>BSBM01000407.1:9802500-10200000 GCA_027924585.1 Larix kaempferi
TCTCTCTCCACTCCTCTCCCTATCCCTTACTAACCCAGGCTCTCTCAGTGTCTCTCTTATCCCTACACCTCCACCTACCTCTAACCACACCCCCCCATAACTCTTTCTCACTCCCTACAAATAACATCCTCTCTCTCTCTCTCTCTCTCTCTCTCTCTCCTAACCATTACTAACCCCCTCTCTCAGTCTCTCTCTCTCTCCCCCTCTCTTAGTCTCTCTCTCTCTCTCCCCCTCGATAACCCTGCTCCTATCCCCTTACCCCTAATGAATGCCTCCTCTCTCACTCTCTCTTCCTTGCTTATACGCCTCTCTCTCCCTCCCTCCCTCCCTCTCTCTCTCTCTCTCTCGCTCTCTCCTAGCCCCCATTCCCCTACCACTAACCACCCCCCCATCTCTAATCCCTAAGCCCCTAACACCAAATCCCTATTTAACTTCCTAACCCATAGAAACTATTAAATAAGGTTTTGGTGATTACAATAACGCGTGCGGATTATGGTGATGACAATAACGCGTGCGCATTATGGTGATCCATAACATGCACGCATATAGTGATACATAATGCTCATGCGTTATAGTTATACATAATGCGCACGTGTTATAGTGATCCATAACACGTGCACATTATAGTGATACATAATGCATGCGTGTTATAGTGATCTATAACGTGCGCGCTACCAATTATAGTGATACATAATGCGCGCATGTTATAGTGATCCATAATGTGCACGCATTATGGAGTCCTATCCTACATGTTAACTAACGTGGTAGGATTGGAGTCCGCCCATGCCTAATTCTACGAACAATTGCGCATTTTGATTTTACTGAATACTCGCGCGTTTTGTGAATGCACGATTGCATCTAAAGGGTCCCTCAACTTCGTGCGAGGGCCCACAATGCAAATACCAACAGAAACATAGTTTTTAACATGGAAGGAAATGAACCAGGTGAAATTGTATCTGAGACTTCCTCCTTGATCATACTATTGGCAAATGTCAATGTGTCTTCGACTGGAGAGCTAATCAAACATGTACAACAATATAGGGAAAAATTAGGGAAATATAAGGACTTGTATGAAGAGATGAAGAGTCATTTTGATGAACTTCATCATGAGTCGTTCATGCCGAACTGTAGCAACTGAAAGAAGCACATGAGAATGATATAGCTCTATTGAAAGCGGAACATGAAGAGTGCACGAGGGAATTGGAGATGGATAGATACAACGCCAAGTTTCAAATCAATATTATCCAACAGGAAGATTTGTTTCTTTTGGACCAAGTAAAATAAGAGGCCATCATAAATAATTTAAATCTAATGGAGTCCCATAAGAATTTTATTTTTCACTTCGAGGAATTGCAACAATACTATGCAGGCTTGAGAAAGATCGCATATGAATTTGGGTCATTCGAAGATGAGTCTAAAGTGATTCAACAGTATACACATGACATTTATAAATGGCCTCTACAATATGAGTAAGTTCCTGCGAATCTTCCCACAAGTCAGAAGAAAGAGTTGGAAAAAGTGCCTAGAAAAATACCCGAGATTCCACAAAAGCAAATGCAAACGAAGCTATTCTGAAGGTGGAACATATATGCAAACAAGTTTGGAGATCTGCAGGTAATGCTATGAATATGCCGACCCTCAATGAGTTAACGGTGGCAAATTTGATAGGGTCAAAGATATATTTTATTCAATCTAAAAGGGATGCAAGCAAGCTAGTGATTAAAAATTGACCAAGGTTGATCATGACGTATTCAACGGCTACATTTATCAACCTACATAATTAGTAGCATGGAGAGATGGTTTCACAAAGTTGACCAGGTCATATTTAGACAAGGAAATCGAGCCTAAAGTTCTGAAGGTTGAACTTCAATTCGAACAGTTGCAAGATGGTCGCTATGATGAGATCAAGGATTGGAAAACACAGTGGGATAAATTCCAAGAATTCGAATTAAGATACTCTTGTTTATTTTAATTTATCTTGTTATAACTATTTCTATTTTCTAAGTTGTTAAGAAAGAGAGACAATTATTTCAATTTTGGACAATTAGGGTTGTAGAATTTTCAATGAATGAGGGGTATATTATTTCACACATCTTTTTGTTGAGGATTAAATGCAAGTAATAAGGTGTTTTAGGGAAGCATGGAATCTATAGGATCAATTATTTGACATGAATAGTCATATGTTATGATTGGGATTTTACAGAGCTAATGACCACAATGTCATTGTCATAATTCTCTAGCTGAGTGTGCGCTTGTCAAAGTCATTTATTGAGTATATTTAGAAAGATAACTACTAGACAATGTATCTGGTAAAAATTCCATCTAATGGGTTAATCATATTTGGTTTTAAAACATTAACCCTATTATGATAATGAAATCAAAGGTGACTTTTCATTCATTTTTTTTTATTTTTTTAATCTATGATTTATCCACCAACATGCACTAATGCTGCAAGAGTGAAAGCACCTTGTCTGATGCAGACCAATAATAAATTTTATC
Source organism: Larix kaempferi (assembly GCA_027924585.1). NCBI lineage: Eukaryota > Viridiplantae > Streptophyta > Pinopsida > Pinales > Pinaceae > Larix > Larix kaempferi. The sequence goes on from BSBM01000407.1 coordinate 9,805,000, forward strand.
CTCGATATTTTATTTTAATAATTTATTTTAAATATGGAGTTTCAACTTTTGATCGTCTTCTAAAACTCTAAGGTAGTGGGATAGTTCTAGAACAACACTCGTGACGATGCTACACAACTCCAAATGAAGAAGGTGTTTGCATGTGTTTATTGCATTTGAAATAATCATACATTGCATGAAAGATATAGACAATTAGAATAAAATTTAAACAACTGATAGGTTAAGAAAGTGGTTGGGGTAGGTGCTTCGAGCAACAATTTTTTTTCATTGTATCACCATTATTATAAAGATTACCAATCTGTGTCTGTTACTGGAAATGGGGAACAATAGATTTAGTGTTCTTCCAGATAGGTTGCTTTTCTCTTACATCCTCTCTTTTCTCTCTATCAGAGATCATGTGCACTTCTCTATTCTTTCTCATAGATAGAACCTCTTTGACATGTTAGTAGAACATGCTTTTCACCCAGAGATGGCGAGGGTTTACAAAGCAGAGTTTCCCAAAAATAATAATATGAAGAATAATAGTAATGGTGAGTATAGTTGTAGTCACTTCCATTGTGAGGAAAGGTTCAGTCATTTGGAGAATGCCATTATGTCTTGAAATGAATGCTCATTTGTATTCCATATGAGCATCCATTGCAAGTTCATGAAATAATATAATGATTTCTCATTTCCTTGGTGGGATTTTAATTGGCCACCATCGTCCATACTAGCAAATGCAATAAATAATGGCATTAGATGAATAGTCATCTTGAGCATATAATTTGCAGCTTATGGTTTGAATATTGAGTTGTTCAATCTCATGGCCCAAGGGTGAAAATATACAGGGAGGATAAAGACTCTTTCAACAACCGCTTAGCTACAACAATTTGTATTGTATTGACCTGATATATATAGTGAACAAATGAAAAATATATGTGCTATGACTTAGAACCTTATAAATATTGACCTGATATTGCATACTAAAAGTCATTATGGAACTAAAAGAAGGATAGCTGCATCAACAAATTCAAGATTACAGATCTTTAACTGTCCTTGTGACAAGCATACACTGATGCATTGGTATACAATCTAAAAGAATGCAATGCATTACTAATGCTTTTAAATAATGAAAATCTTAATAATAGGGTGAAATTGTTGTATAAAATGGAGTATCTTTGTTTACATAATTCTTTTGAATGACAAATATGATGATATTGAAGTCTTATAATTGTTTTTGACGAAATATTTTTATGAACAAGATCCCACATATATTCTAAGCGCTCCAAATGGAAGATCCTTGAAAAGAAAATATTAGAATACAACCGGAAAATCTTAAGAGTTATAGAAACTGAAAATCCATAGTTAGTAACCACATTAAAAAAACCAAAGTGGATAAAATTGGTTAAAATTAGTATATCTAGACCAATTCCTGGTAGGGTTAGGTTTAGTCAAATAAAAAAATAAGGTTTAACTCGTAATGAAAGAAACATAATCAATCAACAATTGAAATTTGCTTGGCACATACAAATATGTGAAGATCTTGATTAATCATTCAATTATTAAATTCTGGATAATCCCTTGGCTCTCACTAGCAAACGGATATTCAATTGTGAGTCGAACAGGGTATTATTCTTCAATACCTTTATATCAAAGGTGGCCAGGATAGTAGGGAATCCTCCCTTTTAACTATAGAAATTATCCCTAAACATAAAAAAAAAAGTAAGTGAAAGAAAATGAAAATTCTCTTTATCTTTCAGATTTGGCACAAAGAAAAATGAAAATCTTGAATATACTAATTAATTAACGGGTAAGCACTTAAATAATATAAGCTAGCATTTAAATAATATAAGCTAGCATTCATAGCATATTAAAAATAATTATAGTAAATAAGAAGTGGCCTATGTAAATGAATACTTAGGCTAGGTGGGTAAATGAGTGGCATGCAAATGAAATGTAAGTGTTGACCCCGTCACTAGCAACGAAGGATATTGGAAGGCACATGTATGTATACTCATAAGTAAACATATGCCCTTGGTACTAAGATAAGTGTGTGGCAGGTCCTAGCATCTAGGATGACTTGTATGTAGAAAAATGGTATCACTGGAAGATGATATCGAGTCACGTAAATGCAGATTGAATTGGAAGCTCTAATATAAGCCTAGACACCTCCTCATTAGTAGAAGGATGGGGTAGATGTTTAATGATAATAATAATGTTAATAATATTAATATATATATACATATATATGTTGTTGGGAATCTATCACTAGAGTTTCTTACAAATCTACAATTGGTTTGGATAGAGAAAAGTACCATAGTAGCTGCAGATAGATCAACAATACTTAGAACACATGAGTTCTTTTCGTTAAATATTTGCATTTCTATATGTATTAACTAATAATATGAATTTGGCTATGCATGCATCTTTGATTAGATCATATGGATTATAAACTTAGAAGATATGTTTATGCTACTGTTGTAATGTGATATATGCTCTATCTACTTGAATTTTATGTGATGAATCTAAGTGATTGTAATGATAACTTATATCTATGCATGCCTATGCAAATTGTAATAGAAGCAATGAATGAACTAGTTATTATCGTAAGTACATTATGTTGAGTGGTTAACCTAACTGTTGCATTGGGTAGCAGAATCTAGTACATATGTATTAGATTAAGTGTGTATCCTAACCAATGCATTATGTATTAGAATATAGTGCATCTATACTAGATTATGTGGTTATCCTAACTACTATATTGGGTAGGACAAGCTAGTACATTTGTATTAGAGAGTGTGATTATCCCTAACTGTTGCATTGGGAAGTAGAGTCTAGTACAACTTATTATTAATAGGTTGTTAAGATTGTATACTATAACTATGGCATTAGGCCACATGCTCTAGAATAAATAGACTATAAAAAAATGAATGGAATAAAAAAATATTGTAAGGTCATATATGTTGCATTGGGTCACATAATCTACATGCAGTATATGAGGGAAACAATTGAAAGATAGTAACACTTAAACGTATATATATAAATAGATGTACGGTTATCTACATGGAAATATAGATGAATGACATGCATAAAAAGTTAACTAATACATATATGATAAAGATAGTAGAATGACAAATAACTTGTAAAGTGCATGCATTATATCTAGCCTATACTGCATGCCTATTGTTCCCAACGAAATCCACTACCTCAGGGTGGGTAAATTGTTGGACATCTTCAACTGAACATTAGATTGGATGATGTAGGCATGTTTTTTGTACCTAAAAGAACTTGATAATTGTGAGAATATCTAGACCAACTAGCACAGAATGCCAGTATGAGTTATAAAAAAGGGAGAAAATCCTAGCATGTAGTATCTAATCCCATATATGAATGTGATGAGATGTAGAATATCATTCTAATGAAATAAATAAGGTCTCCCTAGTGGCATCCACAACTTGTCACAAATAATATTAATAATTTAATAGTTCTGAATAGTTTGTGAAGGTCCTAACAATATACTTGTACATGATAATAATTATCTAACAACTAATCCCGTGACTAAAATACTTTGAATGGCTTGGGTATCTAGGTCCTTCACTTTAAAAAGAAAACCTATGTTGGTTGGGAGCTAGATTAGATGAGAATCACATGGTGAAGAAACAATGACCTACATAGAGGGATCTCATCAGTTTGGGACATAATCATGTAAATAAACAAATAATTAAAGAAGGGTGAACGAGACACAGCATTTGCCTTGGATCTTTGAGCTTCCCTCTAAATCCTACTTTCACATGACACGTAGACTGGGGTTAGTAATTAGTGGTAATGCTAAATAATGGTAACTATAATAGAAGAGAAATACATCACTATGAAACCTATGAGTAAACAAATATCCAAGAAATGTTGGGATTGTTCTCTAACCATCATGATGCTTATGGAAGAGATTCAAGATAAGTATGAAGGATGCTTGTGTAAGCATGACTCCATTAAGTGAATAATCTATGTAATTATCCCAAACAAATCCTAATGGGGATATCTAATATGTATTTATGTAATAGATTGATGGGAAACCGCTAAGCTATCCCCAGTTTAGTAGATCGAACTCTAAACCTTGCAAGTAAACACATGCATGCATAGTGAGGGGAGATGCCTCTACCTCTGGGTAGGGCATCGATACTAGATAAAATCCAAACTATATACTCATTAAAAGGAGTACTCTATGCATGTGTAGGGGATATTCCATCTACCCATGGTAGTGCATTGAACTAAACCATTAAAAATAATGTATAACAATATTAAATGTGGACCTATGCCCAGACCTCAAGAAGGTCGAGCATGGCTTGAGGAGTGAAACCGAGTTCAAGAATGAGGATATTGGATCAAACTAAGGGAAAGGCATCAAGAAATCAAGCAGTGAAAAAACAATCAAGCAATGCAATCCATAAAAGTCTATGGTGTATTGTGGTGGATCAATCTCTCCATTCATGGAGAGGATCAAGCTACATCATGAAATGTCCTGCATAGATTTTTGTGCAAACTCATGTATAGACTTATGTGCATACTCTATGAGAATACTATCCCTATCTCGGCCAATATAGAGTACCTATGCTTTCTAAATGAAACGACCAAGAATTTGATACAGAGTAAATGTAACAACGAATGGTAAAAACAATGTGGGATCGAGTCAACTTACAAGCATGGTGGGATTGCTAAAATTATGAGAGCAAGGGCATGGGAAGGGAGGCTGAATCCTTTGCCAAAATTTCTACCATCCTGCATCTAAGCTCAACCATTAACCTATGCATTGACAAGCTAAACAGACAAGGTGTGGTCGTGGTTTGGCCCCCTCCTGACAACGTTACTAGTGTTTAGCTCTACAAATTGAAAAAGGATTAAGTGAGGACCAAACCTTATAATAATTTGGAAGAGATGCTATTGATAATATCATCTAGGATTTCATGGGGATATTCGATAAATCCACGTTGTAATGGTGGCCTTGGGAGGCACTCTCCATACATTAAAAAGCAGTAATTACTGACTTTCCACCCAAATGCCACCTCTTAATGAGGGCGTGGTTTGGATATTGCCCCTACCAAATGATGCCAAGAGTGGAAACTACCTCCACAAAGGCCAACATGGATGATAAGACTGGGGAGCTTGGCTAGCTTTGTGGTCATGTAATTGGAAAGGTATGACATGCTCTCTTGAGCTTACACTACTATTGCTTAGTTAGGGAAAGACTAACTAATTAGTGGAAAAGCACTTAAATAATATAAGCTAGAATGGATAATATATTAAATATAGTTACAGTAAATAAGAAGTGGCATATGTAAATGAATACTTAGGCTTTGTGGGTAAATGAGTGTGGTGTAAATGAAATATAAGTGTTGACCCCATCACTAGTAAGGAAGGATATTGGAAGGCTCATGTATGTATACTCATAAGTAAACATATGCCCTTCATACTAATATAACTATGTGACGTGACCTAGCATCTAGGATTATATGTATGTAGAAGGATGGTATTAATGGAATACAATATCCATTCACATAACTGGAGATAGTGGAGCTGACAGATGACCTTCAGGCACCATTTGAGTAGCAAAAATAGCCTTTGAGTTTAAAAGGGGAACTGCACTATTAAAAATCACCTGAAAATTTAGGATAGAAATTTACTTCAAGTGTTGATGAAAAGAGAAATAATTTAACACAAAATAAACAATATGTGTGTGTATTCCATGATATGTGCTAAGATTAGCCCCTAAAAATTTCCATGTTGTGGGGAAACTATGACTAAAGTCTCCTACAAATCTACGGTTGGTTTGGATAAAAGAAAGTCCCATAGCAGTTGTAGATAGATCAACAATACCTGGAACATATGAGTTATTTTCCTTAGATCTTTGTAATTCTATATGTATTAACTGATATTATGAATTTGGTTATGCATGAATATTTGCTTAGATCAAATGGATTATACACTTAGAATATATGCTTTTTCTATTGCTGTAATGTTATGCATGCTCTATCTACTTGAACGTTATGTGAGGAATCTAAGTGATTGTAATGATAATTTATATCCATGCAAGTCTATGTAAATTATAATAGAATTAGTGGATGAACTAGTTATTGTCGTAAGTATGTGATGTTGAGTGATTAACCTAACTCTTTCATTGCGTAGCAGAATCTAGTATATATATATATTTGATTATGTAGTTATCGTAACCACTACATCAGGAAGTAGAATCTAGTGCATATATATTAGATTATGTGGTTATCCTAACTACTAAATTGGGCAAGAGAAGCTAGAACATATGTATTAGAGAGTGTGATTATCCCTAACTGTTGAGTTGGGAAGTAGAGTCTAGTATAGCTGATTATTAATATGTTGTTAAGATTGTAGACCCTAACTATGGCATTGGGCCACATGATCTACAACAAACAAACTATAAACAAAATTGAACGGAATAACATAAGATGGTAAGTGTCAATCTATTGCATTGGCCCATATAATCTACTTGCAGTATATGAGGAAAACAATTGAAAGATAGTAACTGTGAAATGTATATATATATATATATATATATATATATATATATATATATATATATATGGTTATCTATAGGGAAATATAGACTATTGATATGCATAAATAGTTAACTAGTGCATATATGATAAAGATAGTAGAGTGACAAAAAAATGTACAAAGTGCATGCATGCTATCTAACCTATACTGCATGCCTATTGTTCCCAACCAAATCTTCTACATCAGGGTGGGTAAAATTTTGGACGTCCTCAGCTCAAGTTAGACTGGGTGATATAGGCATGGGTTTTGTCCCCACAAGAAATCGATAATTGTGAGAAGATTTGTACCCAATAGAGAACTCCAACATCAGTTATAAAAAATTGAGAAAATCCTAGCATGTAGTATCTAATCCCATATTTGAATGTAATGAGATGTAGAATATCATTCTAATGAAATAAACAAGGCCTCCCCAGTGGGAACCATGGCTTGTCACAAATAATATTAATATTTTAACAGTTTTGAATAGTCTTTGATGGTCCTAACAATATACTTGTACATGATAATAATTATCTAACAACTAATGCTATGACTAAAATAATCTGAATGGCTTGGGTAGAAAGGTCCTTAACTTAGATAAGAAAATCCATGTTGGTTGGGACCTAGATCAGACAAGAAGATCCTGGTGAAGTAACAATGACTTGCATAGAGGGATCTATTCATTTTGGGACAGAATCATGTAAATAGAAAAATTATTAAATAAGGATGAATGAGACACATCATTTACCTTGGAGCTATGAGCTACCCTCTTAAGCCTAATTTCACATGACATGTAGAATGGGGCTAGTAATCAATGGTAATGGTAAATAATGATAACTATAATAGAATAGAAATACATCACTATGAAACATCTAAGTAAGTCAATATCTGATAAATGTTGGGATTGTTCTCTAACCCTCATGATGCTTACATAAGAGATTCAAGCTAAGTAAAAACGGATGCTTTTGTAAGCATGACTTCATTAAGTGAATAAGCTATGTAATTATCCTAAACAAATACATATGGGAAGATCTAATATGTATCTATGTAATAGATTGATGGGAATCCTCTTATCCATCCCCAATGAAGTAGATCGAAATATAAAACCTTGCAAGTAAATGCATGCATGAGTAGTGAGGGGATATGCCTCTACCTGTGGCTAGGGAATCGAACCCAGTTAAAAACCAAACTATGTACTCATTGAAAGAAGTAGTATATGTATGCCTAGGGGGATTCCATCTACCCATTGTAGGGCATTGAACCCAACCATTAACAATAACGTATAACAATATTAACTGTGGACATGTTCCCAAATTTCAAGAAGGTCGAGCATGGCTTGCTGAATAACCCCGATTTCAAGAATGAGGAGCCTTACCCTTGGATCAAACAAAGGGAAGGTATCCCAATAAATGTGTAAACTATCAATCATTGTAATCCATAACAATCTACAGTGTATTGTGGGGGATCAATATGTCCATTTGTGGAGATGATGGAGCCACATTGTGAAAGGTCATGCTTAGATTTATGTGTAGACTCATGTGCAGACTTATGTGCAGATTGTATGAGCAGAATATCCCTATCTTTTCCAATATAGATGACCTATTCTTTCTAAATGCATCTACCAACAATTTGATAAAAAATAAATGTAACAATGACTAGTCAAACAAATGTGGGATCGAATCCACTTTCAAGCATGGTTGGATGGATGCAATTTTGAGAGTAAGGGCATGGGCAGGGAGATTGAATCATTTTCCAAAAGTTATACCATCCTCTATGTGAGATCGACCCTTAACCTATGCAATGACAAGATAGCCAAGAAAGGTGTGGCCATTGTTTGGCCCCCTCTTGGCAGTGCTACAAGTGTTCACATCTATGAGTGTAAAAATTATTAATCGGGGACCAAACCTTATGTGAATTTGGAAGAGAAGTTACTACTAATATTGTCTAGGGTTTCATGGGGAGAGTCCATAAATCCACACTGTAATGGTGGCCTTGGTAGTGACTGTCCATATATTAAAAAGTAGTAATTATTGACATTCAACCCAAATGACACCTCTTAATGAGGGCTTGGGTTGGATGTTTCCCCTGTTGAACTATGCCAAGAGTCGAAACTACCTCCACGAAGTCCAACTTGGAGGATAAGAGTGTGGAGCTTGGCTAGATTTATGGTCATTGAATTCACAAGGTATGCCATGCTCTCTTGACATTAGGATACCATTGATTAGTTAGGGAAACACTAACTAATTAATGGGTAAGCACTTAAATAATATAAGCTAACATGGATAGCATATTAAATATAGTTATAGTAAACAAGAAGTGGCCTATGTAAATGCATACTTAGGCTAGGCGGGTAAATGAGTGGGGTGTAAATGAAATGTAAGTGTTGACCCCATCATTAGTAATGAAGGATATTGGAAGACACATGTTTGTATACTAATAAGTAAACATATGCCCTTGGCACAAAGATAATTGTGCTGCAAGGACCTAGCATCTAGGATGACCTGTACGCAAATGTATTGTATCAATGGAAGACGATATCCAATCATGTAAATGGAGATTGATTGGAAGCTCTAATATAATCCCAGAGACCTGCTTGTCGGGAGTAGGATGGGGTAGATGTATAATGATAATAGTAATAATTATATATATATATATATATATATATATATATAGTAAGTAGGATGGGTACATGACAGTGGAGCCGATACAGGACATTTGGGTACCATCTGGGAAGGGAAAATTTTAAGGATCCATAATTTTTTCAAAGTGTAGAAACCTTCATGAATCTTATTAATTTTTAAATTTGCAACCATAAAATGTTTGGTGATTAAAAAAAATAAAAACAAATTCTACGGACATGATATAGTTTTTGGACAATTTTTGTGATTTTTAGAGTAAAAAATAATTATCCCATTAAATTTGAGTGAATTGTCTTTGAAAAAAAGGGAAAATGGTGAATATGTTTTTGGAAAAGGAAAGGGTTGAAAAAGAGCCCATGGGCTAAATTTTGCCCCTAAAATTTTCCTTCTATCCAGAATTTTGAGACTAGATGGACAATAAGATCATCATACATTGGGTAGTTGTCCATTCAAGTGTTTTTGTCTCGGGGGAGGCAATGGCATAGCATTGTCTAAGGTTGGATGGCGATAGGGGAGCATCACCTATGGTGAAACGAGCACTTGAAATTTCAAAAAACTCTAAGTTACATGGCTTGCGTTCTGTCATGAGGTTTCAGTGAGACATAGTCCAGGTGATACTTGTGGTTGATGGTCATGCCCAACTATCAAGATCATGTTGGTGCCACATGGTGACTAGGATTTTGGATTGTATGGGATGCTCAAGAGGAAAATCAATTCTAGTCTTGGGACATTGGAAGTACCTACAATAATAGTCATTGACAACAAAAAAAGAATGGGGGAGTCTTATCATTACAGTGATCCCTCTTAAGTTGATTGAAAAAAAATAACAAATGAGTCATCTCCCTGGGGGAGCCTAGTCCTGTTATCCACCTATTAGTACCTAGGTATGAACTTACGGTTGTCTACGTTTTTGACCTTGAAGCCTTGAAAATAAATCCTTCCTATCATCATCTTACGTTTTCGTTTACCTAGGATAAATACTTTTCCATTGGTACTTTATTCTATGATGCTACATTGCACCTATGCTTTAATTTGAAATTTTGATTATTAGTTAGTAAAGTGATAAGAAGGCACAATTTGTATGGTTTTGTTGTATTGTTAGTTCTTGTTGGCATGGCGTGCTGGTCAAATAGCCTTATTCTTTGAGAAAGTTAACCATGGGAATGAGATAATACTAAAAGGATCATTGCGATACAAAATTGCAAAAGAAGCTTCATTGCCAAACTGTGGCCTCTACCAAACTGTCCACTCATGCTACAGAAGTGACAAAAGTGTCAGAACAATATTTGCATGAAATGCCTATAGTCATGTTAACTGTTGGATTAAGATACTGTTCTAGAGGTTTACAATATAGAACCAGGTTTTTCGCAGTTTCAAGGAACCAACAAAACCCCTTCTCACCAACGCTTTCAATAACAGAACAGGCTGAGGTCTCATCCAAGGTGTAGCTATGGGGGTACTGCGGAATCAAGTTTCCATAGTGATGTGATAAGTTGTTCGGATAGATCTACTATGCAATGCGCGACAAGATCGCACTACGAGCTGAAGACTATGTGACGATAGGCTGTGTCACGGTCCTCGCTCTACAAACTAAGATGCTTGCGCAACCAACGCATCGATGAACTGCGTAGTTTAGAAAGGTTGCCGATAATAGGACAACACAAATGACTTATATGCTTCCCCTGCGGAATTAACAAATACCAATGACTTTACTTAGTGTTTATCCATTCATCTACTTCCTTAGATTGGTTAGCCTTAGACTTATGCAAACATACGAGATAAACAATATTGCGCACTCACGGTGCTCCACATTGAAGAGTTATACAATTTGAACCTTGCATACACATGTGATTATTCAATAAAGTAATACTTTCATAGACTTAGACTACTGCGCATTCATGATTCACCCATACATGTAATACTCAACATATTATTCCCATCTTTCTCCTATGGTGAATACATATAAAAGCATTTAACATAGCAATTGATCAATGAGAATCCAAGCATCCAATGTAAGCAAATAGACAAGTATAAAACACAACCAATCACACTACACAGGATTTAATGTGGTTCACCCCTAGGATGGGAGCTACATCCACAGGAACTGTTGTTGTATTAGTCTTTTGGGAAGGGTACAACAGTTCTTAGTCTGTGCACTCAGCTGCAGACTCTCTTCTCTCTCAATAGGCCTCTACGCACACAGCTTGCAGAGCCTTTAGAAAATATGTCTCTCAACAGAGATCTATTCTATAAACAATGAGAACAACACAAAATGAAGAATAACCCTTTCCCATACAAAATATGCCTCATTTATAGATCGTGCCCGTAGGTCATGTCTTTAGAATTCAAAGGCAAAAACCCTTAGGTTTTACAAAACTGTCACGGTTTTCCCTTAATCGGACTTGGTCTCTTCTGGTAGCGAATATTCTATGGATGTCGTCTTCCACACATGCTTCACGTTGCTATCGGTCTTCTTGTCGTGCGCACGCCAATAGGTCGCTTTCACTGATCCGTTCTTCTTCTAATGGTCTTGTGCGACTGGTTTAGGTAGTGGTTCTTTCGCATGTGCAACCAGTTGCTTTATTCCTCTTTGCTCCTTACCCGTCACCTGGTAATCATGGAGCATATTTTTCCAAAAATAGACCATTGATGGTCTAATCGAAATCTGTGTCATCTTCCATCCAACACTCTGCTTTGCCCGATCCACAAGGACTGGGAACCTTGTAGCGCTGTCTCCTCACAGCACTAAACTTCGCAGCTCTACTGACGCTGCGTTGCATGCAACTTCGCAACATCCAAAATATATTTGTCCAAAAAGCATTCAGCCGAACTACCCTCAGATCTGCAGTTCCAAAATCTGATTTACCCAAAAATGCCCCACTTGGGCCAATCCCAACAGGCACCTAACACTTACATGTGGCTCATCCCCAAGACACTTTCAACTTCGACTTCTCCTAGTTGTTCCTATGGCTGCGGAGCTAGCTCCGTAACGAACTCGTTTTATGTGACAATTAACTTTTTGACTGCTTCCTTTGTGTCTTGCTCCACTTGTTTCACTGTTTCCAACATATCAGGTGTTATTTCATCTTCTTGATTTTCGCATAGCTCCTGTAACTTCTCCTCGATCTCCTACGAGATCATGTGGGATTCCTCCAGCAAGGGCTGCGATTTATTTCCCATTTCAGTCTCTTTGTCTCTTAAGGCTTGAACTTCCTTCTTTAGCTCACTGACTTCCCCGTACCTTTGAAGTCTTTCTCTTGGTAGTAGGGCTTTAAATTCTGCATCCAGCTATTCTAATGTTGCTTGCTTTTCTTTGACAGCATTCTTTACTTGCAACAACCCTGGATCCTCTTTGAGGGCAATGAATGCCTTAGACGCCTCGTCTAATAGACTTTGGAACTTAGCCACCTCAGTGGCTATACTTTCTGTCGTGGCCTTCATCTCCTGTTCTCTTAATTGTTGCTGGTCTAGTGGAGTCTGCAGGTTAATTTGTGCCTCCAGTAGCAACCTTATCTTCATGGATGATCTCCATGTCTCACATCTCCATCTTAAGTTTGTTAATTAGCTAGCTGATCTTAACGATAGTGTCCACGGGGTCTACCTGTACTTCACATTCTGATATGTCATCTGCGACCACACTGTTCATGGATTCTATCCTTTTCCATTGATCATACTCATCTTGCAGTTCCATAGCTCTCCTCAAGATAGCTTCCTCCAACTGCTTATTAACTGATTGCATATTAGCTTGATGTTTCAGCGCATCAGTAGTTATCTGATGCATTTCTTTGACAACCTGCAGATGCAAATAGTGTAGACCAAGCAGTGGTATCTTTGCAATATCAAGCTCCACATGCTCGACATACTTCGTGTCCAACAATAGTTTTTCTTGCAGTGGCAGTGTTATAGTTAAGGGATCCATATGGATAATGCAGGACTTCGCAGGCACAGTCATGGCTAGACGCGGTGTCTGCTGCTGCGAAGTTCCTCTTGACTTCCCTTTGGACTCTGATTCCCGCGGCAAGCGTAATCTTTTGTGCACTTCTTCAATTTTTCTGTAATCCCCTGCACCGTTGTCAGATTCTTCTGCAGACTTTCCTGAATCACTTTGTCCTTTTTGTCCTTCTTAGTCATCAGATCTCCCATTTGCTCCGTGACCCTTTCCACGATCATTTCATAATCATCATCATGGAGTAGTGTGTCTGATACATCTTTAAAGACTCTCTACTTCTTCCATGCTCCCTTTTTCGGTGACAAGCTCTCAACTTCCTTCCTTTTTTGTTGTTTCTTTTTCTTCAACAATGGGACATGGAATGGGGTTGTGCTCACCAGAGTCGCTTTGGATATCCACAATTTCGACTTGAAACTCAGTAGGCCATTCCTTCATTATATTATCAATATCATATTTGTACATATGATATCTTCCTATGAACCATTCAGTGTTCTTGTCTGTGCTTTAGATGAAATGTAATGCAAAGCATGCCAGCATAAAAATCAACAGTGCGAATATACTTACTCATTACCTTCTTTGTTATCCGTGGTGTGAGCATGATTGTTGCGTGCAACTGGTCATAATAGGCATAGAAGACCTCAGCTATCGCGTGTTGTCTTTGCGAATTCAAATTTTCCCAAAGGTTTGAATAGAGGGCTCCTCTGCAGTCATTGTTGTCGATGAGTATGCCACCGTAATCCTTTGGCTCCATCGACCCTACGAAGGCGATCAACATGATTAAACATGTAAAATGGAAATTTCCACCATTGATTTGTGTGTCATTTAGTTCCTCTAAGAACTCATTCAATATTTATTTAAACCAGTTGAATTGTTCGCCCTCCGCGACTGCGGCACCAAGTAGTACTGCACCCGCAGGTACCTCCAAAGGTATGCATTTTCTAAGAGTCTTGCCAGCTAACAGTTGCGTGACAAACTTTGTTGCTTTATCATCTATGTCATCCATATGAAAGCCTCTCTTTCCCTTGATGACAGTTTGATTTTTCTTCATCTTTGCGACCACTTCTTTGTCCTTGTTTTTCCCTTGGAAAAATTGCTTCAGATCTTTACCTCGTTTTCTCAACCCAGTGATCCGGTGGATAATGTCAATATTCATGTCGACATTGCTGTCGAGCCACAAATATCCCTAGTGAATGTGTGCCATCAGAGTTCGCACCACCACATTCAGCTTCGGCGATGTGTCAAAATGCGGGAGTCTGAGCAGATTGAGCAATCTAGACTGGACTACTCCCGATAACCAACTTTCCACGACCAAGGTGAGGTCACCCTTCACATCTTTCTTCCAACACATGTAGTGGTCATGGTGGAACTGTTGGAACATAGGTTCATTGGGCTCCTTCTGCATCTGAAGCAGATCATAATCTTCCCACTTCCACTCTGGGATCTTTCCCAGCAAATGTTTTTCCACATCGACATGCTTTGATATTGGTGAGAGTGGAATGTCGTATTTGGCATTCTTCATTAGCTTGAAGAACGGTGCATCCAGTGCATGTGGTGAGATATATTCAGGGGTAAGTGTCAATGGTATCTCCTTATCAACTATTGATGGCCTCGGCACTGTCAAACTCATCTTTGGTAGCTTCACCTTCAGCCCCACTGGATCTTTGCCTTTGTCCTGCATTGTTGGACCGTGTCTTGGTGATCTTCTGGACGCTTGACCCTGGTCCATAATGACTTTCTTGGATGGGGTTCTCATTAACCCTGAACAATCCCTCTGTATTTGAATACCTTCATAGTTTCTTGGACCGTGAACTCTTCAATGGTAGACCTTTGAGACATTCACTAAAACAACTCTCAACATGATGTCAGACAGCTTGCTGAACCAGCTCGCAAAGTAGTGCTCGCAAGAAAATTCTAGCGGTTCAGTAACGCCTGTGAGTCCAAATGCAACAGTATTTATAGGCGCAGCTAGCCTCCTCCGCGCCCTTAAATGGCTAGATAAGCATTAAATGCGGTATCCATTGGCCAAATACGGTGGATTCTTTGGTCCTTTCCTTCATTAACTTGTTCAGAACAGATATTTGTGTGTTAAATGCCCTAGCAGTCGCTGGCAAAGTACTATATAACGGCTATATTTTCGACCGACATTATAATGGCTATTTTTCTTTAGTAGTGTGTCAGTGATCACTACTCCTGCGTAGTGGCTTCGCGGTGCCTACTTTCTTGCTTCTGAGCTTAGCCTCTCTCTTCATTCAACTTGATCTTCGCAATTTCCTTTTTGACATTGCAACTGCACGGGTCTTCTTTTTCGTTTTCTCTTTTTTTTTTTTCTTCGAGCAGTGGCATGGCTTAGCAGTTTTGCATGGTATATACATGTTCCTCATCATACATTGCGTATAGACTCTTTCCCATTTCCAGTGCCCACTTTCAACTGTACTAGGCACTTAGAAATTTCCCTCTTTTTGATCTTCACAAGTTTTGCGAAGTAAGACTATCCCGATAGGGTTTTAGTCTGCTTCCATTAACTAGATAGGACATGTTATCTCCTGCTAATGTGGCAAACTAGACTATGCCACCATTAGTAACATGCACAACAATATATGGACCAAGCAAATGCATTTTAAACTTTCCAGGAAACTTCATAAACTTGCTATCATACAGGAGGACTAGATCACCTACCTGAAAGGTCTTGTTTTTGATATGGCGATCATGCCATGCTTTTTCTATTTCTTTCTGTGCTTGTTGGTGAAAGCCTGCGATGAAGTGATCCTCCTCGAAACCAACCAAGTGTAGAATCCTTTCTTCTAGTGCATTGTGATCTGCGATTCCTGTGAAAGAAACTATTCTCAAGCTAGGAACAATGTATTCCATTGGCATTATTGCTTCCTATCCATAGGCCAGCCTAAAAGGTGTGTGGCCAGTCAACTTCTTGCATGTGGTCGTATATGCCCATAACATAGCGGGAATGCGCAGGTACCAATCATCCCTATTTACATTGCATACCTTAGTTATCGCATTCTCCAGTACTTTATTTAATGCTTCAACAATTCCATTCGCTTGCAGATGATATTGTTATAGGTCAAATCTGCACTTCTCCCTCCGTGATCACATTGCTCTATCGATCACACAAAAGGATAACATGGATTGAAGAGTTAGGTTGACCTAGATGATGTATGGACTAGAACTACCCTCTTCAGCTGAGAAATTCCCGGTTTCTCTTGATGTTTGGACATGTGCGCTACTCTCTGGGCAGTAAACCAATGCACATCTTGGAAAATGCCCTACTTTACTCAAGGGAAACCAGCGCACACCTTGGAAAAGTTGCAAATGCATGTTGCAAAATAGTAAAGTTTCATACTGTGCGCTACTATACCTTGAGAAAATCGCACACATCTTAATATGAAACCAAAAAATATATTAAGATTACAAATTGGGATTAGTTGAAGTTGGTTCTTCAACTTCTCCAACCTCCCAATTCAACCATCTCTCGATTCCAACTACCTACCTTGTCCCATAAATACAAGGAGGATCCATGAGAGAGGGACCTAGAAAGAATGATTTAAGGGTTGTTATGATGGAGGAAAGTCCCAAGTCATTGTGAAGAGTAGGATCCCAGGACTCGATTGCAGAAAAATATTGACACGTCAGGTATATTGTATTTATTCATGTTTCTTTGACAATAAAAAGGTGGAATCATCCTTCCTGTCCCAAATCGAATGTCTATTAGATTATATGTTCATTCGGCTTGATATTTGATTATATTTGATGTTAAATTACTTTATGATTTCATCATATCTATATATAGTCAAGATACGCTAAGGAAGGTTTCCTTTGTGTTTCAGGTTCGTCAAGTGGGAGATCAAGTGAAAGCAAGGACCAACCATCGGTTAAAGGTATGTCTTTTGATATCCCGATCTCTTTCATTTGTAGGAACTAAATGCAATATAATGAATGTATTTACATGTTAACCCCTCCTAAGTTGGTAGTGTCTTTCCTCACTATAAGGTTAAAATTATGAACAACAGACTGGCGACTCCGCTAGGGAGTAACCGGTAGTTATTCTACTCTAGGAGACCTAGTTTAGGATTCCTTCCAGTCCTTTTTTCAGTTTTTGATTCTCTGATAGGCTTGATAGGTCACTGTTACCTATTCTCTCTTACCTGATTCATCTTAATTTACTGTTGCAAATCATGGTTCTGTCCTTCTGAGACATGTGCGCTGGTTTTTGCACTGCACACTAGTGCATTTTCCCATGTCTTCCAGTTTGTTGTTAGGGTTTGATTTCCAGTGGTTTGGTTTCATTTCCAGCCTATTGCTCTGCCTCCTTGACTAACCCTTGAGACTTCCATGTCTCTTTTGAGTCTTGTTGGCCTCTCTTGAGTCCTTTTAGTTTGTTTTTGATTGCTTGAGTACTTGTTTAAGTGTCTTTACTGCTTTCTAGCCCTTTTTGAAGTTCGTGCACTATTATCTTTTGACATAGCTACATACTTTCACCCTAGTTGCTTGTTGTTGTCATACAGACCTGCATTTTTAACGTTTGTTGTCTGTGGAAACATTTGCACACTTTCATTGTGTCTTATCCTTCCCATTAGGGTTTGGCTACAAGTTTGAGTCCTTCGGGTTGCTTTCGAAAGGTTGCTTGGTTTTGATACTTTCTGATTGTCTTATCAGTTCAGTCCAAGTGAGTCAAATATTTCTAGTTATCTTTCTGTTGAGTCTGTGTGTTGGTAAGGTCATTAAGGTCATTTAGGTTTTCCTTTCCGTTATGAGTGTCTCTTTTTCCCTACTTCTTTTACACTTCGTTTCCAAGCCTCAAGTTTTTCTTTTGCAAAAACTTGGTAAGTCAAGTCTTCATCGAGCCTTTTGATCCGTTTGTTTTGAGCCATTTAGGTGTTTGTCTAATGCACACTTTACATTTAGATCTTAGTTGCTTTTGTACAAGTTCTCTTTCTTTACAATTATCAGAAAAGACAAAAAATTGTTCAAGTAGCTTAGTAGTAAGGTCTTCCATTATTTTAAGGTAGCATAGTTTTCTTTGAAATATTAAAAGAAAATACAAAAATAAGTTTGATTTTAGGATTTCCTAGTTTTCGATTTTTGAAAGAATATAAATGGAAAAGAGAATTTTTTTTTGTGAATTTGAAAGCATTACTTTACATGCACTTTACTTTCATACAAACCATTCCACACACCACACTACAACCCTTGAGTAACAAGTAGCCCTTAAAAAGAAATATTTATAAAATTTACTAGCAACATTTTTCTTTTTAGGTATACACATCATCAGCTACCTTAGGCTAGAGTTTCAGACTTAAATCACCTTAGACAACCAGAAACTGGCTTCATTGCTCAACAATCGTAGTACAACTTTCACTTAGGTAAATCCATCTTTATCAAATAGTCCTGGGATGCTCTATTGAAACCAGAGTAAAGCACAAGGCCGTGGGAGATTGGAATTGTTGAGGATATCCCCTCACTTTCCTATCAACCATAAACCAGAGTTGACTCGTGTACGGGCATCCTTTCAGACTTCAGGCTTTGCTACCCTACCCATGCGTTTCGACTAGGCTTACGACTATCCCCCCATGACATTTCGTATTGATGGTAGCCTTAGTATCATACTTTTAGGGCTCTACACAGGTAGAGTGGGCAGTTATTCCCACTTCACCTCGGACAGACGTGGAAGTTAACCCTTTCGCAGTAATCCAGGGAGGGCGGTTTGGTGATTCAAATGCTTGCACCTAGTGGTCCTCCGGAGGACGCCACGTAACTGACCGTCGATACTCTGTTAGTCTGTTCAGGGACCTAATCATCCCAGACTTGCTTCCGAGAGTATTTGCCATTTTTTCCCTGGTTTGATTACCTAGACCTTTTTTAGTGGTGTGCTCTTTGTGCTGCTTGTTTTCTGGAATTAGATATTTATGGCCCATTGAGTCGAAAACTATGGATAGCATCCCAGTGAGCACCAATCAAGGGGCCCCTGTTCAAAGGGATCCTTTTTATTTTCCATTCATTGGGAACATTGGTACTCCCTTAATGCATACCTTGAATCTTTCGAGATTCGTTTAGGGCTACCCGTTTGGGTTTTTTCCACTCCGAATTCCTTGCATGCTCTTGATGGTTCTCAAGTAAGCACCTCACATCAAGAGCATCAGAACCCTATGCCTGCTTCTCTAGTAACATCTTCTCCTCCTCCTTCCACCTCATGTGGTGAAAGTAGTGATACTAGTAACCAACTGTCTAAACGGAATAGATGGAGGAAGAATAGGAAGAAGATGCCAAAGCAAGGGGGCAGCCACCCAACCTCTGAAGGTCATGCTGGGGGCACTTACCCAACCTATGGTATTCATGTTGAGAGAACTCATTCAGTTAGTGGAATCATACTGAACCTTGTCACCCAACCTTTGAAGGTCATGCTAGGGGAACCTACCCAACCTATGGCGGTCATTTTGGGAGAACTCGCTCAGTCACTGTAAATCATACTGAACTCACCCACCCAGCCTCTGAATGTCATGTTGGGGACACCCACCCAGCATCTGGAGGTCATGCTTGGAGCAAACTTTCATTCAATGGAAATCATACTGAAAGCATGTCTTCAACCACTATTGCTCATGTTGAGGACACATCATTGACCACTGCTAGTCATATTAATGACAAGTCACTAGTTACTGTGATTCATACTGGAGACACTGAATCAACCAGTGCAAGTCATGCTGAAAAAGTTGACATTGTCGACAAACCTAACAAATAGAAGCTTAAGTTCCCTTGTAAATTTTGCAAGGGATACCACCTGACCTATTTGTACCCTGTACTTCCAGAAGTGCAAAGAGTGTGTTCCATAGTTCAAAAGTATTCTACTTCTGAGCAACCAACCACTGCAAGTCATGCTAGGGGAAAGCTATCAGCCAATGCTAGTCATGCTGAGAGTACTATTGTTGTAAAGGAATCTAAGCTTATAGGATGGAAACCAAAGTTCCCTTGTAAACTTTGTAAGGGAGATAACCTTACTCACATGTGCCCTGCTAATCCAGAGGTGTGGAGAGTGTGGTCCATGTCTGAAGGATCCTCTGCTCCTGACTTGTCTATAGATTACCAACACCTGGATCAACCTTTGGTTGATGAAGTGGTTGAACCAATGAAATCTTTGGTCAACCCCACTCTTTCTTCAGAGAGTGAAGTGATCGAATCGATACAATCTTCGACCGATCCCATCAGTCCTTTGGAGACTGATGCACCTATCCCTGAAGTATTCTGCATTACCAGTTCGGATGTTTCTGAAATGGGGGGCACTTCATCCGTGTCGAGTGAACCCCTACCAAGCTCTAGGATCATTTCCTTTGATTGGAATAGTCTAACTAATCCTCACCTTCCTTCTGCTACACCTTTTTAGATAAAGGTTGATATCGGAAACCATGCAGTTCATCGATGTATTGTAGATAAGGGAGCCTCTATTAGTATATTATCCCCTTATGCTTCGAGAGATTTAGGTTTTCCTAACCTTGTTCTAGCTATTAATTGGCCATTGACTTTCGATAAAATACCTAGTGAACCATTGGGATTCCTCTCTCAAGTACCCGTTACTTTGGGTGGAAAAACACTCTTAGTTGATTTTATGGTTTTAAAGGACCCTATGGACTTTGATATGATCCTAGGGAATGCTTACGTATATGCTATGCAGGTTGCGGTGTCTACGCTCTTTCGTGTGATGCATTTTCCTCACAACGAAAGCATTGTCACACTCAATCAGCTTACATTTGTTGATCCCTCTTATTACCCAACTATAGACCAAGTATATCCCTCGCCAGTGGGAACTACCATGTCACAATCAAATTATGTGGCATATTGTTCCTTGAGTCCAATTTCTATTGAGAAGAATCCTTTGAATTCATGCTTACCTTCTCGAGACTGGATCCCGGCAATTAACTAGGTGATGACTCCATCTGAATGTTTAGACATGCATTCTATTTGGGATGATATACTTCCATCTGATGAAGTTTTCCTAGAGTCTGTAATGAAATCTACCATTCATTTGGACATTGATTCACTTATGAGCATTCTTCCACCTTCACTTCGAGATCGTTAAAAATAGTAAGGAGGCCACGAGCATTCTTCAACTTTCACTTCGAGCTCGTTAAAAACAATAAGGGGGAAACGAGCATTCTTCTACCTTCACTTCGAGCTCGTTAAAAACAATAAGGAGGCTATGAGCATTTCTTCCACCTTCACTTTGAGCTCGTTAAAAATAGTAATAAAGTTATGAGCATTCTTCTTATCTCCTTTGAGCTCATTAAAAACAGTAAGGAGGTCACAAGTTTACTTTTTTGGGCTCATTAAAAGTTTATGAAAAAGATTTTTATAGAGTTCTTTCACACTCTTGTATGACTCTTTAAATATGACAAGATTGCCAAGTATAGTTGTCTTTTAGGACTCGTCAAAGGATTTGAAGCGACATCTACTTAAGTATAAGTTTAACCATTTTTCAGACTTTTGTGGGTTATTTACGAAAAAGGAATACTCTAGTCATATGTGGCTAGAAGAGTTTTGCTCTCATTGTTTTAAACTTTTTTGGGGGAGGAGACTAACTGTATGAAAAAGGACCTTTTGGAGCCTTCTTTAGGGTTTTCAGGCTCTCAAAATATGAAAACACCAAGTGAGCACTCACCTACTCGGGCTCGACGCGAAATCCATGAGAGGGTATATAGAGGATTGTTTAAGTTTTCCAGACTCTATAAATAGGAAAACACCGGCAAGCATATACCAACCTGGGCTCAATACAAAAATCCACGGGTAGGTGTATGGAGTTATTGTTTAAGTTTTTCAGACTCCTTAAAATTGAAAACACCAGCGAGCAATAACAGATCTACGCTCAATATTAAAATACATAGATTAGTATTATAGAGTATTCATCTATCTCTTCTTCGAACTCTTTAAAAAATGAAGAAGGTCCTGAGTCTTCCTCTCATGGGCTCGTTAAAATTTGACATGGTTGGACTTATTGAGTTTTCTATCTTTCTTGGACTCATTAAAACAACAAGGACATTCTTGTACCAAAAATAATAAGGGATAAGAAGGGTATATCACATCTTTTTCAGTTTCAAAGGCAATTAAGTCAATCATGTCCTTGAACACAACACCTACTTGAGTCTATCATGTCAGCTGGGTTTTAGTTTTTGGCCTTAGGGTGAACTCGATCTCTAAGTTTTTACTCCCCCAATTGGTTATTCTTCCAACCATATGGAGGCTTTGTCAATGTCTCCTACATTGCAGGCATATATCATTTCCCCTTCATGTTCAAAACTGTCTAAGTCACTTTGTGTCGTGCTCATTATTCAAGGATACAGTCTGTGTTGGCCATTCTGCAGTTTACCTTGAATTCATGTGTCGGTCATCCTGGTGTTAGTTTGTTTCATCTTGTTACTTGTCCTACTCCAAATCAGTTCATACCTATGAGTGTCCCTCTTGTTGGATGATGGAGGATGCATTAAGGCCTCCCTTCCAGCGGAATTCTTCCCATCGACTTCAACTCATTATGCTATGGGAATGAAGTTTAGAGTTTCGGTTAGTACCTTGGGGATTGCAGTCATCAGTGGTAGTTTCCCTTGTTGTTGAATAAATGGGAATACATCAATGTCTCTTATTCGACAGGCTCCTCAGGTGTTCGACTTCAAATCCACTTATTCACACTTGTTGGATCATACTAGGTACCTTGGATGCCATTATCATTATCGATGGAAGTCCTCGCCTTTGTTAACGGTATACATCAATGACCAGTAATCAAACAATACCCCCCATGTTCGACTCCAGCTCATTTATTCGCATGGTTAGGGTTTGTACCTTGGGTTGTTTGGATGAAGACCTTGGGACTATGATAGCATCACCATATTTATGTTATCACCCAAGCTGCGCAAGACTGAGCCTCACTCATTTCGGCTCTTCATGAGACATAGATCCAGCTTGTTGCTATGGCTATGATCTCTCTTTTTGACATGGATCCATGCTTGTATTTCAGTGGCCATGGTCTATATATACATATCCTAGTTATGTATTGGAAATCATGCTACACATATATATGATGTCAATATTGTAATTACTCGCTGACCTTGATCGTTGTTTCAGGTGTTTTTGTGACTTAGTTCTGCTGTTTTCTTGCTCCTCCTCTGACTTGGGATTATAATGTATTTCGGCCATCGTTTCCCTCTGACCTCACACATTAGGGGACATCTGTTATAGGTCAAATATGCACTTCTCTGTCCGAGATCACATTGATCTGTAGATCACACAAAAGGAAAACATGGATTGAAGAGCTAGGTTGATATAGATGATGTATGGACTAGAACTACCCTCTTCAGGTGAGAAATTTCGTGTTTCTCTTGATGTTTTGACATGTGCGCTACTCTCTAGGCAATAAACCAGCACACATTTTGGAAAATGCCCTACTTTACATAAGGGAAACCAGCGCACACCTTGGAAAAGTTGCAAACGCATGTTGTAAAACAACAAAGTTGCATACTGTGCGCTACTATACCTTCAGAAACTTGCGCACATCTTTAGATGAAATGACAAAATATATTAAGATTACGAATTGGGATTAGTTGAAGTTGGTTCTTCAACTTCTCCAACCTCCCAATTCAACCACCTCTCGATTCCAACTGCCTACCTTGTCCCATAAATACAAGGAGGATCCATGAGAGAGGGACCTAGAAATAATGCTTTAAGGGTTGTTACACTGGAGGAAAGTCCCAAGTCATTGTGAAGAGCAAGAGCCCAGGACTCGGTTGCAGAAAAATCTTGACACGTCAGGTATATTGTACTGGTTCATGTTTCTTTGACAATAAAAAGGTGGAAATACCTTTCCTTTCCCAAATCAAATGTCTATTAGATTGTATGTTCATTTGGCTTAAGATCTGATTATATTTTATGTTAAATTAATTTCTGATTTCATCATATTTATATATATTCAAGCTACGCTGAGGAAGGTTTCCTTTGTGTTGCAGGTTTGTCAAGCGGGAGATCAAGTGAAATCTAGGACCAGCCGTCGGTTAAAGGTATGTCTTTCGATATCTCGATCTCTTTCATTTGTAGGAACTAAATGCTATATAATGAAGGTATTTACCTGTCAACCCTGCCTAAGTTGGCAGTGTCTCTCCTCACTATAAGGTTAAAATATTGAACTTCAGATATGGTGTGCTGCAATGGTGATGAATGCGAAACTCTTTTGTCAATGCCTCAATAGTCCTATTCAGGAAATGAGTGCCCTGATCTCTCATCAAAATCTTTGGGCATCCAAATCTTGTAAGGATGTCTTCAAATATGGACCACGCGGAAGTACTTTCGCTACAGTCCTTCACTGGCTTTGCTTCTGCCCATCTAGTGAGGTAATCAGTTGTAGTAATAATATACCTCGCACGTTTCCAGGTGGGTTTATAGGTCCCATGAAATCAATTGCCCATTTATCAATTGCCTGTAATGTCAATTATGGATTCAATGTCATTTCATCTCTTCGCGATGTTCTTCCTATCCTCTAACAGACATCGTAACTTTGGCAATGCTCCTTTACATCCTTGTGAATCGTAGGCCACCATAGCCCTTCCCGCAATATCTTTTGAGTGGTGGCTCTTCCTACATAGTGACCTCCTACTGCTCCTGAATATCCGTAAGCTAGTATAAATTGTTTCTCGTGCTCAAACACACACATGCGTAGTACTTCATTCGACCCTAATTTGTATAACTGGCCCACGATAATGGTGAAGTCTGCTGCTCGCACTACCAGCTACTTCTTTTGCTGCATAGTGAGCTCTATGGGTGCCAGCCTAGTAGTCAAAAACTCTATGATGTATTTATAATATTCATCAGCTATCTAGAGAGGAAACAACTGCGCATCAGGCATATTGTCTTCAAGGTTCGTAGGCTCCTCTCGATCCTTGACATATGATCAGGTCCTAAGTTCAATCTTCCTAGCTTAACGATAATTTAAAAGTCATACTCCTGAAAGAGTAACATCCAGCTGCAAATGCGCCCCCCTAACACTGGCTTGTTGACCAGGGATTTCAAAGCAGAATGGTCAATGAACATAGAGAAGTGCACACCAAGCAAGTAGTGTCTAAACTTCTACAATGTGTAGACCATAGCTAAGCCTTCTCTCTTAGTGGTGGCATAATTCTTCTCTGCAGATGAGAGCTTCCTGCTGGAAAATGTGATAGGGTGGTCAATACCTCCCTCTCCTAGTTGTGCTAAGAAAACTCCCAATTATATACATGACGCATCAACATGGACATGAAATGGCTTCTCCGAGTCTAAAAAAACTAGGAACGGCGTAGTGACCATATCTAGTGCTAGTAAGTGATGCTCATCTACAATTGCTACAGTATATTCTTTGGTAAAGGAATAAACATTAGATATACCATCATAAGTAGGGATTGGGCTTACCTCCTTTCCAATCTAGCACAGTGATTTTGTAACCTACACGCATCTCCTTGCTGATACTTCATGCATACGACGTTTCCAGTTCTCCAATCTTACATCAGAGTCTGAGATGCAAGAGTTGACGCATGTCCAATTGAATGTTCCATCCGCAGTAGGATTAATGGAATCCTCCTGGTTCATTGTCATCTTGTAAAGTCAGTCCAACTCTTGAGCCCTGGATTCTTTTTGAATTAGCTCGTTGTATCTGTCTCCGTCTGAAGGGTCCAATGGTGCGATGCCCCTGAGATGCTTTCCTTCGAATACCATCTTCTTTGTTTTCAAGTTTATTATAGCGATGTTATCCATAGCCTAGTCAATTCCTGATAGCACAGGAAAAGGCTGGCTATCATCCACGATCTTGATAACCTCAAAATTTGCATGAGTTTGCACTCCATCAATGTCAACAACAATATCGGCTAGTCTCCCAAAAGGTATGACTTTCTCCTGATTTTCCATTCTCAACTGGATAGGTGACCATCACAGCTTTGGTGTCTCCATCTGCTTCCATGTCTGTTTGGTTAAGACATTTACTTCAGATCCTAGATCAAGAATGATCTCATCCATTTCATAATCTCTTATATGCACACTGAGTTTGATTTCTATGCATGTTCTCTTATGTTTCTTGATGTGATGAACTGTGCTATCAGTAGTTTCACATTCGATGCACAGTTCATACTTATCTAACAACTTCTACAATTCTGCTATAGCATTTGGACTCTTCAACAATTTCATGCAGCTCCTTAGGAATTGTGCAACAGAGGTGCCTGTCTCTGCTACGACGCTCGTTCTGTCATAAGCAACTGACATAACTTCCATATGCGGTATTTCACTACGCAATGGGATTCTTAGTGACTTAGGTGTTGATTCTTTGAAGATATCTCCTGCTTCTTCAAATACTTCTTTTTTTTTTTTCCAAGTTGAAAGCAGGTGCTTTCCCCACAGCTTTTCTTATCCATATTTTTTCAAGAGGAGTCACCTTAGTGTTAAAATATCTTGAAGTCAAAGCTTCTGCTCCACTATCTCTCCCTATCGTAGCACCACTTCGCGTCAATACATTGATACTTGGATCCGCAGGTCTCCTCTTTACTGCAATCAACTGAATGTTTGGGTTCGGCGCCTCTAGCCGCTTCCGTTTCTGCATTTCTACCTCTAAGACTGGGTAGTCTTCAATAACATGATCAAAGGATTTACAATATCTACATGTAGTGCATGGGTTGGTACAGTCTCTAGATACATGACCTGCATGGCCACATTTATAACAAATTACTTGACCTTGGCCTTGTCCTTGCGTCGGGCCGTTATTCCTTCCTATCCTAGAGTATCCTCCGTGGCCTATGTATGCTCCCTGATCATGTTGTGCATTATTTTGTTTTTATGGAGTCTCTTCTTAGACTCTGTACATTCCTCCATACATATGCTCAATATCTTTCTTTCTTTCTAACATGAGCTCATATGCGCAACAATTGGACTCATCATGCCCAACTGACTTACAAAAATTACAATATAGGGTTTTAGGTGTTCTTACGTATTTTTGTATCATGTGGCAGTATTCTAGCCAGTGTCCTCTAGTTCTGCAAATTTCACACCATGCCCTAGGTTCAGATTTAATGGTTTTGGTCCACCCATGTTAAGCAAGTCTTGGAATAAAGGACAATGATCCTTAGTGTGTCCTTCTCCTTTACAACCTATACACTAGACTTCTTGTCTCTCTTGCTTTCCTTTCTTGATATCTTGTAGTTGTAGTGTTAGGGTAGCCAACTGGTTCTGAATCTGAGACATCCCAGTGCTACTTTCTTCAATGGGTGAAGCTTCCAACTTCATCACGATTTCCAAGGCTTCTTCCTGCAAAGCCACTTTCTGCTGCATCAAAGGCTGTCTGATATGGGGAAACAACATGGCTATAAACCATTATTTGTGTTGTTGTAGTGCTATGACGAAGCTTACTTGGTCTAGCAGTGTCTTAAATTTTTTATCAAAATCCCAGATTGTCTCATTAGGTTTATGTTTGATCTATTTCAAAACTGTTATACACTACGACTCTGATTTTGGATTCTTAAATTTTGCTAACATCACAGCCTTGATTTCTATCAGGGTTCTGTTATGTCCCTCCGAATACTTCATGAACCAATGCAAGGCTCTATCCCTAAAAATGGTGACGAGCTGTTCTTGCTTCACAGCGTCATCTTGTACTTGCTTTACACTCCATACGGCTTCACATAGAAACCAATGTTGATCAAGGTCTTCTAGACCCATTCCTTTGAATATCGCCAGTTTGATATTGTCAGTCATCCTCCTTCTAGGTGGCACAGTTGTCTGAGTAGTGCTAGGGATAAGACTCTAAGGAATAATCTGAGGTTGAATGTTCTGAAGTGGGACAACCTAAGATGGAGTAGGTTGGGTCATATTAGCCTGGGCACCCGCTCCTGCGGTGTTACCAGTACTAATATTCTGTGGTGCGGGTTGCGTGGTGCTAGCAACTGACGGGTTATGAACTGACGGATTCTAAGATAGTGGAGGCATGGTTTTTGCAACTCGCAGATTTTGTGGCATAATAGGTTGATACATGGCTGACAGAGGTGTGGTTTGATTATCAAGCTCACATCTGGGTATCTATGTGGAGTCCATGTGTTATAGGATTTTTCTCTACAACAAATTTGTATCTCTTTCCACTTCTCAGGTTATGGGTTTCTTCGTAAGACCCACTATATGTAATATCTACCATGAAAGATTTAAACAAAAGTTCACTGCATTCTAAAAATGCCTTTCTCGGCCAAAAGCATTTTAATGTATAAACTGAGGTTGTTCAAGTACTTACCTCTGAATCCCTTGAAAAACTCTATTTCTGCTGCGCTGTAGGACTTTAGCATGTCCACAGTGAACTACGTCACAAAGATCTATAGTGTGTTGTCGACCCAGAAGTCAACTACTCTCGTGAATGGGTTGGTTACTACTTTGAGCCTTTCAATAAGCTCTGGTGTCCACTCGTTCGGTACATCTCGCAGTGTACAATTTCTTTGTTCTTCGAGCCTTGACAACCATTCGTGTAGCTCGTTTCCAAAGTCCACCAGAAAACTTTGTGAATGTCTTTCCACAGGTATTTGTTCAACCACTAGATGTCAGAGAGATGTGGGTGTCTGTTTTATTTCCTTGCGAAGTCTCTCTCTGTCTTGTCACACAAAGCCCAAATTTCTTTCTTATCTGGATTCCAGAATTCAATATCGAACAAAGCTTCTTCTTCGTCGCACATCACAACTTCAACTCATCATGGATTCTTAGCGTGAAAATGGAACCATTTGTTGGCTTAAGATACTGTTCTAGAAGTTTCCAATATAGACCCAGGTCCTTCGTGATTTTAAGGAACCAACAAAACCCCTTCTCACTGCCCCTTTCGAAAACAGCCAATGAACAAGATGAGGTCTCACCCGAGGTGTATCTATGGGCGTACTGCGGAATCAGGTTTCCATAGCAATGTGATGAGTTGCTCGGAGAGATATACTGCGCAACGTGCGGCAGGCTTGCTCTGTGGGCTAAAGACTGCGGGACGATAGGCTGCGTCACGGTCCTCGCTCTACAAACTAAGATGCTTGCACAACTAGTGCGTCGATGGACTGCGCAGTTCATACAGGCTACAGATAATAGGACAGCGCAACTCATTTATATGCTTCCCTTGTGGACTTAATAGATACCGACGACTTTACTTAGTGTTTATCCATTTATCTACTAACTTAGATTGGTTAGCCTTAGACTAATGCAAACATAAGAGATAAACAATACTATGCACATACGGTGCTACGCATTGAAGTGTTATACAATCCGAACCTTGCATACCAATGTGATTATTCAATAAAATGATACTTTCACAGACTTAGACTAATATGCATTCATCATTCACCCATACATGTAATACTTAACATATTATTATTCCCATCTTTCTTCTATGGAAAATACATATAAAAGCATTTAACATAGCAATTGATAAATGAGAATCCAAGCATTGAATGTAAGCAAACAAACAAGTATAGAACACAACCAATCACACTGCACAATATTTAACGTGGTTCACCCCCAAGATGGGAGCTACGTCCATAAGAACTATTGTTGTATTAGTCTTTTGGGAAGGGTACAACAGTTCTTAGTCTACGCACTCAGCTGCATACTCTCTTCTCACTCAATAGGCCTCTGTGCACACAGCTTGCAGAGCCTTTATAAAATATGTCTCTCAATAGAGATCTATTCTATCAACAATGAGAACAACAAAAAATGAAGAGTAGCCCTTTCCCATACAAAATATGTCTTATTTATAGATCATGCCCATAGGTCATGTCTTTACAATTCAAAGGAAAAAACCCTTAGGTTTTACAAAACTGTCGCGGTTTTCCCTTAACCGGACTTGCTGGCTTCTGGTAGTGTATATTCCATAGTGTCCGTCTTCCATGCATGCTTCACGTCACTATTGGCCTTCCTGTCGCCCGCACGCCAACAGGTCGCTTTCACCGAGGCGTTCTTCTTCTAACGGTCTTGTGTGACTGGTTCAGGTAGTGGTTCTTTCGCATGTGCGACCAATTGCTTTCTTCTGCTTTGCTCCTTACCCATCGCTTGGAAATCATGGAGCATATTTACCAAAAATAGACCATTGATGGTCTACCGAAATTTGTTTCGTCTTTCGTCCAACACTCTGCTTTTCTGGATCCACGTGGACTGGGCACCTCACAGCACTGTCTCCTCGCAACACTAAACTTCGCAACTCTTGCAATGCTGCTCTCCGTGCAAATTCACAGCATCCAAAATAGACTTGTCCAAAAATCCTTCAGTCGAACTGCGCTCAGCTATACAGTTCCAAAATCTGATTTACCCAAAAATGTCCCACTTGGGCCAAGACCAACATTAACCTTCTGAGGACTTGCGATCATGTGAAAGTGAAACCAAAAAGGTAATTTATGGATCCAAGTCCCTGTAATTTTCTCAAGCTCCCATGAATCAATTTCATGAGCCTTTCCAAAATATTTCATAATTATTAGTATAGTCAGCAGAATGAAAATTGTTAGCTAAAATATCCTTCGAGACATTGTTGGCTAGTTTTGTGGAAGTGAAAGATCATATACAAATACTTAATCTTGTTTCTTTATAGTATCTAGACAAACCAACCATGTCTTCACACAAAAGCATACATGTTGTGATATATGAGCCATTAGGGGTGAAATGATTGAAGCTTATCCAAATTTTGGTGTAAAATTTAAAAATTTTGGATGGTTTCGTTACTGTGAGAAGCTATAGGAACATCACACTCAAGTTTCCACATCATTGTTTATGGACAATCTGTAAGGGAGGACACAAACATATCTCCCTAGTATGAATGGTTCAGATCTAGAAAAACACAAATACATAACACAAATAACTTTCCTAGATTGATTGAATTGCAAAGTCAGTCAAGAAACAACTCACCTTATGAATACAATTGCTTTCTCCTCGTTTGATCCAACTCCTTGATATTTAGATCTTCAGCTGCAAAACAAGATGAAACAAGTGGAAACAAACAAGTAGTAAAATCATATGATTATGAATCAATCTAGATTAGCAGTCAAAGAAGCCAATCCTAAAAATTATAAAGACAATAAATTTATAGTAAGAACTTGTATTAAATTTAATTGCAGAGAGTACAAAGAGAGAGGTGTTACAACCAATGCTTTGACATCGTAACTCCTTTCCAAGAACCTTATCCTCAAAGATCAACGCTTTGAATCCTATGGATGAAAAGGATCTCGTAGAATAATTTCACCAGCATGTAGGTACTTTATCCTTCCTCCCTTAACAATGGAGAGGGTGTTCATATTTATAGGCCAAAAGGGATAGGAGAGGTTGAGGATTTAGGGGAGAATCTTAAGGAATCATCCCACTAGGTAAGGGTATCAAGTGCCACCTTGCTTGACATGTAGGGATAAGCCTCCACGCCACCCAAGGTTCGAGAAGTCACTCGAAGCTTCTCTTCATCCATTTTAACCAACAACGATGCACCTTGAAAAAAGTCAACTCGCATCATTGTAGGACAGAAACTAGCGTCAGCGACACGCTCTGTCAATGTGCAGAGTGCATCACCTAAGGTCCGATGCACCTTTCCAGTTAGCAGGACATGTTGGGGTGACAACAAAAAGTTAAAGGGATAGCCATCAACTTTCCATTTGGTCTTTTATCCCAAGTGATTTAGGAATCAAGGCATATAGAGGACACATAACTCATGATAACGATATTTTGGTGAAACGGAATGCCCCCCAAAGCATCAAGATTAAAAAATAGGGTAGGTGAAATGATTTAGAATATGAAGGCTTGAGGGAAGGATCATCGGTTGGAGTGATGAAAAAAGAGTCCTACAGGGTAGCACACTCTGATATATATGTCTCAAATGACTCATAACATGGTTGCCGACCAATACAATGCAGATCCATGGTAGTATCAATTGATTGAACACAATCATGGCTACTCGACCAAAGTGTAGATCCATGATGAGATGATAAAATAGCCACAACCAATACAATAGTGGATCAATGTTATATGACTAAAAAAAATATCCATCGCAGCCTAGGTAAGATATATGATTTAACCGAGGGTCTTCAAGTCGAACCCGCAATTATACGAATCTAACCATGTGATTACAATGTTTTGAAGTTGAACATGATAGAAACTACTTGATTACCAATTATTGATATATAGCATTAAAAAGCATGATGGAAATCACCATTAATGTCAATGATTCCCAAGGTATCATAGTACATACCGCTGAATGTGAATCAGGGAATTGAGGTCGAACATTCAGTGGAATGTTTCAATGAGAAGCCAATGATGTGAACTTATTGTTGAAAGCAAGGTAACCTTCCATTAAGTCATCCAGTCCCAATGTACTTGATTGGTTTCTATGTCTCATCCTTCAAACAATTCCAATATCACATGTTTTACGAACTTGAGATAGGAGGGGTTCGTCCAAAAAACGGTCCTTCAATGTCATATTTTACTGAGTCCAAATAAGGTAAACTCGGCTTCATTTCATGTTTAGAAAGTTTTAAAGAACTAAAGAAAACTCCAAATGGTTCCTTTTTGTAAAAAATAGTCTCCTCATCTGAGAAAGGATAAAATAATATGAGAGAGAACTCTTCTAGTCATGATTAACTAGAGTGCTCCTTTTTCATAAATAGTCTCATTGGTGTGAAATGGGGTAAACTATCATTAGAAAGATGACCTTTCAAATACTTTTACAAGCGTGAAAGAATCAAGTTTGCTTGGCAATCTTTTTCTATTGAGGGATTCTTAAAATAGATTAAAGAAGGACTCCGAGGGGGTTCCTTTTTCATGGGATTTTTATGAGTCCAAAAAGGAGATAAAATATAAATCAGTAAGTTATTCTCAGGGTTTTATGAGCACGAGAAGGAACAAAGAGTGATCTCAATACCATTAATACTTAATTTTAACGAGTGTGATGATGGCATAAAAAATGATCAAAGACTTGTTCACACCTGATGAAAAGTACGAAAAGTCTAAGATGGTCACCAACATAGTCAAACGACCACTTTTTCTATCTGCAAGCTTGAGGAACTAGGTTAGAATCCATCATGAGGTTTTAAAATATAAAAAGGACACCAACTATAACAATTACCTATAAAAGAACTATTTATAAAGGAATATTCCATTTTATCATATAAAAAGGTGAATAGTAAAAAATTATTTACCAATTGATTTTACCAAGTTGGAATAGTGGAAAAGGCCTCTTTGTAGCTTGATTTTATGACAAATATTACAGATTCCTCGGTTAGCCAATCAACCCCCTGTTAGTTGAAGGGAGGCCTCAATCTCATGCTTAAGATTTTCATTGGTTTGAAATTTGATTTTAATGCAATTTTGAGGGTTTTTTGGGCTCATATTGGAGGGGATTGCGTGCACCCTAGGTGACATGATTTCCCCCTATGGGAAGTGCATCGCAAGGGGTATGACACACCTTTCCCATAGGAAAAGTGCACCATCGTTGCACTGTTCACAGATACGGGGTGAGTCGTCGTAGTTTGATGCCAAAATTTTAAAATGGGGCCCAAAAGATCAAATCCAAAGAAATAAAAAGGGTCGAACAATCATCTGATTTATTTTTATGCAGACTTTGTCGAGAAAGATGGTCCAGTGGAAGCATAGGGAACACGAAATCGAAGATGCTCAAGTGGAAAATGACCCACACTGCATGAATGCTTTGCAGGGGTGTGGACTATTGAAATTCTTTCATGTACAAGGGATGAGGGTCCCAGTACAACTACTTTACTATCTGATTGGGTTGTGGGACCCATATTAGTAGTTCTTCAGGGTAGGTGGCCACATCCTCACATTGGATGTGGAATACATCTAGTTTTTGAAGAGGCTTACCGATACATGGGGCCCCTGTATCACTATCTAGGCCTCGGGTAGTTACCAGTCTATCGAAATTCTTATCGCACATTTCTGCACACCGGGTACACAAATGCTTGGTGGGGAAATTCCTATAAAAAATGTACAAGACCGACCTTTCAGGACCTTTCTTTTTACCATTGAGAGGGTGGTGGGAAGCAGGGTTTCTCATCAGGCCACTAAAGATCACATGTTATATGCCATTGAGTGCATGGTGCCGACAGTTTTTAACTGATGTGAGGGACTCCTCATGAACTTGAAGGATTGGATCACCAAGTGCCGAAGGGGTGAGTTGAAACATTTTGGTTACGGTTCCTAGTGGTTTCATTCTTCTTACAAAGAGTTCCACTACTGCGGCCACAAGTTGAGTTAGATGATCTCGATCCATGAGATCCACAAATGGTTTAGTGGTCAGAGGTGATGGCACGCTATGGAGGTGGGGGACCTATGATCACATATGGGCCAACCTTCTTCAGGTGGCTCCGTGGACAAATCCTCATGATTGTGGACTATGCATATGTGGGCACCGACTTTAGAGGGGATCCATATCTGGCTCTTCCTAAAGGAAAGCAATGGGGATACATTGGTAAGAAATAAAATCTTGTTGTTTTTATGTATTTTATAGTTTTTTAATTTTTTTTTGTAGTAATGATTGTTGATACATGTTTTATGTAAATTTTGGCTCGTCCTGACTAGTGGGTTCCTCTTCGATTGAGAGGAGACGAGTCATGTGAGAGATGGAAGCCATCCAGCAGGATGTAGTAGAGGAGCTAGATGAGCTGGAAGAGAACCTCCAGATGTTGACTATTGATATTCTCGATATATCTATTGATGAACTTCCTTGGCACTACCAACGTAGTATAGTTGGGGTTTCTGGATGGTTTGGCTAGCTACTTCGTCAAGTGGCTATGGCCATTATATGTTATCACGAGAGTCCCAAGGGATAGGCTCTTATGTATGATGTACTAAAATCCATAGGATTTATATTTTTTAGATATGATCTACTGTAAGCTTATGAGCTTCATATTTTTGTATCAGTACCATTTGTTGTATTTTACTAGACATGATTATCATATATACAAAAACACCATCTAGCGGTTTTATATACTGTGTCTTCTATGATGAATTTTGGATCTTATTGATGTTGGACTATACACTATGATTAGTTTACATGTTATGTTGATTCATAAATATTTGATAAAAATGTTTATGAATGTGCAATATACCAATCTAATATGAAATTATCTAGGGAGTCAGGAATTGCGTTCATGCTTCTTGGAATAAGCAGAGTAATATGGGATCACTGATAGCATAGACATGGTTCAAATGGGATACCGCTAACTATGAATCAAGGTAGATGACAATGTGGTCCACACCCAAGGAAAAAGCGTCAGCCAATAATCCAATCACCGCGTGATACTCAGCGGCATTGTTGGTTTCAAAAACTAGGTAGGGTCCTCCTAAGCTTATCATCTTGTCGACAAGGGAATAGAGTACCCATGCTGTCGAGGTGAGGTTTTGGGTGTGCCATCTAGCATGGTCTACAAATCCATACTAAGTTGCCATCTACACATCCAGGAGAAACATGGTATAAGCGTAAGTATAATATCCTAACACACTAAAAGAAAGTGTCACACCAAACAAAAACACACATCATGTACAGTATATACAAAGTACTAATGAAAAATGACTTAAACATAGTACTGTTTTAGATAGATCCCATTGCGAGGATCCCCTAAATATATCCCGTCATAATCAACTAATTCATACGCTCCATTTTCCAAAACACGTTTCACTACATATGCACCATGCCACATGGAATCAACTTTCACAACCCCCAAGTTATCGTGTTTATGGTCATAATTAAGGAAAAAATCACCCTCGTTGAAGATACAAGGTTTTACATATTTATGATACTGGTCCTTAATGTGTTTCTTATGTGCTTCGTTAGCTAGAGCTACATCACAATGGGTTTCGTCTAGTTTCGCCAAGTATAGAAATCGTTCTTCCTCGACACTTGTGTTAGGTAAACTTTCAACAACGAGTTTTAGTGATGGAATCTCGCACTCAAAAGGAAATACTGCCTCTAGTCCATACAGCAATTGGAAGGGTTTGAAACCCATGGCAGTTTTGATGGAGGTCCTATATGCCCAAAGGGATGAAAAAAAAATGACATGCCAATTGGACTTGTGTGTTCCCACCATGCGTTGAATCATGGTTTTCAAGACCTTGTTAATGGAATCTACTTGTCCATTTGATTGAGGATAGTAGGGATTTGAGTTTTCATGCCAAAAACCCAATTTGGCGCTTAGTTCATCCACCATCTTGTTTTGAAAATGTGATCCATGATCAGTGACGATGGCTTGAGGGACTCCTAATCTCGCAATGATATGGTTAAACATAAAGAGTGTGGCAATTTCGTCATCTTCCTTGTATGTAGGCATAGCCTCGACCCATTTGGTAAAGTAGTCAACTGTGACAGTGACATAACCATTTCTCCAG
Organism: Larix kaempferi; assembly: GCA_027924585.1. NCBI lineage: Eukaryota > Viridiplantae > Streptophyta > Pinopsida > Pinales > Pinaceae > Larix > Larix kaempferi. The sequence continues at coordinate 9,841,501 of BSBM01000407.1, forward strand.
CTGAGGTAGGCTTACAATGCATGATATCGATGCCCCATTTGGAAAAGGGACCAATGGCGATAACTGGATTTAATTGGGCTAGATGTGAGCGCTTTTTAAAATGAAAAAGCTGGCAAAGAGGACACTTCTTGACCACCTCGATACAATCTTTGAAAGTGGAAGGCCAGTAGTATCCAGCGCATAATATTTTCTGCGATGTAGCCATCCCAAAAAGATGACCGCCACATGCCCTTGAGTGACAATCATTCAGAACATGCTCAACCTCCTCATGAGTTAAAAATCGTCGGGGAATAGAATCAATGCCACGATGATATAATGTATCACCAATGATTAGGTAATATTTTGAGTGGTGATGGACACGACGGTGTTCATCATGAGATAAATGAGGACCAAAGCATTGGGTTTGGAGATATAATTTAATGTCTCCATACCATGGGTCAGAAGTACTAATCAGAACAAGGACTCATCAGGGAGAGAGTCAATGGGCTATGATTCTTTATCAGTACGGGGAAGATTTCAAATAAGCTCCGCAAATACCAATGACTTCTTTGATTCGACCTTCTCAAACTGGAGATCAAATTATTGGATAATCACGATGCAACACGAATATTTTCCCCCCAGTACCTAACGCGTGAGGACGTGTTACATGGGGTTAGAGTCGACAATAATGGTAGTATTGCAGAGTAGGATACAATGACGAAACTTCTGAACAACGATGACTATTGGTAGAGATAACTTATCTACATGTGAATACTGGGTTTCAGAGTCAATTATACCCTTACTAAGGTAGTATATCACATGTTCCTGCGTGTGACTATCTTCCTATAGTAAAACCATAGATATTTTTGAAGTAGAAACAGCAAGATAAAGGATGTAATCCTTGGTGTAATTCTATGGTTGTAATACAGGCGCATGAGTAATTGCATGTTTGAGGTTGTCAAAGTATTTTTGGGCATAGTCATCCCAAATGAACAGGACGTCTTTCTTTAACAACCTCATGTATCCCTTTGTTTTCTCTGCAAAATTACACACGAAATGATGCAGGTAGTTTTCCTTCCCCTACAAACTTTGAAGTTCCATAATATCCATGGGTGGTGGTAAGGTGACAATAGCATCTACCTTGAGGGGATCAATGCAGATCCCATCTTTAAAAATGATGAATCCTAGGAGTCGTCATGATGCTACACAGAATATGCACTGATGAGGATTTAGACGAATATTTTATTGTTGACATCTGAGGAATACAGTCATCAGATGATCGATGTGTAAGTCACAATGATGTGAATGAGCAGGTATATTGTCGAGATATGGTTCCACAAAATACTTCACATCATGGAAGGCATATGACATGGCCCACTCGAATGTAGCACCAACATTTTTAAGACCAAAAGATATTTTTCGATATGTGAACATATGCCATGGGAAGATGAAAGTAGTCTTATGTTGGTCGGCTGGGTGGATCTATATCTGATTATAGCCGAAAAATCCATCCATAAAGGAAAATATGACACTTCCTGCATAGTTGTCAATGATTTGGTCGATAAACGGGGTAGGGTATTTGTCCTTGGGACAAGCCTTATGTAGATCCCTATAATCGACACAAATGCTAATGGTGCCCTATTTCTTAGCAACCAGGATGACATTGGAGACCCAATCTGTTAATGGAACAGGATAAATAAACCCAACTTTCGATAGCTTTTCTATCTCTGCTTTAATAGTCAGAGTCTTCCTAGGGTGCACTGGATGGAGTTTTTACCGGACAGGTTTAGCGCTGGGATATGTTTGAATCTCATGCATAAAAATGGAAGAATTAATCTCGTGCATTTCCTCATAGCTCCATGCAAATACATTGCGGAACTGTTTAAATAAGGCCATAAAATTTTTGAGTTCATTAGGAGAACAAGTTTGTCCTGTGTGAATATTTTCCACGATGTCGATTTTTACCAAGATGTATATAGTGATGGTAGGCATGATAATTTCCAAATTTCCCTCTGTTACCGTATCCTGAGTAAAAATAGGAGATTGAGGGTGGATAAAGAACTCTAGTGAAACAATGGCATGAATTGTGTTCTCTACCATATCAAGAGGCAGAAGAAAGTACGATCGATGATGGAGTTCTTCCCATTGGGGCTCATCCAAGCTCATAATATCCATGATGGACTCTTCATAATGAAAAGTTTGGAGTAGAGGATCAGGTGATGATGAGGATGAGATTCGTTGTATTGGAAAAGAACTAGATTTGGATGCCACTATAGAGTGGACATCCGGAAAATAGGGTGTTGATTAGATGGCCTCGTAAGTAGTTTCAGCAGGCCTGAGAGGCATCACATCTCCAATCAAATCCATATGATTCAGATCGGGATCAACCCATTGGTCGGTCGAGATCGAAGAGGTTGGTATCATAGAGGAGATCATGTTCACCATGGCAACATGGTTTGGGGGATCTGGCATTGGAAAGACTCCCAATAGAGATAAGTCTTTAAGGAGCCCTACCCCAACACTCTCACATATGTCTGAAGAGTGGCCCAAAAGAGGCACATTATCCGCAGGATGAGTAGTGGTGTCTGGTGTACAAAAATCTAACTTGTCGATAGTTACAATTTTCCCATGGTGGGAAAACTCCACTATGCGGAAGACAGATGATGCGACCAAGGTCATGGCATAAAACCATTTTCAAGCAAGTAATAAATTATAATCCAATGGGGCATCAATGATTTCCATGTTAACGAAAATGCTCTTGCCTCCCAACTCTATGACTAAGGATTGTAATAGCCTATGGGGTTGAAATCCACGTCCGTCAAATGCTTTCAAGGTATTGGGCAACTGTTGAACTCGGGATAGCCTATGGCTCGCCAATAGGATAGCGATATAATGGAAGTAGAGGCTCCTTCATCTAAAAAAGTACGATGGATACTTTTCCCAGAAACATTGGTAACAATATGAAACGCTAGTTGGTGGGAAATCCTAGGCTTGAAGTACTCTAATTTGAACATAATGGTGTTGGAGGAATCGGGATCTACTGCTCCTATAGAAGATAACAGGGTCTTATGATGATTGGGACAATTTTGTAAGACTTCTAATGTCGACATAGCACAAGGATCATGGTCTAGATATTCTCCAATGTTCTAGCTTTGAGCGGCTCAAGCGTTAGGGTTAAAAAGTGATTTTCTAATTGTCCTCTTGGGTGGACGCAATACTATATCCGGGAAAGGTTTCTCTATGACCATAGGCCCTTGAGGTGAAGGAATATGAGATGTAGCTGTGAATTATTTTTCAGTACTACCTCCATTATATTCCTTATCAGAAATAGAGTCATATGTGTGTGACCTAGTAGACAAGCTAATTGTTTCGCTCTGCATCATGAGAACAGAAGAGGTTGTGGATGTTTCTCCTTGAGAAGGAGGGGGTTGTTGTAAGATCATTTGTTGTTGTTGTGTGGGGAAGGGATCAGTTAAAACTACGGGTGTGGGGTTTCCATTAAGAAACTTTTGAAATTCTTCATGATGTGGACATTCTTTCATGAAGTGATCATCAGCACATAGTAAACAAGGATATTTGACCTTCCGATTTTGTTTCATTTCATCGAGATTATTTTTGGGCTCCTACATATTTGAATACTTCTTGGATTTACCCTTGTTCTTCTTTTTCCACTGGATTTTTGAGGTGAATCATATTGAATTGAATTCACTTCTACAGTGGAAGAAGGGTTGGGTGATCAATTGTTGTTGGTGCCAACCTGTCGTGAGGATGGAGTCGAACTATGGTTGTTCTGTGGTCCACCTGATTGGGTAGCAGGATGGGAGTGAACGGAACCAATGATGCCATCGGCATGTGATCCCGTAGGATGTTTTGTTGGGTCCTGTGTAGGGTGTGGGGTGATAGGAATAATATCGTATAAGGTACCATATTAAGGATATACTAAGTCTAAGTATTGAGCACATGAGATAGCTTGTTCTTTTATAACAACCTCTCCCATAGCCAAATATTTAGCTATAATGGGTAGTAACTACTTTCTGAACCAATCGGAAAGTAACTGATCTAGAATAGAAGCTTTAATGAGGTGATGCCTCCTTCTCCACTCATGAATATGATCGAAAATGTGGGTGGAGGTGGATTTTTGGAGGGATGTCAAAATATCCGTGTCGGTTTCATAGCGGATTGGTAGTTGAAAATGAGTAAAAAATGCCATAGCTAGAGATTTAAAATCGACGAAATAATGTCGTGGTAACTCGATGTACACTTCGCAGCAGTGTGGGTGAGGGTTCATTGAAACAAACTCAAACAGATAGAATCATCCATTAAGGAGTTATAAGAACATCACAAATGATAATTCATTACGTGGTTCTTAGGGTCCTCACCAGGTTTTCCATCGAATTTTAGAATGTATGATGGTAAATTTATAGGAATAGTTGTCCAGTTGATACAGTGTTGCATGGGATTGTTGGTCAAATAGGACAGATCCGACAGATACAACGCAGCCAGAAATGGTAACTGTCGATTTGGCTGTGGATACTGGTAATATTGATAAGGAATCTGGGTACCAGCAGGACCATGAATGGACTGATCATAGGGTCCTCCCATAAAGTGTTGGCCATATGGAGATGGGCCTCCCAGATTACGAGGTGGACCTGAAGAGCGTTCTCCTCCGGAATATGGGAGTCCACCGACGAAGTACAGGGGTCCTTCGAGTGGAGGTATGGAGATGGGACAAGTGGTGGGGGTGGCGGGGGTGGTCTTCCTGCTGGAGGTCCAGTTGGCAGAACATTATCATGCCCCCACGGGGTGTTCATGTTTCCAGGATAGGGTAATCCAGGAAAAATATTTCCTAGATAGTTTTGACCTATAGCAATGTTATGATTTCCTGGGTATGTATGCCCCCATGGGGGTTGGGTCCAAGTATATGGTCCCCCCATTTGATTTGTCTCCTAACTGGATGGTTCCCCCTAGTTAGATTTGGTCCACTGACTAGGGTTTTCCCCCCAGTTGAAAATTTTCCACCTATTGGAGTATGCCTAGTAAGCATATGTTGACCACTAATCATAGGTTGACCCATACTCATTTGTTGACTGCCAACTAGAGGATAAATTCCACTCAAAGTTTCAGGTGGAGGTTGTGTTCCAGTTATGAATTTAATAGTAGCTAAAGGTTTTCCTCCAATTATTGGGGTCAAGTAACATTTTGAACTGATCGAATGACTTTGAGGTGTACTAGAAGGGAAAGAGGGTTGACCTGGTTCGTAAGTGGTCATGTGGGGTGTGGATATTCCTGGTGAAGAAAAATACAAAGAATGGATAGCGGAATGTTGTTCAAAGGCTAGTACTTCAGGATTGGAACCAGGGGGGAAAATCTGGCATCTAAGATGGTAAACGAACATTGGTAAATGTTCGATAGTCTTGTAAACTAGCATGAGGAAGACATCATTAGGAATCAAGGGAGGAAACCAACATTGTGGATTTTCCACGATCAAAAGTGAACCAAAATTGGAAACATTCTCACCTAGGGAAGTTGCCCAAAATGATTCGGTTGGACCAAACGTAGTTGCTATCGGGCCATCCTGGGGTCAGCTAAGAATCCAATCGGTAACTCCTAGGATACCATCAAGCGAGTGATGGAAAGATTTGTCAGAAAGAGGAGTTTGTTCCACTAACAAAGGTTCGGTAGGATCAATGATAGGTGGTTTTATAGGAGGAGAATAGTTTGCTCATGTTTCAATATTGGGATTTTATTCTCTGTGTGATTCTGATGTTGTCGGTTGATCCATATTTTCTCCTGTGCTCTCCTCCTGGTTAAGGGGATATTCAGGTGGAAAATTTAATATTCTTCGGGATCTTCTTAAGGGCTGCTCAGCCTGGGAATCTGATGTAAAATTTCTCCTAAGAGTCTCCTAAGAAATAAAAAATAACACTTAGAAGCCCACTCAAGCTAAATCTACAAGCAAACTGATGTGATAGGTAGGATTTAAAAGTATGGAACCAAAAGACATTATCAAGGCATCGCAACTCGCAATATACTAGAGGGTCCAACAGTTATACTTGGACAAATATTTTAGAGTACTAACTAGGGAGGATTAAGACCGTACCCCTGACTGTATAACCTGACTACCTAGAAGTAGGTGCGTAGTAGCCCCCGAGTGTTTTTCTTGGTGTATTTCTATGCTAAGACGGCCAATGGTTAACTCAGATGGTTTCAAGAATCCTAGTGAGGTATCCTGATATAATCAAGGCATGTGGGAGCTCCAATCCGTAGTCATGTATATACTCTCAAGTATATGAAGTACCTTTCTATATACTCGAAGGTACATGAAAGGCCATTTGATATACCAACTCATACGTGGAAGAATTGCAATCCCCCGGGATGTGGTGTAGGAAAATAATGACAGCTTCCACGCTTTAAGATGCCAAAACACATCTCTAACCTAGCACATGAGTTTCTATACAATTTTAACCTAGGCTACCACTTGATTTTAAGTTGTACGGTTAGGTGAATGCATGAAGTGTAGACTTGGAATTTAAAAACATGCAAAACTAATCTATATGAAAATGCAAGTCTCGTTTTTCTTTTCAATGAAAACTAATTAGGGTAAAAGGAGAAATCTTTTCTTTTCCGATAGTAAGAATGAACAAAAACACCCCTACTCTCTTTTAACCAAAAGACCAAAAAAAATTACCCTTTCAAACAATCCAACAAAAATGAAAATAACACGAAATTGAAAATATTTTTTATCTTTTTATTTTCAACTTAAGAAAACCTATGAGAGAAAGACGAAAAGATGAATTTCCATTCCAAATGTAATAACTCTAATTCTAAAAATGAAAATCAAAAGAAGTGGAGAGAAAATAAAAAAATACGAGAGTTTTCACGATATTTCAAATACTTTGAGAAGGCCTAAATATGCTTAAAATTTTCAAGGAAATGAACAATAAACTTTCCAAAACCAAGAAAATGTAAGCAAATAACAATTTTTTACCTCTTTCAAAGTTGTTTTTAAGCAATCATTTCAGAGCATAAAAACTCTTCACACCAATTCCAAATAATGCACTTGAAATGGAGATAATAAGAAATTTTGATTTTCTAACTAATGCACTCAAATGATCTGAGAATTATGCCACTGTTTTAAAATAGATTTAGAGAACTAGAGAATGTATGCTACTGCAATATTTAAACAATTGGAAATTCTCGAAAATTTTAATAACCAAATATATTAAACAACACACAAAACCACACAAAATTTTGCAAAAATCACACCAACTAACTATTAGAGGGTTGAGAAGTCAGAATGAACAAATCAGGCAAACTGATAGGGAGTCACAAGAATGAATTTGCTCGTGAGGGATTGAAATTTTCGACTACGAGAGATACACTTGCTTAACTATATTGGACTCAAATCAAACTAAAAATTCAAAAAACAAGCCAAAGACAAAGGATGTTGTGTCTAGGAGGTTCTGTAATTGTCAAAGACAACATAGATAACTTAAGAATTCAAGCCAAAAATAAAATTGAGAGATATTTCAACTTCTGCATTAAGTTATGAAGGGGGATGTGCCCTGCAAGGGTACACTAGAGAATTGGATGCCTAGTGACGTGCTCTGAACACAAAGGAAGTGAGTTAGTGAAGCAGGCTATAAAATTTCAGAAAGCATCAGCAAGGTAGGATTCTTTATGTCAAAGTGCACCAGAGTTACAGTGACGCAAGCAATGAATTGCCCAGGTGCGTCGGGAGGAATCCAAGCAAGAAAAATAACAAACAATCAAAGAATAAAAATATAAATGGCTCAGTAAAGATCCCAATCAGAGTCTGGATAACCCAAAATCTCTCTGATAATCAGATCCAGTGAAGAAAGAGGCAACTTAGAGGATAATTGGAAAGAAATTAAAAAACCTAAAAATTACAAGCAAATCAAAACTATGGGCTACCTATCCCCAGTATGGTCACTAATTTTGTTTACGGACAATCTGTAAGGTCACACAAACATATCTCCTTAGTCTGAATGGTTCATATCTAAAACAAAACAAATACACAACATAAATAACTTTCCTAAACTAGTTGAATTGCAAAGTATGTCAAGAAACAACTCACCTTATGAATGCAACTCCTTTCTTATCATTTGATCCAACTCCTTGATCTTCATATCTTCGGCTGCAAAACAAGATGAGACAAAGAAGTATTAAAAGCATATGATTATGAATCAATATAGATTAGCTGTCAAATAAGCCAATCCTAAATATTATAAACACAATAAGTTTATGGAAAAAAATTGTATTAAATGTAATTTTAGAAAGTACAAAGAGAGTGGTATTACAACCAATGCTTTGACGTTGTAACTCCTTTCCAACAATCCTAGTCTCAAATATCAAATATTTCCCTCCTATGGATGAAAAGGATCTCCTAGCAGAATTTCATCGGCATGTAGGTACTCTATCCTTCCTCTCTTAACAATGGAGAGGGTGTTGATATTTATAGGCCAAAAGGGATAGGAGAGGTTGAGTATTTAGGGGAGAAGCTTAAGGGATCATCCCACTATGTAAGGGGATCGAGTGCCACCTTTCCTAACATGTAGGGATAATCCTCCATGCCACCCAAGGTTTGAGAAGTCACTCGAAGCTTCTCTTCATCCATTTTAACCAACAACAACGCACCTTGCACAAAGGAAACTTGCATCATTAAAAGATGATGCACTTTGTACAAGAGCAACTAGCATCATCGACGCGCTTTGTCAACGTGCAGAGCGTGTCACCTAAGGTCCGACACACCTTTCCAATGAGTAGGACACGTCAGGGTGATAGCAAAAAGTTAAAGGGATAGCCATCAAATTTCCATTTGGTCTTTTATCCCAAGTAGTTTAGGAAACAAGGCATATAGATGACACATAACTCATGATGATGATATTTTGGTGTAACAAGCATTTGCAAAGAGTTTCGATGGAACTAATGTTACATTAAGATATTTAAGATTTCTAGTCTCATAAAAATCCATGGACATAGAAATTGAGCTCCCATGGGAGGGAGAACAATGGTTTAAACTTAATAGTGTTGATAATTCACAATGCAATCAATTTATCGAGAACAAACACCAAAATCCAGGCTGGTGCAAAGGTATTCTAGGGGATTGGTTAAAACATGAATATAGTGACCTCTTCAAAATGGTTCAAAGATACATTACAGGATAAGGAAGGTATGCCACCGCCCCCTTATATCATATTTGTTTCCTCTTTCATCTAGATGGCATAACAGAAATTAATTTACCTTTCTACTTTTTGAAAAGTCTCACAAAAATGGAAGCTAGGATTATAAATTTTCCAAAGAGTTAGCACAATATTTCTCATCAGGCCCTTATTAAACTGTTGATAATTCAAGTGTTAAATAAATTCAATAAGAGATTGGTTAATTTTGTATTATACTTTGAATTCCAAACCCTAGGAAATAAATCTTCACAGAAGGGTGTTAGTAATCTTTCTACCATTTTTGGGGCTTCTGAGACTTGCAAGGATGTTTGAATGGATGATTCATCTGCAGAACAGAGTCTAAAGAAAGAGGATAAAGGAATTAAGTGAAGAATGAGAGGGGCTATGAAACCACCACCAAATTCTGCAGATGATAGGTCACAAAAAACATAGCAATTTAGTGACTTCTCAAATGATGAAAGAAGAGTTAAGAATCGAAAAAGGAAACCAGATGCTCTGGAATCTTATCCCCCAGAGTACCTCACACTAGAGACACAAATAAGTTTATACCTAATTTGAGGGCCATTTTTTATCCCTCTCTGAAAGAAAACAAGGTCATTGACCTTGAAAGTTTGCGAGATGAAAAACCAGTAAAATCGAAAATACAAAGGGTTAAAGCCTCATTTTCAAAACCTCTGTAGACTAGGAGAAATTTTAGAATTAATAAGGAAAATGGAGTAATGGATCCTATGAAAAAATGTCAACTTGAAAAATAAAAATAGGCAGACAGTTCCAGAAACTTAAAGAATGCCAAGAAATTGGCGATGAAGAGTCAGATTCCTCCATGGAAGTTGAAAAGAAGGTAGTTGAGTTATTGATTAATTTTGAAGAGAATATTAATATAGTTCCCTGCTCGCCTAAGGCTCATCTTTGTGTCCTTATGACTTTTGAAGAAGACCAAGAGATGCAACACAAGGAATTTAATGATGTCAAAACAGAAATAGAGGTTTCCACTGCCCAAGTAAAAGCACAAGAAAGTGATAACTTGCTCCGACTTGAATGTTAAGGACATCAAATCAAACAAAATCTTAAGAAGGAATTGAAGGATTCTAAACAGTTGGGTAAATATTTACAGTTGGAAAGCAAACAAGTATATGATAATTTAAATAAAACCAGCAAATAGTGGAACAAATCGCTCATCAAATACAATAAATTATGTAGATTTTACCAGGGATTAAAGAAAAGCAATGGAAAACTACCTAGGAAAATGAAATATTGGAAGAAGGAATGTCTGCAAGAAAGAAATAAACATGAGGAATATAATGAAAACTTGGGCATCTTGACTGAACTAGGAACTCATGTTTTACAAGACACACTCCAGAATCGAGGTGTTGACACTCTCCGGAATCAAGGAATTGAAGCTAAATGAATATACACTTGATGTGAGTAGGGTCGAAAGTGTAACTTCCACTTGATTAAGTCAAGTCTCTTCATCTACAAGGACCATATAGAATTATCTTTTATCACTTTCCAAATTTTGTAAAGTCTCAAACTTACATTGATTTCATATGTTTGTAAAGAAAGACATATAGTATGTGATCAAAACATAGTTTGGAGTTGTTATCTAAGCATTTAATAGATTCCTAAAATACCGGATCTAAAACTGTTTCAGTTTTGAAATTATCAATTTTGATTTTAAAAATTATTATTAATTATAAGATAGGGTCTTGAAACGCTAAGAAGGGATAAAGATAGAGGCTATATATAGGAAAATTGAAGAGAAAGCAAGGGTTCGATTTTTGGAATAGCCTCAGAAGAAGTGGTCAAAACTTGTAATTTATGATACTGTAATATATAATAATGATTGGATATCTTTTGCGTTATGAATACAGTGTGCCTCTTATTTAACTTTACTTCTAATTTTCTATTTGAAAGCAAAAGTGTTTTATGCACTGCATGATCATCTATTTCCAGTATTAATGACTCTTAAGCTTTAATCGTTCATTGGTTGTAAATCGATTTTGTTTTTCAGTTATTTTCTTCAAATTATGACATAGTAATAATATGGAGGATGTGGATTGATAAATGTGTAGAATACTTCTTATGTATTTATATCCTGACAGTGAATTAAATATGAAGTCCCTGTAAGTCGTGTTTGCAAAGCCTTTAAATTTATAATATGTTACTCTTTCCTTTAAATACTTTCACCTAAGATTTTAAAATGCTGACTGAACATTCAAACACTTAAACCTAAATCTATTCTTCATTCCAAGGTTGTACATAAATGCCCTAGATTTTCTTGGTAGCAGTCCAGTGCAGACTTTAGGGACAACACCACTAATTCAAAAAATATAACATAACTGATAAAAATAATAAATAATGGAAATAAATCCTTACTGAAATTTTTCCCAGTTTATTGTCAACTCTAGATAGCTCACTCGGTTAAGGTGTGTTTCTTGTCAGATTCCCCTTACGGGTGACTTAGTTGGGAGGTGACACCCAAAAACCCAATCAAGTTGAGGTTGTTGCGGTCTAGGCCGGGTGCGATCCCTGAGTGATTTTGATGGATTAGATGCCCATGGTTTGTGGTTTCTCAAACCATAGGCCACTCCCACAAGTCAAGGAGATTCGAGCAAAAAAAAAATTCTCAGTTTATTGATAAAAATAAAATTAAGCAAAGAATGGGAGCCATAATAGGAGTGGACTCTCCATAGAGAACTCCCTAATTTATTTTATGAGCAAATAATTAATGAGATCATCTCCTTTTAGAGCGTCCTTCCACATTCCTTCAAACAAAACAATAACGAAGGAAAACGAATCCCTTTCGAAGGCTACTCATCCCCCAAAAAGACCCTTAGAAAAATACAAACATTAGAAAATAAGTAAAGCCACAATTTAAAATACAAGTGGCATTTTTCCCACACATAAAATAAAGCCATAGAAGACATAAATAATACCCCAAAAAGACCCTTAGAAAAATACAAACATTAGAAAATAAGTAAAGCCACAATTTTAAATACAAGTGGCATTTTTCCCACATATAAAATAAAGCCATAGAAGACATAAATAATAAAAAATTTAAACAATGAATAAACAAGTGGCCTTTCCCCTCTAATCCAAAAAGCATGCATCAGTGACAAATAAAATCCATCTTTTAAATAATAAGAATCTCTTTGATTTCCTACTAATAAGAAAAACCCTAAAAACGATTATACATATATAAAAGGGTTTTTTGTTTAATAATTAACAAGTTTGTTCTTTTCTAATAGTTAACAATTAATTACCTAATAACAATAATAATAGGTTTAATTCTCATGATAGTACTATTAAATTAATAATGTAATACTATAGTTCATAAGCTTATTATAGTAATAATTTTCCATGCCTAAAAATAGTAATAACATGACTAAAATAATACTAAAATCAAAGTAATAATACCAATAATAGCTCGCTTAGGATTTTTAGCGAACAATAGGTTATTTTCCTACTTACACAAGAAAGGAGTTGCCTTGCAATGCTTGAAGGTTAGAAATAGGTTCATATTTTACCTATAGGATTCTCAAGGCTTCACTAGCCTCTAACTCCCTCCTTCCCATAGTCGACAACATTGCCCCTTTCTTTCCATGGCCTTGCACATTAAGCCCTAGGTTCTATTTTCAGTATTTCATCATTTATAGTTTACATGAAATCACCATGCTTTAGCTAGTGCATAGTATGTTATCAAATCAAAGTGGTACAAAATGTTACAATGTCCTTGGCAGAGCCATGGCCTTGAGCTCCTCGCCATGAACCATTACATAAATATATTTACATGAATTCTACTTAACCACAATAATAAAGGGTAAGAATGAGGGGTATTAGGGAATCTTACACTTTCTTACAATCTCTCCTTGTTATTTAATGGTGCAAGGAAAATAATATTTAGATATCCAATGGATGTGTTTTGGCAATTTTGACCTTCTATGGATGTGTTTAATTTCCTAGAGCACAATTCAAGGATAAAAAATGACATGTTAGTCACTATCATTTGAATTCATGACCCATGGTCCATCTACATAGTCCTAAATGGTCACAATGAAACTATAAATGGAATACTTGTCTTATATGCAAGATATGGAAATTATTCTAGAAATTGATGGACAATGTATGTGTTTCAACTCTAGATTTCTGGTTTCGAACTAGAAAACCAAATGCTTAAGCTCAAATAATTTTTTCTAGTACTCTCAAAACATGCATATGCCCAAGAACTAGCAAAAACACCGAGTAAATGAATTATTCCCTTACAAGATAAAGAGGAGAACAATTTTTATGTTTGGGATGTAGGTTATTTCACACTTCAAGTATTAAACATACAAACTTATATCCTAAGAGGTAATAGGTATTGTGTTCTACGACATTATTAATATACATAAATTAGGTACATGGGCCGTAATATTTTCCTTTAGGGTTCACAACTAAGGACCGAGAATCTCCATAGGATTCATGTCAAGATGTAGAATTTTGCTTGCAATTAAGATATTGTTAGGATTTTCAAATATTTTTTTAGTAATGATGGGTCTTATCTTTTTCTCCATGGTTTGAAACGAAAATACAGAAACATAAGATATAGGGTTTTCCTCTAAGAATCACGGATAATGAGCATGGACCCAAACTATCATAAAAGCATTGCAGAGGCCATTATTAATGTATTAGTGTTATACATGCACAATTTTCACATTCTTTGTAGAATGGATTGATATGAGGGCCTCATGAGATTTTTCAATGCAAAATACCAATGAATCAGTCCCCAATGATTTTTTTTATACATCACGAGGCTTGCATGAGGTCCCAAACAACAACAACATCCTTATATATGAAAAATATTAACTATGTGTGGTGTATGGGGATTATATCTTAATTCTTTATGGTAAGGACATTAATTGTTACTATTCTTAGGTGACTAGAAGACCATAGAAAAGTCATGTGTAGAAGATTAAAGCATTTTTACTATCCTTGGATTTCTACAAGTATCATATAATAACGCTCAAGGTGTGGATTTCCTCCTATAACCATGTCAAAGTCCTCAAGAACCATAGCTACAAGTTAAAACATTTAGTTGGTGCCAAAAAATTCACTTGGAGGCCAATGATGGCCTTGATAATTTCTATGTGCTAGTTCAAGGAATCTTGTATGTATATGCTAACATATTGATGATTTTTTGTCCTCTAGATACAACAATCATATAATAGCCTTAAACACACAAAATTATATGTTTTGAATTGATGGGAAACCCACCTTCAGATCCCTATATTACAAATCTTGATGTCTTTGCTTAAAGCTTGTCATTTGTAAGTAGTAATTCTACTTAAATTTTTTTTTAAATGGATTTTCTCACATATTTCATGATTTTGACACCAAACCAAAGTATGTAAACCTATTAAATACTTATTGTTTGCATTCATTCATCAACTATAATATAATACAATCTTGAAAAGTAACATAAATACATGTTTTTTGTATTCTTGTTTCTATATATATTACTCGTACTAGATTTATAATGAATAGAAATATAGAGTTGAGTAGAGTAGAAAAAAAATAGCATTATCTTAGGAGTCAAGCAATGATGATATACCATAGCCTTTGGAGTGCAGGTGATTGGGAAAGCATATGTGGTTAGTGTTAAGATTCAATATGCTAAGACAGAAAATATCAGCATTGCATTTCATTTCACAACAATAGCATATGCAGGATCACTGAAGAAACAACAAGCACAACATAAACACAAGAGACACAGATTTATCTTGGGAAACCCTCATGGAGTAGAAAACCCAGCAAAGCTTCCTCAATATAGATGATCAGCAAATACAAAGATGTAAACCAAAGACATGAGTTCCTCCTCCTCCATAGCAGACCTCTCTCACACAAGTGCGGCACTCACGAGTGAATGAATGAGTGAGATAAGTGAGGAACATCATCCTCTACTTATACTTGTTCCTCGACTGACTTTTACACAAGCTAGGTCAGCCCCAACTTAATTACTGGGTTAAACACCCCACTACAACTGACTGGGCCGACCCCTCTAGGGTGGTCTAAGAACCCTTTGACCCACATAACACATACAGTGCCGACCCCCATTAGGGAAGTCTAATAACCCAAGTTACCACAATCCGATGGAGGAATAAACATCTCCAGATATACAATAAGATCTTCACGGAAGAATGAAACATCTCCAGAATAATAAAGTACAAATATAATATTCTTAGAAGTTACAATATCTCAACACTCCCCCTTAACGACAAAGATATTATAACAACATCTGCAGGAGCAAGGAGTCATCAACATCATATATGATACATCTATAAATCATTGGAAGCTTTCTCAACATCATTAGTAACTCAACCAGTTACTGGAATATCTTCAAGATCTTCAATACTGGAACATCAACATCTTCAGTATTGAATCTTCTGCAGCACTTGAACAGCTACAGCAATATCATCATCCGGATCCTCACGATCAACAGAATCGTCATCACAGGGTCATCAACCTCGTCATCATACGATCATCAGCATCGTCATCATACGATCATCAACATCATCATCACATCATCTCAATCTACATCATCTGAATCATCATCTCGATCTACAGCATCTGGATCATCATCTCGATCTATAGCATCTGGATCATCATCTCGATCTATAGCATCTGGATCATCATCTCGATCTACAGCATCTAGATCATTATCTCAATCTACATCATCTGGATCATCATCTCGATCTACAGTATCTGGATCATCATCTCGATCTACAACATCTGGATCATTATCTCGATCTACAACATCTGGATCATCATCTTAGCATACTCTGCAATACACATGATCATATTACAGGATGATCAATCCCGCTCTCTTTGGGACATAGGTCCATGGATGTTACAATCTAGATCAAGTTCCAGGATGATCAATCCTTATCACTTTAAGACAAGTCTCATATCTAGGGACGATGCAATCCCATCATGTACATTTTGAACCCAGTTCACAGACGACGTAGTCCTATCATGTACATTTTGAACCCAGTTCATGGACGATGCAGTCCTCTCATGTACATTTTGAACCCAGTTCATGGATGATACAGTCCTTGTACATTTTGAACCCTGTTCATGGACAATGCAATCCTCTTATGTTCATTTTGAACCCAGTTCATGGATGATATAGTCCTTATACATTTTGAACCCAGTTCATGGATGATGCAGTCCTCTCATGTACATTTTGAACCCAGTTCATGGACAATACAGTCCTTGTACATTTTGAACCTAGTTCATGGACGATGCAGTCCTCTCATGTACATTTTGAACCCAGTTCATGGACGATATAGTCCTTGTACATTTTGAACCCAGTTCATGGACGATACAGTCCTCTCACGTACATTTTGAACCCAGTTCATGGACGATGCAGTCCTCTCACGTACCTTTTGAACCTAGGTCCAGGGACGATGCAGTCCTATATTCAATTTTCGGAGACAAAATTCTACGAATCAATTCTGGGACCGAAGTCCGGGGAAGATACAATCCCCACCTGTCCACTCAGGACTTCATTTTCGGAGACCTCTATCTACGGATCAATTCTGGAACATGTGTTCAAGGATGATGCAATCCCTCTTCTTTCTCGGAGACATATGTCTATGGATCCTTTTAGAACATGTGTTCAAGGATGATGCAATCCCTCTTCTTTCTCAGAGACATCTGTCTACGAATCCTTTTAGAACATGTGTTCAAGGATGATGCAATACCCTTGTCAACTTAGACCCTTTCTAAGGACCATCCACCAACCTCTCTATCGGCATCACCAATATAGGTACCGTCATTAATACATGTATACATATCATCAATACACGTAATACAGGTATCCTATATATCATCATCAACACAAGTAAGCATATCATTGATACAGGTATCCTCATCATCAACTTCACTATCGATGCGGGCAATCTCATCATCAGTGTCTACATCACTCCCTCTTTTGAGGAGGGTCCTACCAAGCTTTTCTCAGAAATACTCAAACTTTACTTGAGGTAGAGGTTTGGTTAGTACATCAGTAACTTGTTACAAATTCGAACTTTATAGTTCCTTTTTGCACCATATCTTGTATATAGAAATGTCAGATCTCTATATGCTTTGACTTGTCATGGAACACTGGATTCTCTGCCATCTTGCTACAACTCTGTTTGTCACATAAGATTACAGTTGGTTCTATCTCTAAGTCAAAAAATCCTGAAGCCATACCACTTCACAACTTAGCAGAGCAAGCAGCCATATATTCCACTTGTGCTGAGAGCCACACTAGACTGCTTCCTACTAAACCATGAGATCATGGTTGATCCCAGACAATAACATCCTCTCAATGTGCTCTTCCTATCTGATACACTTTCTGCCCAATCAACATCTATGTAGCCATCTGAAGTCATGATCTCCAAGATAACATAGATAAAAGTCTATCGTACCCTTTAGGTACCTCATCACATGCTTTGCAACTATCAGGTGAACACATCTAGTTTTGTAACATACCCTTTAAGCTGGAAAAAAATTTATGTTTAGAAACATTATGATAACTTTTATTGTAAAGTTTGTATTGGATAGGTGTCCAAGGATGACTGTAATTTGCACAATATATTATTATTTAATAAATAAAATAGGAGATAAACACCTAAGAGGACTATTGAAAGAGTGGTTACTGATCCACTAGGTGGAATGGAATCTGGAAAAAATCTTGAAGCCATACCACTTCACAACTTAGTAGAGCAAGCAGCCATATATTTCGCTTGTGCTGAGAGCCACACTAGACTGCTTCCTACTAAACCATGAGATCATGGCTGATCCCAGACAATAACATCCTCTCAATGTGCTCTTCCTGTCTGATACACTTTCTGCCCAATCAACATTTATGTAGCCATCTGAAGTCATGATCTCCAAGATAACATATATCAAAGTCTATCATACCCTTTAGGTACCTCATCACATGCTTTGCAACTATCAGGTGAACACATCTAGTTTTGTAACATACCCTTTAAGCTGGAAATTTTTTTATGTTTAGAAACATTATGATAACTTTTATTGTAAAGTTTGTATTGGACAGGTGTCCAAGGATGACTGTAATTTGCACAATATATTATTATTTAATAAATAAAATAGGAGATAAACACCTAAGAGGACTATTGAAAGAGTGGTTACTGATCCACTAGGTGGAATGGAATCTAGGGTAGAAGGAAAAGGACAAGTGGCAGCATCATGATGCAACTAACTAGCTGTTGGTATGGGACAACTCCCTTGAAATGTGGTCATAGTTCCCTGAAAGATGGGACTGGAGCTTGAGGCTCATTTATTCCAAACTAACCACTAAAAGACCTAGGCAGTCTATATAATAGCCATCAAATATTGAATTGAGGTTCATCACTTTTCTTGACGAGGAAATTTACCTTGGGGTTTTGCTATGTTTGCACCCAAGAGATTTGATGAGGGGATATGCTGTTTTTTATCATGTTGTGAGTCTGCCCAACTCTTATTGAGTTCAGGAGTTTGATGCTGAGTGGAGAAGGCATTTGTTTTCAGGAGGTTGATATCGAGTGGAGAAGGTATTTTTGAGTGCCTTGCTTCTACACAGATTCCACCCACTTACTGGATCAGTAAGCAGGCTCGGGGGTTCATTAGAAGTCAGCAGTTGAGCTGCTTCTTCTAAAGCAGGTTGGGAGGAACAGGCCTCCTTAGCTGCTTGTCATCCCTATCGTTAGTTACAGGTTCTATTGTCTTATCTATTTTATTTTTATTTCTCTGTTATTTATTTTGCATATTATAGTTCTGTTGTTTATTAAATTTTCTCTGTTTAATTTATAAGTAATTTTTAGTTTCCTGTATAAGTTAAAGATTCTGTATAAATATGAATGATTGGAATAGAATTGTTTCTGTATTTTTCCCCATGCAAAAAGGAACAGCATCATACTCCAGTACAGAAACTGATTAAAAATAGATAAGTCTGATAGGAAAATAGCCAAGTGATTGGACAGATTTAATTTATTATAATTTTCTTTAAAGTTTCTATTTCCTATTAAATTCTTGTATTTATATTTCAGTACTTAATTATATTCTATTCTAACAGTATAGGATTTATTTATCCATACTTAGTAGTTAAGATGTTTTTGGTTTACATCAAGAATTTTCTTTTATGTCATGCTTACATTCCTACATTTATTTATATCATATTCACATAGTGAAGATCAAGACATTTGTTATTCTTTGCCAAAAACTGTAAACAAAGTTATCAATCCCTAGTTGCAGTAAACATTTCATTTTCCACCTCATTACTGTAGATCGAATAGATAGATTTAAAACATCATCTCCAAGGTTTAAAAGAATACATAACTATAGGGCAAAGTCAAACAGAACATACATATCAACAGCCATCATCACTCCATATATTCTAAACTTATCTAAACCCAAAATCATGGTGGGTTCATAGGTATACTACTTAAATTATTAATACAGTCGAGATGGAGGCATTGGCCGAAACCTAGTATATATTTACAAACCATTGATTTATTTAAACAGTAGCAGTGTTTTTATTTCACACATACTCACATAAGATTCCCTTTTATAAATATCCATAAACTTACAGTACAAAAATGAAGCACGATAGCAAAGGCATTGTTATAACCTAGCTTACACAAACATTGCCAATACATACAAACTGTCTGAAATACAATCAACAAGTAACCATTTTCATACACGGGCTAAGCCCCAAAAAGTACCAACACAAAACAATTACGGCCATTTAAAGTTTGGCAAAATATAGTGTATTATAATATCAACAGAGTCTGAATGACTCTCTCAAAACAAAGGACGTGCCAAGTTTGAAACCTAGAATTAAACCCTAAACGTAACATTTCGTTATACAAATAGACAAGTTACATACAGGCTGCTAGCTTCCCATAAATATTTTCCATCTATCCATTATTTCATATGAAAACAAACAGTCAAGCTATTTTTTCATAAAAACATCCACCATCGATTTTAATCAGGTTAAATACAGAAGTTCACCAACAAACGTATTGCATTGCATTTCTCTTACATCGTCAAGGAGCTATAGGATAGGTTCATGGGTCAAGCCCAAAAGAATGAAAACTTGATGGATGCATTTGGTATTTTAAAGACATTCGTCACAGACCTTCAACTCGACAGAGCTAAAAAAACTCAACAAACAGAAGTTGTTCCTCACATTTTCTTTACGGCATTGCCAATGGGTCGAGGTACTATCCTCCCCATACTTTTAACAAGGTTCACAACCCTAATTTCAAAACTCTCCAAGTCTTAAAAACAACAAACAGAATTTTAAATAGTCGACCTGCTCATCTACAGGGTCTCAAGACATTGCGGAGGCTTACCAGTTGGGTATAGTTGTAGCCAACCTACGACATCAAAACCGTAGTAGAACCATGAGTTGTTACCCTGCAACAATAAACATCGAGATTGTGGTTAAAAATGTTATATTATCAAGAATGAAGACTCAGCTTGAATAAACACTCAAAGATCGATTATGAAAGTACAGGAGGATATCGAATACATTACATTATCATTGAATATCGTAGCAACTTCAATGCCAAGCCTGAGGTAGTCGCAACCAAACCCTGGTATCAACGAATGCCAGTGAAGTTGAGCCAACAGTTATTCTTTACAGTGAAACAACACCGAGAAGAGGTATCAAAGTCTTCTGACCATACATTACAAAACCATTATCAAACTAAACAAACCCTCAAACAAGTCAAGTGTCAAATCCACCTAAAGGATAAATTCCAAGATGGATAATAGCAAGATTCAACACTATATAAAATAGATAAGGCTTGGCTCCATATCATCAGAGATCACAAGTTCAAAACTCAGGGAACTATGCTATGGTGGGAAGAACATCAAGGCTAAAAACCAACAGCCTGTCGGCCGCGCAAAAACTATCACCACCAAATGATTCTAACACATTAAAACTCATCGAATACAACAAGGTAGGGTTTAACCACTGCATCGAAATCCCTTCCAAGATCAACGACATAGATCGTTGGTGAGATCTACGAAATCACCAACCTGCCATCACATTTATTAAGCCATTACTATCACAGCCACGGTGGAGCCTGATCATCAACGCTCAAAGCATCAACAAATTACAACTCAGCACTCCGAGGTTACACTAAGACATATTCACGTGAACTAAGCACAATATGTTATCCACGGTAGACTTCCACTACGTCTTGTTAGTTGTGTGCATTCAATGCACAGGAGCCATTACCCTCGCCAGCCTGTAATTCCATTAACGTTCACATCAAGAGTTAATACATTGGGTTTATGATTATAGTAAGGTTGAGACTCATAACTAATGTAGCATTTAGTTAAGGGTTGGAGGAATTTACGTAGGTTACATATAATGCATATATTTCAATATAGTGTTCACCAAGAGTATAGGCTAGACCATGAATGTACACACACCAACATAATACTTGGTTGGCATTTCAATATTTATATTTAATCCATAATGTTTGTACATAGTTGTAAATAACTTGCATCTATTTGCATATTGTATGTTATAAAATAGATAGCATAGTATTCCATGGTGTTCATATTAACATACCTTTACACAATGCACATTTGTATGCACATAGATAATAGGATTTGCCTATAACTCATATCAATTGCAAGTTAGTCATTATGATTTAAAGAGTAGGGTATACAATAGAAAACATAATGTGTATATAGTATCATGTAAGTACCACGTAGGGTATTACAAGGCACACCACTCACATTATATAAATGTGATAGTGGTTAAAAATGCCAACAACTATATTCTTGCAAGGATTGGATAGTAATCTTGTAAACACTTAAAACAAACCTTAGAGACATACTTATTGAACGATTTTAGACATACACTTATACACTTTATAATGCATGAAGAAAGAGAAACATTCAGATCATATTATCATCACAGGTTTTAGACCTTATAAACAAGTTAACAAACATTTGTACTTGGAAATTCCACAATTTTCCACAGAGGTAGAATGTAGGCTATTACATACAGAAAACATGACGGAACACAAATAATTCTGGGTACAATACTGCGATACGAACATTCTAGATCTTCTTTGATAAACTGTTGATTACTTTCGCAACTTTTATCTCTTACCTGTCAATCTGTCACAAGTACGAATTCACATGCTTTAGCACGAATGCTAAGTAAGCCTCAGGGCATCCGAAGGACCCCTTCATCAACCAAACAAAAGTACATTAGTCAAATAGTGGTATCAACTTTCGTAAACAACGACAGAAGAAATGTATAACAACACAACTAAATATAGATAACATTTCATGCATTGTTCTATTTCTGCATTATTAAATAGCATTTATTTTCATGTAGAAAACTTTTAAATTTTTACGATTTTTCTGGGATGTTACAAGTTTCCACTAGATACTAACTCAAGGTGTTCACAGCAAGGCATATATCTGGCCTGGTATTCGTCGGATACATCAATGACCCAATAATATGTTTGTACAGAGTCACATCAACTAACTCTGAGGAGTCATTAACTAACAACTTCAAGTCGGAACCCATGAGAGTGGCCATGGTTGTACATTTGAACAAATCAATTCTTCTCAAGATTTTCACAACATACTTTCCTTGGTTGAGAAAGATTCCTTTTGAGCCTTGCCATACTTCTAGACTTAGGAAGCAAGAGAGCTTCCATTTTCATTTTGCTGCCATCTTCTTCTTTCTTTTCATGATCTGTTTGTAAAAATAGATCATCCACATACAGTGATTGTATGACAAGTTCATCATTCATAATAGATCATCTTTACTTTTGGTAAAGCCCAAGCTTATCAACAAATTGTCAATTCTCCCTTTGAACATCATTCACACTCTGCATTGAGTGATGTTCTGCATATCTATCTGTGCCATCTCTCGTCAGATGGGTCTACTGATATGAGACTCAATGTCATTCGAAATCTGTGGTGATTTCCTTCTTGCATCCATGTCATTTGAGTATAGAAACCATATTCAACCTTGTAGCAAAGGTTGAGATCCACATCACCCATGGTGATCATTAAGCTCATCAATTGACTATCGATCCTGGGTACCAGAACAGAGCTTTCTTCAATTGAATCCTTGATTCGCACTTCTTCAATTACATCATTAAGGTAATGGTCTTATCTAGCCACTTGGAGCAAACATCTCATCATGATTCTCTTCCTCTTTCTAAGAGAATCTTCTAGCCATGAGCCTTCTATATTATGTTTGATTTGTTAATCTTTTTGTTGAACATCCATTACTTGTTCGTTGTTCATCATTCTTCATGATCTTTCCTACAAATAAAGATTAAGTACATGATTAGTAATGCTTCATAATCATCAAATCATGTTGACATGATAACCTATTATGCATACAGATATCATTTACATAGTTCTGCAACTATCTTGACCAATACTTTGGCACAACAATTTTCCACATCCTGTATGCATACAGTGGCTATCTAGATGCCTTCCATCTCTACCAAAACATACTATCAAGAGTGTGCACAGCTCTCAGCATGTCAGCAAAGAGGTTTCATTCTAGACAAGCAACAATAGAATGTTTTGTCCAACTTACCAATCATATGCATATTAGTAGTATACTGTTCAATGCTATATGAATGTTTACACTCAGCGTGATATATTCTAGGAATACAAATATGCATACAACTATTACAAGCAATATCATTTACTATTTCAAATAGCAACTCAAATATTTATCTTTTATGTTTGTGTGGTTGCCTCCCACTTGATCTTCTATATGACTTTTGAACTTCTATTCATTCTGTACCACTATGCATGCTCAAGTGTGCACTAGTGTCATCCTCATGATCTCATACACAAACATACATTCATTAGTATAATCTCAATATTATCAAAACATTATAATTCTAAATAATCTTGAATATGTATAGTCATGATCATAGATAATAAACATTAGTGTTCAAGGTTTCAGGGAAGTCTTCTTTTACTCATGCATATTCTTATTTGATCATAGGACTCTTCTGGTTAGTTAAATCATCTATCAAGATAAGAGACATAATATGCATAAACCCTTGATTACTTACATTTCTAACTTTATGAATAAGCGTAACCAATCATACCAAGTATACTTATATAAGGTATCCTAACACAAGGTAAGATTCTAACTTGATATAGGAAAACATACCTGGATTAGTATGCCTAAACAATATCTTCTTTGTTCTCTTCAATGATTTAGAGATCCTGTGCTAGAATCTACATATCTCATAGGTTAAGCATAATAGAACAAAGTTATACATACATCGTAAGTAGACCTTCTATGTGATCAAAGATTATGGATGAGTCTTTGTCTTCATGTCGTCATGGTCATGGAACTTGATTTGTCTTTCGTGATGTACCTGTATCTTGTTAGCAGACAACATCAACCTCATACAACACCACAATGCATTAGTACAATCATATAGCCCTAATCAATGAATGTCTTCTATCATGCATTCATACTTTTACTAGGGTGATAAGACAATTCTATCATTAATCAAGATTGTACTAACCTAAATAATATGAAGACAAACATATTATGAACTTAATAAAGAATTAGATTTCAAGACATACATGTATCTCCTTAAGTCATACCTGTCGAGATTTCTTGTAGTCTTCTTATGTAAGGCCTTAGCCTCAACCCCCCTGAAACTGGATCTAGAGCTTGATTAGGGTTTGTTAGAGAGACCCTAAAAATTCAATCTTTGACTTTCACACTTCTGAATGGATGGAAGGATGTGTCTTGTTGAGTTGATCAAACTTGCATACTTCAATTTTGAAATCTCCAAAATTTGACCCCTCAAAAATTGCCTTTGAATCTTCTGGATCTTCTGGACAGTATCCCGAACTAGGGTTTGATGAAACCCACCCTTCTGCCCAATCAAAAGGTTCGATCCAAGGCTCTCAACTCTTATTCTTTTGAGGAGCTTCCAGCCGTGGTCACAAACTTCAAAAATTTCAACTTTTGCTGAAGCCCTAATTTTCCATCTTTCTAATCAAAATCATGAACTGGGGTTTGATCAAGCCCGGTCTTCTACCCAACCAAAAAATTTGATCTTGGTCTCTAAATTTTGATTTTCCTGAGTAGCATTCAGCCGTGGACTTCGATTCCAAAAATTCTAACTTTCTCCAAAACCTTAAATTCCAGAAGCCATGAATGAAGGTGCTCCAAAAATAATTTTGTTTTGACAGAAATATGTACCTGATTGCTTCTGCTGTAACTCTGAACTTTTCGATCCACATGGTGTGAAAACGTTTTCTGTGGTAGCCTAACCTATCATCTTTCCATCCCGATAGGTCTAACCTCAATTGGATTCTCTGAGAGAGAGTTATGCCAAGTGTCACAACGTGACCTGTTTATGGGATAAAACAGGAGAGTGAACTTATACGGCATGACACGTGTCACTGGTTCAACTTCGGCCTCTGGAAACGTTTCCTGAGATAGTACAGTCTGTGTACTACCTTTCACTTTTTACTAAATTTCATTTGGAGCTTCCTAGCCCAAGTTATGACCTTTTTTCCTAGGTCACCTGATTATGACGGAGATCTAGAAGAGGCAGAAACCCTAACTTGTACTGATCATAACTCACTAAGTACAACAAATCTGAGGGTGTCCTTTGGACACAAGGTACATGGGGATGTTATCTACGACCGGTAAACGTTTCTGATCCTGAACCTTCGCCAAAATGTATGTATAGCGAAAGTTCCACGATGACTTGTTTTTGCTATATAAAACCCTAACCTTCAAATTGTCGTAAGTGAAGCAAGTGTCGTAAGTGCTATGCATTGCCTTCCTTTAGGTTAGCTCTAATACCATGCTAAGATTCAATATGCTAAGACAGAAAATATCAGCATTGCATTTCATTTCACAACAATAGAATATACAGGATCACTGAAGAAACAACAAGCATAACATAAACACAAGAGACATGGATTTATCTTGGGAAACCCTCATGGGGTAGAAAACCTAGCAAGGCTTCCTCAATATAGATGATCAACAAATAAAAAGATGTAAACCAAAGACATGAGCTCCTCCTCCTCCATAGCAGACCTCTCTCACACAAGTGCGACACTCACGAGTGAATGAATGAGTGAGATAAGTGAGGAACATCCTCCTCTACTTATACTTGTTCCCTGACTGACTTTTACACAAGCTAGGTCGGCCCCAACTTAATTACTGGGTTAAACACCCCACTACAAATCACTGGGATGACCCCTCTAGGGTGGTCTAATAACCCTTTGACCCACATAACACATACAGGGACGACCCCCACTAGGGAAGTCTAATAACCCAAGTTACCACAATCCGACGGAGGAATAAACATCTCCGGATATACAATAAGATGTTCACGGAGGAATGAAACATCTCTGGATTAATAAAGTACAAATATAATATTCTTAGAAGTTACAATATCTCAATAGTTAGGTAGAATTTCACTTGACGAAATCCCCTTTTGTTGCATCCTTCCCCAATTTCATTGTTCTTACTTCTTCTTCTACCATTGTAGATGAAGCTTTGGACTTCGACCGGAAGAAAAGGGTCCAATGGACATGAAATAAGGAATTGACTTGCAATAATTGTGTAAACTTGAAGAGGTTACACTAGGTATTTCTTCAAATTACAAATTATTCGTCAACTCAATTTCATTAATAAAATTTATTCATTCAAAAAATGAATTATCAAGGCCCTACCCTTCGAGGAATCATTTCCTTCCTTGTATTATGCTCTATTACATTATTATTTCACTATGCCTTCCTATTGCTCAAGCCATCATAATCTCATAGATACTTCCTATACAATTAAAATCACACCCATATCCCCACATGTAGACCAAGGATAGACTCAATATGCGCTTAGTGTTAGTTTCAGATGTTCCTGTCCATGGGTGTCTAGAAGACTCATTTTCAGCCTAAGACCCAAGATTTCTCCCATGGCCATGTTTAGGGACTCAAAATTGAAAAGCGATGTAATTATAAATGTAAATATGTCTCAGTTAGATTAGGCATTGAGTTATGTGGATATGTACATTAGGCTATATAGACCTTGCTTGTCAAAATGAAGGCCAACATTAATGAATTAGAGAGTAAGAAAAAATTAAGATATTATGAGGCAATCCACACTAATCTAGAAGATCAAAAGTATCTTTTTATTTTGACTAGTGTATAGAAGAAAAACAACCATTTCTAAAATAAGAGCAACTCTCATGTGCTCCAAACTGAAAAGTGACGGGATATGTAATTCCTAAAATGTCATGCATCAAAACAATTGTTCATCTTTGTGACACTAAAATGATTGATTATGAAAAAAACTTTTTTATTCAAATGTTCTTTGTACACCAACATCAAATCACAATTTCCAAATATTTGTTACATTATGGAACATTCTAATCTATAAACTCACATCAAATCACAATTTCCAAATATTTGTTACATTATGGAACATTCTAGAATCTATGAACTCATCAAAATTATAATGATTTAGGAATGCTTCTATTCAAATATTTTGTGCACATAAATAAAATTCTAAATTAAAAGAATGAATCCTTCTCTTTCTAAATTCAATATACTAAAGTTCATCTCATTTGATGCCTATAATCACATATATATGCATATGCATGTGTGTGTTTTATATTTTTTAATGAGTTAAAAAATTAAAACATAACTTATAAATAATTTTGAATATATATTATATATTATTAATTTAAAATATTAAATAAATGATCATTATAGTACATAATATCATAAAAATATCAATTATTTATATTAATTTTTTTAATAAAGATCAAGTATTAATGTAAAATAAAATTTCAATATAGAAATATTAATATCATATAAATAATAAAAATAAACTAAAATATAAATGTATTTTAAATTAAATAAAATATGGATATAAAATTAGATAACCTAAAATTTATATAGATAATAATTATAGTTTGTGATAATATTGTTATAGTTTATATAGCATTATTAAAGTTAATTATATCAAGTTGTTCATATCAACTTGAAATTGTATGGAGTCTTGACCACATTAATCTTTAGTTAGTTGGATTTTGAGTGTTTCCTCCCAACTAGTTTAACCGATTCACCCTATCTAGAAGTGAAAAAAATATCTAATAACATTTAATGCTACAACAATAGTAATATTTAATGCCGCCACTCTTCCAAACTCAAGTTAATATTAATCACGCTAAAATTGAGCATAAAGATGTAAATATGGTTTTACATATCTTTTAGCTGTTTGTTTTTTCTTTGTCATAATAATTTAAACCATCGTATAAATAATAAATAATAACTATCACTTAAAAACGACAACGCACAAGTTAAAACTCCTTTTCAGATATAGTTTCACCGTTGCATCTCCTTTTCACACACTAGTTTCACCATTTCACCATGTCATCATATTTCACTTTGTAATTCACTAATGCAAATAAACTAAACCTTGACCGTCCATACCGTAAAATATATCAGTCACCTTCCGGATTCTTTGAACCAGTAGACTATATTTTGTATTTCATATTTAGTCATTTAATAGGTGGTCGTCGATTAGCAGTGAAAGTACATTGAAATAGTGCTTTCAAAGACTTTATTTTTTACTCTTAGAAACTTGCAGTGCGCATTTTTTCCAGTTATATTGACACCAAAATACTGGAAGCGTAACATAAAAGGAAACCTATCAATAAATTCCACTCTCTTACTGCAATCTGCATTTTTTCCAGTTATATGGACACCAAAATACTGGAAGCGTGACATAAAGGGCAACCTATCATTAAATTCCACTCTCTTAATAATAGAAAAGAAAATGTGTGATCGCCATGATGATCATATAAACCTTCAATCCAACGAACTTGGCCTGCATGACTTCTATATTTGTCGGTGGAGACCTTCACATACTGAACTTCTCCACGCACGCACTATACCAAGTCGATTCTTGATAATGATATGATATTATGACAATTCTTGAGCTAATGCTTCTGTCAATTCATGACGTGAAAGTTGATAAGCGACGACCTGAACTGAACAATTTCATTTCCACAGACTTGTTTATCATGATGGCATCAAAGAATAGAGCCTCACCATCTGAATGCTCACTTTGTAGAGAGATGACATAGACTCGTGTCATAGAATTGTTTTCCTATTATCACTCTGTTTTTCATATTCGCAATGAAATCAACATGGCGTATTACCACCATTTTATCTTTAAAAAACAAAAATTAGAATCCTTAGCGACATTCTCAACTAAAACGTCGCAGCAATATGAATGACTTTTACAGCTAATAGGTCAATGGCAGTTATGATTAAAAACACGGAAAGATTCCAACATTTTCACGGCAATGGAATGACCCATAAGCGCTGTTTCTTCTTATTCTGTACACTAAATTTGTTAAATCGAAGGTCAAGATCATGCAATGGTGTTAAAATATTTTCTTTAATCTTATCTCTAATTCTCCTGTTGCTCCTTTTAGCCATGATCCTTCATTGCACCATAATTGATGTTTAAAGCTCTAGTCTCTCGTTCTGTCATTCAGTATTCTTCGTAAATATCGAGAATCTGATAAAGTTAAGAACTAGCAACGTAGAGGAATAGTATATTTAGTAAACATATAACTAGTGTGACACAGCAGGTGCGTCATGCCTTCATGTACTTTTCCATAGTCACCTTTACCAACCTCACAGAAAGGTCTATTTTACAAATTTGTCAAAATCAAATCGAACTTTCTGGTTAGAATCCTTGATTATAATTTCTCCAAGAAACACCGATAATAATTAGCTGTGTAAAAAGGTCCATGTTATTGCATTTTTCTGAGCTCTAAAATTTTGAAGCAAAGGGACGAGACTTTGACATTAATGAAGTGACACTCACTTCTGCTTGTACTCGATTATAGTTTATTTCACTGCATCTGGATACGCTTCAGTACTGGCACGAACTGACTTACAGTTGCGAGAACATTTCGTAATCCTGGATCTTGAAATTAAAAACAAATAATGCACAAACCATGGACATTAACAAGTAAGAAGTAGGTAAAAGGAGCTAACAAATTGTGAAAGAAAGGTCACGCATATTGTAAAGTTGGGTACTTCAACGGCAATTTTTTGAATCCGAGAGGAATAAGAACATTGAGTTAAGGTTTGTGTAAAGAAGTTGAGGTATATTTATGTTTGTCTGAAAATTATGACTTTGAGTTAAATGTTTGGCAAACACTAAGGATTTATGGGCATAGAGTTTAGCTTCTATCTACATTGAAGAATGTACTTCTATATATATCTAGAAATATGTTAAGGAAGTGACCTCGCCACACATAAAATTGGTGGAAGAAGTGACTTCCTCAACTTTGCTCTTTGGTAATTTATAAAAAAAGGAAAGGAAATAATTGGATTTAGTAAATCTTTATAATTTTGATGAAAAAATAAGTTAGCAAAATTTATATTGTTTCTTTTTCTTTTATATAAGCTAGCTTATATTTATATTAAATAAAAAATGAGATAATAGTGAATTTACTAGAGTGATACCCACACTATTTTAACTGCTCAGTTGTCTTCCTTTGGTCCATATAGTTTCAAAAATGAGATAGAGTGATACCCACACTATTCTAAGTGCTTAATGCCTTTCTTTTGAACATATAGTTGTAGTAACATAAGTATTAAAATGTGACTATACTCATATAATAAAAATACTAGATAATTTTCTATCTAACAAAAATTCAACTTAGTTTTAATAATAAGGTGTGTATTCTATGTATCATCTGTAATTGAAATGATTGGCACCTCTTTGGCAGGGTACTTCTTTTTCTCAGGAGCTTGTCTCATCTTGAAGACCTTTCCTATTGTGTTTCTCTAAACGATCTTCGGCTTCGGGCATTAATTAGGAGATTGTGATAACCTCGGTTTTGACTCCAAATGTATTTAATCAAAATTATGTAAACGATGTAAATGTGCTACTATGCTACTATGGATTCCTAGTGTGGAGATAAAAGCCAAGGCCTGACTAGTGAATGGATTGGCATGTTTGATATAAATAATGTTATTTGGACCATATGGGTCATGCTAACTCAAAATATATGTAAATATTTATCCCATAAATAATAAAATGGCCGAAGATGGTTGTAAAGAGCACAAGATGGGCTATGATTCAGCTAGAGGGGAAGAGGAAAGGGGGCTTATGCAAGATTAAATCCTTTTTTTCCTAGTGTCAACCTTAGAACTCATCCAAATTATTCCATATGCTACTTTGAAATGAGCCAATTACGTCCTTTTTTACTATTGAATCCAATCAATGAATGCATGTGTGAGGTTGGTGGGAAAAGTCACCTCATTGAGTTATTGAAGCATGAAGCATGGCGCTGAATGCACTTTTGTGATAGTTCTGTCACAAGTCATAACTCAGTGTGTAGTTGTCGAATTCCTTTCTTATATGCTCAGAAGCTATGTCACTTATCTTTTTACCATTATCTCATATCATGTGGAGTCAACCCTCATTCTTTCATTCTCTCATGCAAATATATACTACGTAGAGCTCCTTATAGTTGTTGATGACCATTACCAAATGATCTATAACCCACAAATTTGAATTTAGAGACAGAGCTGCAGATTTGGAAGGAAAAATAGTTGGTTGTAGGTGAGGAGAGAGGTCGAGCATCCTAGGAACCCATACCCGTTGAGTTTTGCTAGTCACATATGCTTGGGAAGCCACAAATTAGGGCTACAGGTGTTTATCTAGTAGCATATAATAGTTTGGTGTACTTCTATGCACACACTGGAAGCACCTGGTAAGATGGATCGCCCTAGAGAACCATGGATCAGTAAAGGGGATGCCTGAGCCCAGAAGGTTGTTCTTTGGGGCAGGTATCATGGGAGCCAAGGCTATGATGGTTAAGTGAGATCCTTGTAGATATCCATATGAGCATTTGGCTAAGCATAAATAGAAGCAAAGGTAGTGGGAAGAGAGAAATAATCATGTAGGTGATTCCTTCAGCCTCATGGCCTCATAACCCATCTTGCGGGAGGCCTCTCAGCATCAACAATATATGTTGGACATAGTACCTATGGTTTGCTGAACTGAGAGGAGTGAGGTGCTCTACAACCCAATATGGAGCAGATGTTGTCATGTAACGTAATGTAACGTAACATAACACAAAAAATAATTAAAAAAAATTCATGCTGGATCATAAAATACAAAATTATGAAAAGTATTTAAAAAATCCATGTGGGCTTTTAAAATAAAAAATTATGAAAAGTATTTTAAAAATTGATATCTGTCTATAAAATAAAAACTTAAAATTAAACCCAGATCTATCAACCACGAGATAGATAACATTTCTAGAGTTTAAAACAAAAATACACTGCAAGAAATTAGATCACTCTTGGTGCTTGATAGATCCATATTTAAAATGGATCTATGCGGGTTTAACGATAAGTATTCCTTTGTATTTGAATATGAAACATTTTTGTTTGATTCCTTTCACGATTATGTTAGTATATACCCCCTAAATGTGTGTGGATGGAGTTTATTTTTATTATGCACCTACACACATATTTCAATTGTTATGAATTCATAATATGGCGATGGGGAAAAATTTAGAATCCTATAGTTCATTCATGCTCCCTCTTGTTGGTCGGATTGGGTGAAGGGGATTACAGAGTGGTGTCAGATACTTTGGTTGAATTAGCAGAGCTTTATGGACCAAAAATATAGACTTACACTCACAAACTCGAAATGCTTCTATAGAACTTAGTTTTTGTTGAGTGGCAGATAAGGGGAAAGCAATAATTTCAAATTAATCGCCCTTATTGATGAATTAAGATTCTGCGCAATTTTGAAATTTTAGAAATTAGGAATTTTAGAGTGGTCCCCACACATGCCACATGGATAGGTGATGTGGAAGCAACACATGGGAAATAGGTCTGGCGTGGAGGATCCATGTGAGAAGAGGGTGTGATGGAGACTAGCCAAATCAAATATGAATCCATAGGGACTCGCATATGATGGAGTCTAATGGTGGAGGAGATATGATTGTCAGGTAGTGGTGGAGGTCAATGGATGACAGTGCTTCAATCTCACAAAGATGCATAATCTTTAATTAAATTAGCATGGGACTAAAAGGAAAATAGCATGTCGATGTGCTAGTTGCTCATGCATTCAAGTTCATAGAAACAGTTATGGGAAACCACTTATTGGGGAGCTTGAAACTGCTTTTTCTCCTCCCTACAGTGATGAGACATGGGGAGAAGTGACATGCAGAGATGTCAAAATATGATGGGACCCCCACTTTTCATGTTAGTCTTGGGGAATCATGCGAATTGATCGATCATTAATAGTTCTTTAGGCCTTTGAAGATGCACACAAGTTAATTAATTAACATGAGCCTAAGATAAGAATTTCCCCATTGACTTGTCACCCTCTCATGCATTCAGGATCATAAAAGAAGTTTCAGAAAACCACTTCCTACGGACGCTAAAACCAATTATTTCTGATAAGTGGTAGTGTGATGTGGGTTATTGTTAGAGGTGCACAAATCAAGGGAAACATAGCAGTTTCCATGGTTGAATTTTAGGTTCCAGAATTCAAGAAAATGTGTTGATCTTATGCACCAGATTGTGCGAAATAAAAAATTTATAAAATTAAAAATTAAATGTGCGCTTCCCTCTAGCCTCCATGCACCGGGAGACCACAATGGGAAATCCCCCTTGACCCCCATTAATTTTTTTAGAAATATACAGAGTGAGCTCTCGAGTTTAATCTTAGCTATTAGATTAAAGTATAAAATTTGGAAAATTGTAGATTATGGAGGGCTGATTCAAATGTTTATGTGATTTGATGTAAACTAACAATATGGGTTGGTTGTTCCCAAAATGTATGAAAATTAATTTTCTAATTTTTTAAGAATATAATACAACTAACAAATGTGTTTCTATGAACACTTTTGCATAATCAATATCCTATTAGTGACAATTAAGGGTCAGCATTTAGTCAAGTGCGGTTGGGAAATATTTGGTCTTGCTTGGGCCAAGAAGATCATCATCGTGGGTGATGTACATAACCTCTATGAGGATGAGACATATTTTGTGGGAGATAATCTATTGGTTGAGAATGCATAGCCATAATCCAATGGTAGATGAAATCAAGTGACTCCCATAAACATTGCAACAACCATGAGGAGCCTCAGGGTGGAACTACATAGTTGCAAGGAAGACAATGAAAGGATGCTTAGCGCTCAATAAGAACAGAATCAGCTAAATGCAGCTATGCTTCAAATTTTATTGGACATTCAGAGGAATATTGACTCTGGACATCACTAAAAAAATTAGGAAAAGAGTCGGAGTAGCTGAAGGAGACATTTTCACAAGAGATCCCATAGCTCGAGAAGGATTTGTAGAGATATAACATATACTCTAGAAATATATTCTAGTGATTCATTTGACTGTAAAGAATCCATTGAAGTCTTAGGCTCTTTATCTCATAGGAATAAGAGGAAGAGACATTTCAAGATAAACTCCCATAGATAATTTAGGAAGGCCAGACCTCTTAGATTTGATGGTGAAGTAAAATATGGTCAAGAAGCTGAGGCTTGGGCTATTGGGATAGGAAAGTATTTTCAAGTCCAAGACTACTTTGGAAATATGAAGGAAATGGTGGCTACATTCAATCTTAATGGAAGAGCATCTATATGTTGGGACGACCCTATGCAAGTAAAAAGGATCAATGAAAGGAATATTTTGTGGAGTCAATTCAAGATGTACTTCAAGGAAAAGTACCTCTGTAAAAGGTATTGTGATGAAAAAATCAAAGAGTTCCATGATCTCAAATTGGATCAAATGACTATGCAAGAATATGCAAATAAATTTTTGAAGCTACTAAGATATGCCAAATATATCAGGGATGATCAGGTGAAAATTTAGCATTTTCTCAGTTAGTTACCTTAATCATCCAAGCAATGAATTCAGTTTTATGAACCTCAAGCTATGGAGGACACCATAAGGAAGGCCAAGTATTGTTATGATCAAAACATTTAAGCAAGCAAGAATCTCATAAGGCATTGGGGGACAAGAAGAATGAGAAGCTTGGCCAAAGAAGGAAGGGGTTCAATCCTCCTAATTTAAAAAATCAGCAAAGTAAACCACCATAGCATATGACTAAACCAGCTAGAATGATGGGATACAAGATAGGAGAGCCAATAGATACATTTCAATGTTTGGGATGTGGAGAGGAGCATATACTTGGAAATTGTCCACATCAAAATGGGAGTGGAAAGCATGTTCACAACATCCAAGAAGATGAAACTATGGTTCAAGTGGCAAGGAGTTTCTCTAGGATTTATGTTGCACTAGATTACTGCCAAACAGACCATGAGTCAACTGTGGTTGAAGTTCAAGGTAATATTGCTAAGTAATATATTTCTATTTTGATTGACCATGGATCTACTCACAGTTATATCACTCCTAATATTGTTGAGGTATATGATTTTTTATGAAATCATAGCATGGTAATCATGGTTGGCCAAACTAGCCACTAGAACCAAGAGAAAAGTTAGTGAAGTGGTAGAGAAATGTCCATTGGAAATGTATGGACTATTCACTTGTGCAAATCTAAATATCTTTCCACTTGGTTCTTATGACTCATATTCGCATTAGAATGGACTGGTTGGAAGCACATAGAATTAAACTTGATTGCTACAACAAGACTTTTGCATTGATGAAGAAGGAAACCCAAGGGTTTTAAAGGGAATTGCAAAGGTAGTTTCTATTAGGGAATATTTCAGCCATGCAGCTGAAGAAATTTTGTAGGAAAGGTTGCCAATTGTATGCAACCAATGTTTTGGAGAAAATAGAAAATGAAATTCCGAAGTTGGAGTACTATGATGTGTTGCAAGAATTTAGGAATATGTTTCCCAATGAAGTGCAAATAATTCCCATAAAGAGGAACATTAAATTTACAATTAATATTATGCCAAGAGTTGCACCAATGTCTAAGACCCCTTATAGGATGCGTACACAAGAATTATTAGAGATGAAAATGCAATTGCAAGAATTGTTTGAAAAGAGGTACATTGGGACAAGTGTGTCTCCATGGGGAGAACCTGTACTAATTGTGAAAAAGAAAGATAGAAAACTCAGGTTATGTATTGATTACATGAAACTAAACAAAGTGATAGTAAAGTACAAATACCCATTTCCTTGAATTGATGACCTTTTTTATCAAAATGTGATGGGAAAAGGTATTTTCAAAAATTGACTTGAGGTTTGGTTACCATCAAGTGAGAATTAAGGAAGAATATATTAACAAGGAAAAATTTAGAACAAGGTATGGGAAATATGATTTTGTGGTATTGTTGTTTGGTCTGAAAAATGCACTAGCTATATCCATGTGTCTCATGAATGGTGTTTTTAGCAGGTATTTGGACAAGTTTGCTCTTGTTTTTCGAGATGACATTCTTATCTATTCTAAGAATGAAGAGGAGCATGAAGAATATTTGAGAATGGATTTGAAATTGCTAAGGGATCATAAGTTGTATGCAAAGTTAAGAAAATGTGATTTATACAAAAAAAGTAAATTATCTAGGTCACATTATTTCAGAGGAAGGAATATCGGTGTACCCCGAGAATATTGAGGCCATCGTGAACTAGCCAATTCCAAGGAATATGGAAGATGTGACAAATTTATTTGGTATTGTTGGGTACTACAAAAAGTTCATTGAGGGATTCTCCAAGGTTGCACACCCAATCACTTATTTGCAAAAGAAGGGAAAAAAATTTGAATGGACACTAAAATGTGAAGAAAGCTTCTAGCTATTGAAGAAGCTCCTTACAAGTACTCCAATTCTAAAATTGCAAACCTAGAAAAATATGTTATGGTGTGTACAGATGCACGCAAGCAGAGAATCGGAGGGGTTCTTATATGCAAGATAACCATGTGGTATGCTATGAGTCTAGAAAATTGAAAGAGCATGAAAAGTACTATTCTACCCATGATTTAGAACTTGAATCCATTGTGTACACTTTGAGAATGTGGAGGAACTATTTAGTGGACAAAACATTTGAGCTAAGGATAGACCACTATGGTCTAAAATATTTGTTTAAGCACCAACGTCAAATGCCAAGAAAGCTATATGGTTGGAATTTTTATGTCAATTTGATTTTGAGATAAAAACACATAAAGGGTAAGGAAAATAAAGTGGTTGATGCACTTAGAAAAAAAGTACATTCAATGCTTTTGTAAAATTAGTCACAGCAGATCTAATGAACAAGTAAATCAATCACAATAGATGAAACTCAGTAAATATGGTGTAAACTGTGCATAAACTTGCATCAGTGCCCAATATATTAGTAAGGGTGAAAATACAATACAATAATGTCGCAATGAGTGAGCAATTCGAATTAACCAAGGAGGTCATTCGAATATACTACATGGAATAGCTTGGCTCCAACTAGGAGTCCTCATCATCAATCAGTGGTGGTTATCAATGCACAAGTCACTGTCAAACGGGTGTCAAACTAAGTCTAACTAAGTCTAAATGAGTGTAATAAGTGTAACTAATGGTAAGTGGCACTAATCTAGGGATGATGACTCAGTGGAGGGTGCATGAGGGCTTAAATGCAATCAGAACTGTCAGTCATGTCTCATCGGAGGTCAATCAGAGAGATAACATCAGTTATGGGTCAATCGAAGGTAAATCAGAGTGATAATTGAAGTGTAATTGGACTGGTAGGTGAGAAAGGTGCCCTTCTGTAGTGGAAGGTGAGAAGTGGGCACATGACATGCTAGGAGGGCTAAATCTGAGTGGTAAGTAGCTCCTGAGTGTTGGGAGACTAGGGACTAGGTGCTGGAGGAATCATAGTGGTGACTGGGCAGAATGCGGGTGCATGCAAAATGCATACATGCATGTAAAGTACATATTGAATGATGAGATATCCTAACACCCCCCCTCAAGCTATACTATGATGTAAAAACTAAAATGTAGGGCCCTAGTTACTGAGACCAAAGGTCACCCCAATACAATAATCTAAAATAAAGAACAATCTATGAACTGAGGAAATGGAGAAAAGCTCATGGCAAAACCCCCCCTCAAAATGGACTATAACAAACCAAAAGATTTAACTACTCCAAACTCAAGTAGATATGTCTGGAGGTATCTTACTCTTGGGAGTAAATGGATCATGCTCCAAAAACATGTGGTTGAATTCTCCATCAGTGGATGCAAGCGAATATGGAGACTTTATTAATTTGCTCTTCATACCGAAAATGGTGAGAACAAATCTGAAAATATGAGGATGATCCTGGAACCTGTGATTCTAACCAAGTGAGGTATGAATAGCTCCAATCAGATCAAATAGATCTTGAAACTTGAACTTCTTATCAATGGAAGTTAAATCAGCTCCCGGTTTTGACAAATTGTTTGTTGAGATCTCCTTTGAACCAACAACGGTGAGATCAAACCAAAATCAACAAAAATTGCATGAGAGTTGAACTCAAGCGAATGGTAGTGCTCTTCATCTTTAGTAAAACTATGAAAAACTGTGCAAATGATAGAACATAAGTATGTAGGAAGCATGCAATCAAGGAGGACGAATGCTTCACCTACAAAATCAGATTTTACCTCCAAAACATCAAGTAGATCATTATTCTGCATGTCGGCAAACTCATGTGAAAGAGAGGATTCGAGAACCTCTTTGGAATCTAGAGTATGAGCTGGTTTATCTTGCTTAGAATTTGAAATAGAAGACTTTGAGAGAATGAGTGTTGAATCTACAGTTTCTTCTTCATCTTGAACAATGGATGAGGTCAAGACATAATCAGAGAGAGCACATAAGGATATCTCACTGGGCTTGTTATCCAAAAGGCTAGCATGATCCTCTTCTTCCTACTTTCAAAATTCTCTGTCAAGTTGGACCCATAGATCACTTGGATTTTCAACAGTATTACTGAGGTAGCGCATACAAGGAGACATAGCAAGACATATTGCTCCAAAAGCTCTGTCACAATCATTGAGCGAATCATTCTCCTCTTCATCGGAATCAAAATCTCTTGTATTACCAATGCACATATCAAAAAGACATTGTCTCTTCAAGAATGCAATCATCTTTGGTTTCCATTCATCATAGTTGAATGAGTAAGAATATTTTGTGAAGAAGAAGGCTCCATCTCTGCATTAGCGAGTGCAATTGATGGAGAAGAACCTGCAAATCACAAGATAGCGAATGCAATTGATGGAGAATATTAACCTGCAAATCGCAATCAAAACAAGAACGATAAGGTCGAACAATCCACCCTTTTAGAGTTGCATCACACCTGGGATTGGAGATCAAGCAAGTTGAATGGGTCCATTGTATCAAATCCAAGAATTATGTGGAAGACACAAGATTCTGGAGTGGATTGGAGTGTATGTTTCTACTTTGCATGCACATGAGCGAATGCACATGAGATCTTTCATGCCAAAACTTCAGTAATTTTGAGAAAATTCACTCAAATCTTCTTGTAGAATACCTGTAGAAAATATATCTTGTCCCTACAATGGCTCTGATACCATGTAAAATTAGTCACAGCAGATCTAACGAACAAGTTAATCAATCACAATAGATGAAACTGAGAAAATATGGTGTAAATTGTGCATAAACTTGCATCAGTGCCCAATATCCCAGTAAGGGTGAAAATACAATACAATAATGTCGCAATGAGTGAGCAATTCGAATTAATCAAGGAGGTCATTCGAATATACTCCATGGAATAGCTTGGCTCCAACTAGGAGTCCTCATCATCAATTAGTAGTGGTCATCAATGCACAAGTCACTGTCAAACAGGTGTCAAACTGAGTCTAACTGAGTCTAATTGAGTGTAATAAGTGTAACTGATGGTAAGTGGCACTAATCTAGGGATGGAGACTCCGTGGAGGGTGCATGAGGGCTTAAATGCACTCATAACTATCCGTCATGTCTCATCGGAGGTCAATCGGAGTGATAACATCAGTTATGGGTCAATCAAAGGTAAATCATAGTGATAACTAAAGTGTAACTGGACTAGTAGGTGAGAAAGGAACCCTTCTGTAGTGGAAGGTGAGAAGTGGGTGTATGATAGGCTAGGAGGGATGAATTTGAGTGGTAAGTAGCTCCCGAGTGCTGGGATACTAAGGACTAGGTGTTGGAGGCATCATACTGGTGACTATGTAGCATGCGGGTGCATGCAATACATGCATAATGCATGCATGCATGCAAAGTGCATGCAAAGTACATACTGAATGATGAGATATCCTAACAACTTTTGCTAGCCAAGAGTATCTACCAATAAGATTTGAGGCAATAGATTGTTAATTATATTGTTGGGGATGAATCGTATGTGCAAATAAAAGACAAATTACAACAACAAAATTTAGAAAATAGGTATGAAGGTTAGCATTTGGAAGATGAAAAACTTATTACTTATCAAAATATAATTTATGTTCCAAATGTGGCAGAATTGAGGAAATTCGTTCTGGATAAAATCCATAAAATGCCATATTTTGGTCACCCAGGATACCAGAAAACAATTGCTATAGCCAAGAAGCAATACTTTTGATTGGGAATGAGAAACGACATTATTGAGTATATTTCTAAATGTATGAAATGTCAACAACTGAAGTTTAAACATCAACACGCAAAACATTTATTGCATCATTTGCCAATTCTAGAATGGAAATAGGAAGTGATTTCCATGGATTTTAATATAGGTTTCCCAATGACTGTGAGGCAGCATAATTACATCATGGTTGTGTTGGGTAAATTATCTAAGGCAACACATTTTATATCGGTTAAACCCACATATAAAATTGATGCCATTGCAAATATTTTAATAAAGGAAATTTTTAGGTTGCATGGGTTTCCTAAGGAAATAATTTTAGACAGGAATACTAATTTGACTTTAAATTTCTGGAAAAGTATTTTTTGCATATTTGGGCACACAACTAAACTTTAGCACTTCCTACAATCTACAAATAGGTGGGAAAACATAAATTTCAGGTCCTTGAAGACATTCTTCGCATGTATGTGATGGACACACGATCCAAGTGGGAAGATTTTATACACTTGGTAGAGTTTGCATATAACAATGGGAAACATGCATCATTGGGCATGAATCCATTTGAAGCTTTTCATGGAATAAAGTCTAGGACACCAATTACTTGGGATAATCTAGTGAACATAATTGTACTTGGCACAAAATTAATTAAGGAAATGGAACACGAGGTTCAAAAGATTAGAACAAATTTAAAGGCATCCCAAGATAGACATAAAAGCTATGTAGATAAGGATAGAGTGCATAGGGAATCCAATGTTGGGGATCATGTTTACCTCGAAGTGATGCCAAGGAATATTTATTTAAAACTTGAAATTTGTTTCAAGCTATCACCAAGATATTGTGGGCTATTTGAAGTGTTTGAGAGGATAGGGCCATTTTCATATAAAATTGCATTTCTTATTAACACTAGAGATCCAAGTGGAACCCAAGGATGAGTCCCAAACTGAACCACTACACATTCTATATAGGAAGTTAACATTCCTCCAGAACCAAGCCATCAGATACATAAAGGTTTAGTGGAAGGACATTGGTCCCAATGAGGCTACATGGGAGTTGGAGGATTGCATGAAAGAGGCACATCCATTTTTGTATTGATTTTGAGAAAACACCAAGGATTATGTTATTTCAAGGGGGAGGGGATTGTAATACCCATGGTTTTGACTTGGAATGTATTTAATCAAAATTATGTTAATGATATAAATATGCTAGTACAAATTCCCAGTGTGGAGATCAAGGCCAAGGCCCAACTAGTGAATTGATAGGCATGTATGATGTAAATAATGTTATTTGGAACAGATGGTATGCTTGTCATGTTAACTTGAAATATATATCAATATTATATTTCATAAATAATAAAATGGGGCCTTGATTCAACCAAAGGGGAAGAGGAAAGGGGTCCTATGGGAGACTAAATCATTTTCTACCAAGTGTTAACCTTATAACTCATCCAAATTCTATCATGTGCTTTTAAATGAACCAATTACCTCCCTTTTTATGATTGAATCCAATCGTTGAATGCATGTGTGAGGTTGGTGGGAAAAATCACCTCATGCAGTTATTGAAGCATGGGGTTGAATGCACTTTTGAGAGAGTTTTGTCACAAGTCAGAAGTCATTCTATAGTTATCAAGAGCCCTTTCTTCTATGGCCATAATCTATGTCAGTTGTCTTTTCACTATTATCTCATATCCTCTGGGTCAACCCTCATTCTCTGATTCTCTCATGCATATCTCCACTATGTAGAGCTACATGTGGTTGTTGATGACAATTACTAGATGATGTATAACCCATAAATTAAAATTTAGAGATAGAGCTATAGGTTTGGAAGGGAAAATAGATGGATGTAGGTGAGTAGAGTTGTTGGGAAAGATAGGAACCCTTATCCATTGAGTTCTACTACTCACAAATGCTTGAGAAGCCAGAAATTAAGGCTAGAAGTTGTTATCTAGTAGGATGTAGCAAGTTGGTATCCCTATATGCACACATTGGAATGACCTAGAAAGATGGACTTCGCAAGAGAACCGTGGATCAATGAAGGGGTTGCATGAACCCAGAAGGGTGTTGTGTGGGGTATGTATTGTGGGAGTGTTATACCTCAAATTGTCACATTGTGTACCATTGGGAATATTCATACCATGTCACCATGAGAAACATGTTGTTTGTACCTCCTAGGGGTGTTGGGACCCTTTGTCATCATGTTGGTCCCCTCCCTAGTCATACTTGGAAGCAACTACAACAACCTAGGGGTCGAATGCCACTTCACCAAACTCACTTTTCAAACTCCTAGAGATATTTTCGCGCCCTTCTAGTGGTGCAAGATGCGAAAAATCCAATATTTTCGTGCTCTGCATGCTTATGGGGCCACGAAAATTACAACATTTTCTCCCTTTGTTGAATTGAAAGGGCGCAAAATTCCTTGGATATCTATCTTCCTTAGATTTTAGATCTTGGATCTCAAGGAGATTTTCATGGAATGAGGCCCCCCTTTGACAATTTCACATTCCCTCCTTGGCATGGTTCAGGTCCTTGTTACTCATATTCCTCACTAAGATCCATAATATACTCTTAGTGGTTGGTCGCCCAAATCCTATAAGAAGAAGGCCATCCATGAGCTAAGGGGGTGGATTTTGGAGGCATCAAACCTATGATCTTAAGAGTCTTGCAGAGGTAGTGAAGGAGATCTTGGAGGATGATCATGCTGCAACAATATCAGGTATAATCCACTTTGATGTACATGTCTTCATGGATTTCCATTAAAATAACTTAGCCTATTCCTCCCTTTCTCATGTTCTTATGATGAATGCATGAAATTGTCTCTAATTTCATAGTTAGATCTCTATTTATATGCATATTGATTTGGAGAAGGTGTTGTCTTCCATTTGTAAACAGGTCCAAAAGCTCATGATCAAAGGCTGGAGCTGAAGTAATAGAGAGATATCAAGGAAAACCATCAAAGTAAGGTACACCATGTACCTGCTTTGTTTTTCCATATTTTGCAAGTTGTTGTATGAGCTAGATCTAAGAGGATTTTAGTGTCTATTTGTTTACTTACTATCTTAGGTAGGCAATTAAAGGCCTTTTCTAATCCCAAGGGGGTATCTACCTATCCTTAGGGATAATTTCTTAGCATAGAAACTCAGGACTCCACTGGTGATTTTCCCGTGTTTATTTAGCCACCGAATCTTGGATATTTGATCTCTATCCTCTACGAACTACTTAGTCTTGATTTGTTCCATCACCCTGGTCTTTATTGATAGGCTCTCTGAGTCTTAAGACC
The DNA here is from genome assembly GCA_027924585.1 of Larix kaempferi. NCBI lineage: Eukaryota > Viridiplantae > Streptophyta > Pinopsida > Pinales > Pinaceae > Larix > Larix kaempferi. The sequence continues at coordinate 9,885,562 of BSBM01000407.1, forward strand.
CAATATATTCACAATTTTGATCTCAAATCTTCTCTCTTTCCACTCTACAAGATATTTTCGCAGTCTCTCTGTGTACCACAGAGCAAAAATTTATAAAGTTTTGCACCCCCACAATAGTCCAGAGCATGAAAATTACTAGTTTTCACGCTTGAGTGATCTATTTGGGAGTGAAAATTCTTTGGTGCTTGGTTTTTTGCTTGATTGGTGTTTGGATTTGGATTTCAGTTGGTTTCTACCATCTGATATTGATCAGGAGTGTGTGATTTCATCATGATTTTTACTTTTTGATTTTCTTTTATCCCTCATGTGGATTTTGGAGTAAATTTGTAATTGTTACAATTATGTTGAAAATTGGAGGACTATCATAACTTCCCCTTTCATTTCATAACCTTCTCAAACCTCTGAGTTTGGTTTGGTAGCTTACCACCTCCTCTACTCCTAGTTTGAGGGCCTGAAAGGTTGCTTGGTTTGTTTGATTTTACACTTATATGGTTTGGATTTTTTGAGTGGAAGTGACAAGAATTATTTGATCCTCTACTTAGCTTCTTGATTTGAATATTGAAAAAGCCATCTATTTTCTTGCATTTTCATAGAATCAAGGAAATTAATGCACATTCATTTGCATACTTGAAAAATATCATTGGAAATAAAGGCTTGCTCTTCTATATCCAAAAGAATCATTACTTTGTGAAGAATCTATGCCTTCTTCAGCCTTTCAAAATTGCTTTGAAATTTTTAAAAATATTTCATTTCCTTTACCTCTTTGCTTGACATTAAAACATTTTTGCAATCAAAATAATTTTCTTTCCCTTAACTTGTCATTTTTAGCTCACGTGAAGTAAAAAAGAAAACAAAAAAATTGTTTTTCGACTTGTTTAAATTTTTTGGATTCATTTGAAAAATAAAAATAAAAAGTGGATTCATGCACTGATTTGGCACGTAATTTGAAAAATAAAAATAAAAAGTGGATATTTTCTTTCTAAAAAAAGATTGCATCTATATCTCTCACATTTGGGAACAAAAAGAACTCTCCCTTGCTTATCAAGAATTTCATTGAAGGAAAAAGACTTGCATAATTCATCCAAATTTGCATGGTTTGAGTCGATTCTACACACTACCGACCTGCACCTCCGCTCCTCTTGAGTAAAAAAATAGCCTCTAAAATTAAACACCATAACTAAACACACATTAACCTCATTTGAGGAAATAAAATAACAGTGTAGTTAGGTAGGGCATCGGGGATATGAATCCAAATAATTCCCCCTTGTCATTTTACATCCGAAACATAATTGTTTTCTCTTAGGGTGCTCAAATCCTCTGGTATTTGTTGACATGGTTATAAACCAATTTGTTGGTGGGCCTCCCATTCCACAAGGGTAAGCAGCGAGAACTAGTTCCAGAAGGAATTTGTGGAATACTGCACTCCACTTAGAGCCTAAGGACATCAATCCATTGTCTTCCTTGTATTTTCCAGCCTCCATACTATTTGTACAAGGGAAAAAAGGCAAAATATCTAGAAAACATTCCCATATGTGTCATGAACGAGGTATCCTAGTGACCATTCTTCTAGGGCTCTTTTACCCGGGATCCCTCTTGGTAGAGGGATATCCATTCACCTATATTGGTCTCTCATTTCCTATTGTCCGAATTGGATTTCATCACCTTGCGGAGGATACAATCTATTAAGATCTCTAGTTCTTAGATAGGAGGTTGCTTGATCTTTTACCTTGTAGAGGGTGTTTTTAGTTTTAAGTGCTACTTGTTGGATTTCTGGGCTCTGTGTTATCTCTTGTTTGTTGTGGTATCAATCACAGTAAAGGTTTTTCAGCTTGCTTTTTGGCCTATGTGCCTCATTTTATTCTAGATCCCCTTTTGCATGCTCAGTTTCCTGAGGGTTTTTGAGTTCTTTTTAGAGATACTTCACCCACATTACCTAGTCTTGTTCCATGATGGATCGAAGGAAATCCCAAAGACAGCAAGGCATGAGTCCCGAACCATCCGCGCCTAGAATTATTCGACCACTACCTCCACGTACCCAAGCTCCTTCTATTAGCAGACCAGCTAGTCGGGAGGTTGTCTTGGGAAAAACCAATGCGACACCATTGGTTTCTATAGCACTAGAAGTTAGTGTAGCACCAGAAGTCAATGTAGCACCTGAAGTTATCATAGCATCAAAAGTCAGTGTAGCACCTGAGATTAGTGTCATACTAGAAAGTAGTATTACACAAGCAGATGACATCACGCAAGAGGTTCATAACCCTCCGGAAACTAGTATAGCCCTAGAGATTCCATCATAAAATGACCTTCCTGAAGGATATATTGAAGTTATTTAGGAATCTAATCCTTTCCCTTCTACGACTATTCAATTAGCTGCAAATTTTAACCAACCATTTGTACAGTTGGAAACACCACCTGTTATCCCTAATACTTATGTTATGCCCAGCTATCAATATGAATCCTATAGTAAAAGAATGCTAGGAAATACAACCCCTAAAACTCCTACGTGACAAAAAATAATGCCATTTATATGAGAAGAAATTTCCAGTTTATCTCATGAACGCACGACAATGGATAGGTTTAGACATGAAGCTACACAAATGATGGTTCCCCCAAACTCATAATTTTCATTCCCTTCTACATCCGAAGTGGTAGACCCTTATGGTTTGGGAACTCCCCAAATCACTTCCCATGATTCGACCAATGGTATCTCGTTTGTAGGTCGATAAGCACCCACTGATTGTATTTACTGCCAACCTTTACCCGTCGACTCGAGAACGAAAAACATTTTTGATCCATCATCATTGTTGTTAGGGAATTTACCTTATAGTAGGGGATAGATAATACCAACATACAAGGGGTTGACAGATAGATACATAAGGTTCTACATGTACATTATTGGAAACAAATGAGATTGAGGTTTAGAGAAAGTGTACCTTGTTTATGGCGGTTGGTCCAAGCTTTTATCTTGATCTCCACAGTGACAAACCTACAAAACACACAGACCTTCCTCAAACCAGTTTGACTATAAATAAATATTGATATTTTAATGAATGCAATAGCATCAAATTATAATCAAATCACAGTAGATATTAACACTTTATTGGGAAAACAAGAGTATCTCGATCTTTTATTGTTAAAGAATGCAGAAAGTACAAATGTTAGACCTAAATCTGCATCAAGCACCTTCATAACCAGGCCCTAGGCTCCTTCTCCTCTCTAGACTTGCAATTTCTTCAGCATAACAATAGCTCTCAATAAATTGGTTCCTTTCTTGAGTCCTCCTCTTGCATTTATGGCAAGGCAAGGAGGGTTGGTTTCGAAAGGAGGCTGAATTGGGAAGTTAGGGAAGCTGGAATACCTAACTCAACTAATCCCAATTCGTGTTTTTAATATATTTTTCAAACTTTCCATAAGACACCCGCGACTATGACAACTAGCAACTAGCGAGTGACTCGAAGCATATGGGATCAACAACTCGCAAGTGAAGCTTTTAATTGATACTCGCGGGTTTTCATTATAGAGACCCATGAGTGACTTGTGATGTGTCAAGGATAGGAGTCACATATTTATGGTGAAGGTGTCAGAAAAAATGGATTTTTAAGCTAAAGGACTAAAAATTCAGCTCCAAATCATCCAAGGTCAAGTAAGATCTTCCATCCATAGTGTCATTTTGTGTGATCGACAAGGCGATGCAATCAAGGATGGAGAAGTGCTAATGTGACCATAAACACTACTTCTACAACCTTGTCTCCAATATATTCTAGTTGTTCTTTGATTTGGGAGACCCTTGTTAAATAGGATTGGATACTTTTTGAGTTTTCATACCCTTGAGTTGAGTTCTCAAGGTCATCTTCCTATTAATGTTATTTCCTTCATATAGTCTCTTCAATGCATCACACATCTCCTTGGGAGTCTTCAATGATGAGACTTGGTGAAGTCATCAATGATCATCTTGTCCCTAATCAAAATCTTCTTATGTTTAGCCTTGTCTTCATCTCCCTTTGGCTCTGCAAATTTCTCCTTTACATAGTTGTCCAAATCATTATCTTCTAAAATGAGCAGTACTCTATACTTCTAGGATCAGAAGTTATCAACACCTTCAATCTTATCCTTAAGCTTGGTATTGATTGTCATATTAATAAAATGAGAACCTCAAATGGAAGTAAAGATAATAGTACTTACAAATGAAGATGCTCCAACCAAGTGCTTGCTTCAATGCCTTATGAGATTTGCTACCTAGTTGACCTAGGGTTTGTTAGAGAAACCCTAAGTTTACAACTTTAGAATCTTGAAAATATTAGTTTAGAGAGAGATGCCTTCGAAAGGTGATTTGATCAAAGGTATTCTTCTTATAAAACTATGGGCAGAACTGCCAAAAATTGGAAACCCTAATTTCTGGAGTTGCTGTAGTTTCTGGAGAATTAGGTCAAAAATTGAAAATTCTTCGATTTGTAATATGCCTTGATGGGAATATGCACCCTCCTAAGGATAATTATATTGAACTCCTTTTCAGGCCATTCTGTGGTGAAAATATTTTCGAACAGAAAACCCTAGTTTTCACTTCTGGTAGTTTTAGCTGCAATTCTTCTTTCATGCTAGCTCTGATCCCATGTTGGAATTTTAATACTTCAAGGATGGTTATGTTATATATTCAAACAAATTATATGTTATCACAATAACCATATGCAATATTATCACTGGAAGATAGACAAGCATTGCATAAACAAGACTACACAAAGATTTACCCTAGGAAAACCCTCTCACGGGAGAAACCAAGCAAAACTTCTTCAATATAGATTCATCACAAGTAAAATTTCAATATAATAGAAAATGATATTTCAAAGAAAGATCCCGAGAATAAGATAAGATAGAAAACCCAAGAATAATATGTCTTCAATGCAAATACCTTTTCTCCCAAGTGAAGTTGCTCTTCTCTCTCTACTCATGCGAACTTGCTTGAGTGAGTGATGTAGCAAATGAGCTAGGAGAAACTCTATTTATACTAGTCACAAACTGACCTTCTAACCTAACTGGGCTAACTTGAATTCTCTAACCGGGACAAATTGTCTAGGGCATTTTTTCCCATTATTTGGGGCAAACTTTCCATTGTTTGGTGTAATTTACCGACTGATTTATATGGAGCTGGCTTGTCTATTTTACTAGATTTCTTTTAGGGTTTTACATGATCAACTAAAATATGAATATTTCCCAAAGGAAGTACAATAAGAATATCTTTCGAAGTTACATTCTTCAACAACATGCCCCTCCACTTAAGACAACTATTGTTTGCAATGCTTGATTCATTATGGATGCTTCTGTATGAAGGACTCATCTTCCCATGTTGAATATTCAACTTGTAAGTTCTTCCATATGATGAGGTACTCGGTAATAGCCTAATTTCATAGTTTTTTGGTCCTTGTTTCAGTGATTTGTTCATGATCCAATATGAATTGTCCTTCTTCATCAATATCCAACAATGTTTTTTGAATTGGGATCTTGTCTCCTATTACCTTCTTTAAGAAAGAAACATGGAAAATTTGATGTATTCTTGAAGATTAATGGAGCTCCAATTTATAATCCATACTACCAATCTTCCGCAACCCTTTCACTATGATGTTGATCAGCTTGTTGTTTCATCCTATTTTTTGACATAGCCAGGTTGTCCCTAAGTATTTGGAGAAATTCTTGTTAGTGCTCTATGTGATCTTCCACGGCTTGAACTTTATATTTTCCTTTTAAGGGAGATGTCACAGATGGATGTTGGTACCCATAAAGTGCCATAAATGGAGATATTTTTTATGATGTAAAGAAGGAATTATTGTACCACCATTCTACCAAAGACAACCATTTCACCCACTGTGTTTTTTTATCATATGTAAAGCAACGAATATAGCCTTCCAAACATTTGTTCACTATATCAATTTTCCCATCAGATTGAGGATGATAAGATCAACTGTGATCCAATGGGATACCCAAACAAGAAAATAATTCAGCCCAAAATATCCCAGTGAAAATTGGATCTTCATCACTTACAATAATTTTCAGATTTGCATGTAACTTCTAGACTATTTCCATAAAGGATGCAGCTACTGTACTTTCATTAAAAGAATGAGAGAGTGTACAAAAATGTGCATACTTTGTGAGTGTATCAACAACCACCATAATAACATTATTTCCTTGTAACTTCGGTAGAGTTTTGATAAAATCCATTGAGACCTCCTCCCAACATTGGCAAGGTATGTCTAATGGTTGTAGAAGTCCTGAGGTCTTAACCATTTTAACCTTATTGTATTGAAAAATCAAACATCTCGCCATGAACCTTTGAACGTCATATTTAATACCTTCCTAAAAAATTTCTTCTTGACCCTATGGTAAGTTTTTAGGAATCCGTAGTGCCCACCTATAGGAGAGGTGTGTAATTCCAAGAGGACCTTTTGTTTGACTTGGGAGTTTTTGCATAAATATAAGCTATCCTTATACCACAGTGAATAATTTTTCCACACAAAAGTATCTAATACACTGGGATTATTCTATATATTTTGAATGAGTGTCCACACAGAGAGGTCATTTTTCAATTCTTCCCTTGATGCTACTACCCAATCAGGTTGTAGAATGGAAATTGCACAAAGGAATGCCCAAGCATATTCATATTTTTCTGGAGAGTGTATCATTCATCACATTCTGTTTCCCTTTCTGATAGATGATTTCAAAGTCATATCCTAACATCTTGGTTACCCATTTTTGTTAATATTCTGAAGATAGTCTTTGTTCCAGGAAGTATTTAAGACTATCAGGATCTGTTTTGACCTTGAAGTGCCTATATATTAGGTAAGGACACCATTTATTATGAGCATTTAGTATTTCTAACATTTTATTCTCATAAATGGGCTTCTCTCAGTTCTTTTCATTAATTGGATGAATTGTGAAAGAAAGTGTGTGTCCTTCTTGGATTAGAACAACACCAATTCCATTTTTATGAAGCATCAGATTCCACAATTAAGGTTTTTGTGAAGTCTAGTGTGGCCAAAATAGGAGCTTTGCACATTGCCTCTTTAAGATGTTGAAAAGCTTTAGTTTCCTCTGGAATCCAAAAAAATGCATCTTTCTTCAATAATGTTGTTAGAGGCATAGCTATTCTTCCATATTTCTAAAGAAACTTACGGTAGTACGCTGTCAGACCTAAGAATCCTCTCAGATTCTTCAGGGTTTTGGGAATTGGCCATTCCATCTTGGATTTAATTTTGTTAGGTTCTACCTTAACACCTTCATGTGATACAATATGACCGAAATTGTCTACCTCCTTTACCCCAAAAAAACATTTGGAAGGTTTTGCATATAATTGTTGCTCCTTTAGTAGTTATAGTACCCTATCAACATGTTGAATATGTTCTTCCCAAGACTTGATATAAACTAGTATATGATCAAAGACTAGTAGTACAATTTTTCTAAGGAAAGGCTTAAAAATGCAATTCATCAAACCTTGAAATGTGGAAGGCACATTCGTGAGACCAAATGGCATGACCAAATATTCATAATGACCTTCATGAGTTCTTAATGTTGTTTTTGGGATGTCTTCATCCTTCATTCTAATATGTAATAAACCAAAAAAAATCGCCAAAATAAAATATCAAATTTTCCCTTAAAATAGTTAATGAGGTCTTTAACCCTGGCCAACCTAAGTGTGGATAGGTAAGAATTCCCGATGTAACAAAGGGTAACAAAATAGATTACAAAGGGTTCTTCAAATATATTTTACACCTGAATTACTTAGGTCACAAAAGATGGCAAACATCGAGGGTGTACTAAGTAACAAAACTCTCTCATGGCTGGTTGGAGAAGTAAAAAATCAAGGGGATGGAAGTCTCGCCATTAAGAGAATTACCTAGGATGAAATGTTATAGTTTTAAAGGAGGAGGGGTCCCTCATGCCCCTAGTCTGTCTTAACTCGTATGAGCTAACACCTTACACTAAAATTTGGTGCAGGTACTCGTATGGCATAGGTTCTAAGGTTGGGTTGAATCTCATGGCAGGATTACCAAACATCTATGTCGTGGTTTCTTTTAAAGGAATAACTCACCACAAAAATCCTTGGACTACACAAATAATACACTAAACCCTAAACCCTCGATTTCCTTGGTGGGCTGCAAACTATGTAACGATGCGTTATCGGACAACATTAAAGTGATACGACCTGGTAGTTGTGTAATAAATGGGGCCATGCGAAATAACAACTAATGGAGTCCACATTTGCAGCTTGGGAAATGGGACTTTCAATACAACCCTATGATTGGCGTTAATTATGCATTTCGTTGTTTACGGTGTTGGAGGAGGGAATTATGTGATTTTCACATTGGAGAGAGAGAGAGCTCTAGTCGAGCTACCAAGCCGAACTTGGTTTCAAAGCCAAAGACTACCAAACAACAAATCTCGTAAGGTAACCATTCGATTCCTTCAGCATTTTGTCACTGCATACTTGTTTTCTCGCTTTAATACTATAACGGTTTCTTAATGGCAACTGCGTCTGTGTTTAAGGGACAGGAAGGAAGGCGTTGCAGCTGTGGGAGATTTTGCAACTGGAAATGGCGACAACCTGCTATCAGCAATTGACCCTGGCAAGACCTAGGGTCCTAGGGCATACTCTCTATTGATTTAATATTTCATCGTAATTCAAATGGAGAAGGGTATTTTGATGTTGAAAGGGCTTGGGAGGTACAAGGTTTTTACAACCTAGTTGAGCTATTCATTTGCCAGCACTTACTATTCTTCTTTTGATAGTTAAGGGCTAGTTTTGGGAGAAGATGACGACCCTACTTGTTTCCTTTAAATAAATCCAGTTGCTTGAAGGATTTAACCTCGCAAGACAAATTTTAATGTTTGAAGGGTTTACTTCGTTTTTTGGTATTCACAATTTATGGACTGTTGTAACTATTATTTCAAAGATTTAAATGTAGACTAATGTCTTGACTAGCTTATGAAATGCCTCAATGAATATTTAAGCTCGTTTCTCTGTCGATGAAAAATAGGAAAATGGATTTGTGGTAGTTAGTCTTATTTGCTACATGTATTTGAATGTTCCTGTCACATGCTTCTTTGCAAGAATGGTTTATCGTTTTATTCCCTTTCTGTCTACGACCTAGACTGAAAAATCCAAAATGCTTACAACTATGATCTCACGTTGTAGATTAGGGAAAAGAGAATAGAGATGATTCTCATCTTGGTTGACTGTAAAAGCGTCTTGGTATAAATAGGAGTCCTTTGATCAATTTCGGGTCTCGTTGAAAGCATATTAATAAGGACAAAAGGGTGTGACCCTAAAATAAAAGTCATGCGGTCTCTATATGTGGATTCCTGTACTTCAATTACTTGAGAAAACGTATAGCTTCTGTCCTTTAGAAAAGTCTTAAAAGGTAAGAGTCTAAATTTATTTGTTTCTGGATAGTAGATTTTCGATTTCACCTATATATAAATAAGGTTGTTTCAAAATTAGTAAATAATGAAAATCACAGCGTTTTTGACTTAGTAGTTAATACTGGTACCTAATCTGGTTTAGGGCATATTGCCCCAAAATATTAAAGATTTCTCTCCTTGTGTAAGGGTTATGGGGATTTCCCCGTATATAAACATATTGAACTATAAGTATTTTATCAATAAAACATTCAAGGAAAGGAACAACCTGAGCAGAAAAGATTGGTGAATTAATAGTAAAATTATATTTAAGTTATTCAAATCAATCGAGACGTTATCACCTAATAATATTATTATAGAAGCCAAGGGAAAATACTAATGCTAAAAGAAAACATTCGTCGGAATAATAAGACATATGTCTATGTAAATAACCCTAAACTAGCATAGATTCTTTAGTTAATAATAGGATATTTTAAATGAAGGAATTCATCTATTGCCATAGAATCGCCAAAGATTTCGTACCAGGTTAGTACAGTAGTTCCAAATATAATCTATAACAGATTGATAAATACCAGATCTACATTTATCTTACTTTTAATCTAGGTTTAGTGAGATCTATTCGCCATATTCCTAACCTGTATGGCAGCGATAGTAAATCTGCACTTGCCTAAAGAAAAAGTCACATATCAAGAGTCTGATCTATCACATGCATTGGGTCACAGGTCAAAATCAGGGGATCTATATCTCATAGGTTCAGAAATCATTCATAACATACTATAAGGGAAGTAGATGCATAAGACATAAAAAGAACAAAAATTCAAATAAATACTTATCATAAATTTTACTCCAGCCTAACGGACTGAGATGCTTCCACTTTCCTCCCAACTGTAGACCATCATCCGTTCCTGGACTATTCCACCAGTCACCCCTGAGCCAAGCTGAGCATAGCAAGTATCTAGAAGGCCTAGGGTAGTTATCTATCTCTTTTACTACAACACAGCATCCACAAGGTTCGTTTATTAGCCTATATGGTGCGAGTCCATCTAACTGACATTTCCCATTCAAATTTTAGTCTTTTCCTTTCACTTTCTTCTTCTTCTTCTGTTTCAATGACTTCTTGTAATTCTCTCTTCCCGCCTACCTCCAGAGTGTTAAGTAACTGGTCTGTTTCCATAGGATCATCAGTCATGATCAAAGCTTGGACTTGTAAATCTAGGTCATCTTCCTCTTCGGGCTCATATTGCAATAAATTCCGCCCCTTCAACAATCCTTTAGCTTCTTGGTGTTCAAATGCCTTCAAACCATTTTTCTTCTTCCTTTTGGCTATGATATGTAGAGCATCATATGCGATCGCTACATCTTTTCTGAACCCCATATTTCTCAGCAATTTGCACTTCGCTAACAGCTTCTTTAAACTTTACAATAAAAGGGCCAACTTGCCAAGGGAGCTTTATATCAAAACCTTTCTTATATTGCCCAAACAGTTCCTCTTCTGTAATTAGCCTCTGTCGAATGAACTCAAGGGAAAAAACTCTCAAAGTTAAAAATGCTGGAAAAAGTATGGTTCATGTACAAAACCATACACCCTTATCACTGTGGTATCTTTCAGCAAGAACCAGTCGCCAACGGCTAGTTCATCTTTCAACTGCATCAGAGTTTGCATTTCTGGTAGTACTCTGGGTATTTATTCTTCAAACATAACTTTGTACATAGCAGATAGAATGTAGTTCATGTAATTGAAAACATTATCCTCCAAATTACCTGTAAAGAGTATCTAAGAGAAACGCAACTCCTCTGCACTACTATGCAGAATCATCTTAGTCAGATATGCCTGAAACCAAAAAAATCTGGTATTTTCAAAACAACTCAATTGCGCATGTATTTTTTCTACCAAAAATTCCTCAAACTTGAGGGATGTTACTGACTCACTTCCCGCCTCCGGGGAACTAACACTAATCCTGAATAACAGGATCAATTGTACTTCAGTTATCCATAAGTCTGAGTCTAAGCCTAAAAATTGTGCTATCAAAGAAAAAACCAACTGGGAGTGGTCATTAAAAAAGTTGACGCCTAGTGGGTAGGGGGTATCTGTAATCTATACATCAGGATTTAAACAAGTGACAAGGAAAGCTTTACAGATTTCAGGGGAGATCTGCCTATACAAAGTAACGACCGATTCTTTAGAGAAACTTTCAGGAATTAGGCTTGGTGACTCGAGTACAGCAAGGGTACTTCGAACGATGGCAACATCTACACTGTAGACGATTTTCGACCTCTTGGTGTTCATTATTACTCGTTGGGTTTCTAAATAATTCAATGAACACCATGACACAAACTCCGGGAAAGGCATTATCTGTTCCAAGCAAAAGAAAATAAAAAAGGACTGATGGACCCTATGGACATCTATCCCTTATTCAAGCAGAGCTTTCAACCTTCTTTTAACTTCTGGTATAGGGAGCTGAAGGTCTGGGTCAAACACATCATAGTATCTGTCTTCTAGGGTCATTCTAACCTTAGAACTAGTAGAAACTTGTTCATTTGCAATTCTATGACTATAAAATAGACTGGACATTGCAAACAAAGCGGTTTTGTAACCCTAATTGTCACGGGAAGCCCGAGAGCGACCTTCTCCCTGTCGTCATTTTCAACTTCTACACTTCCATAGGCTTCCAACTCCGACAGGTCCAAGAAAGAAATGTCGATTTTACACATGCCTCATTATATATATAAAACTTTTCCCAATAATTTCTTCTTACCTTCACCAGCTGTCCCTCTTTCCCGTCTGTCGATCTGCCGGGCATTGTTTCTAGTCCGTTGATCCAATCCCTTATTTAACTTTTTCCAATTTGACATCTTTTCATCTCCACCATAGGATCTTCTATTGGCTTTAAATCTTAGCCATCCATCGTATCCAACATCCTATAAGGATATGGTGGTATCGCTACCCGACCTCCGGTTTTGGGTTACCACTTAATCTTCCTCATGAGGTTCTCAGGTGGTAACACCTGGCATATGGTAAGCACCCTCGCAACCACCTTCTCCACTTATCTGGGGTGCTCTTTCACCCTGCGACGATCACCGAGGAGAGTTGATCTTGTCCTTTAACGTATCTATGGCGGGGACCTCTCCAAATGTCTAGCTTTCAGCACTTTCGCAGGTGGGGTCCATTATGCTATTAACCGTGCATCTTCTATCTCCTCCGGTCGTAGATCTACTTCCCTTTTGTCACAAGCCGTTGATCTGCCCTGACCTCCGTGCTGATGTGACAACTTGTCTTTCGTGCCGTCAGATCTCTAACCATGCAGCCTACGTTGTTGCTCTTTTACCTTGTTTTTTCGCTGCGATGGTATCACAAGCCTTCTAGCAGTTTTCACTTGTTAGGATATTCCTATACTCCATCCTAGTCCCACCAGTATTTTGATGATTTACATTTTCAGTCATGCATGCACTTTTAGGGTTTGCATGCATCCCAGTCATCAGTCCAGTGCCTAGCCCTCAGTTAGCCAACCCCCAGGAGCTTCTCACTATTCATTTTTAGCCCTCCGCATGCTTAATACGCCCTTCTTCCTTGATTTTAGGAAGCAACTCGCCCTTCTTCACCTACTAGTCCAGTTGTCTTCAGTTTACACTCAGTTTACACTCAGTTACACTCAGTTACAATCAATTACACTCAGTTACACTTAGTTACACTCAATTACACTTATTTACACCTCCCAGACTCAGTTTGACTGATGGTTGACAGTTACTTGAGCATTGATGACTCCACTGATGATGATGAAGACTTCCAGTTATGCTCCGATGATCATGAGGACACCTAGTTGTGCTCCAATGACACTCTATTGATCTTATGATCACTCTGAGAGGCTAATTCGAATTTCCACCTTAGGCATTTGAATCCTCTCTACCATTGTATTATTTATTTTTCCATATTGTGATTAATTAACTAGTGTGTGTGAAGTATTATTGCTTCTATCCGAGTTCTACTATACCATATTATTCTGTTTCTCATTATACTGTATTGACCACTCTTCTTCTATTTTCTTGCTTAATCAATTACTTTCTTGTGAGGTATACATAATCTCTTAGATCTGCTGTGAGGATTTCCGCATGGTATCAGAGCATGTTGAGAGTATTGTTTATCTACATTCTTGAGAGTTTTTTGCAGGTTATTATCCAGATTTCGAGTGCAGCAGTTGTAGCAGTTTCTGCATTTTTGCAGCAGTAGCAGTTGCAGATATTCTCTATTGTTTTTGCAGGTTTTCTACAACTTCAATGAATTCAAAATAAATCCCTCCTCTTTCTCCACTCAACTATGATGAATGGAAACAAAAAATGATAGCATACTTGAAGAGGCATGATCTCTTTGACTGTTGTTTTGAAAGAGTGTTCGAAGCTTCTGAAGAGAAGATTGATTGGTTAAATAAAGGTGACAGAGCCTTTGGATCAATGATTGATGCTATGCATGAATGGATGTTATATAACCTCCCTGATTTTTCATCACCAAAAGAGCTATGGGCTCACTTGGATGTAATATTTGGCAGATAGAATGAATGTATTGGTCCAAACCCATTCAAAAGCAAGCAAAGTGATGCATTCGCTCCCCTTGATGATCTCTTAGATCATGAACCAGTATCATCTCATATTGAAGTTGTTGACAAAGAACTTGCAGATTCTCCACTCATGCTCCAACTTTCTTCTCTTTCTGTGCCATCTCACACTATAGATATTGCAGAAGGTCCTAAATCCTGTCTTGCACCAGAGTATGTTGGTTTGCATCATGATCACATGATTATTTCGGAGGTAAAATCAGCTATTGGAGGTAATGCATTCGCTCCTCTCAAGCAATCATCTCTTATTTACTACTATATGATCATTAGCACATGCTTTCCGAAGGTTATTGAAGAATATGGCCATTGCCACCCGCTTGAGATAATTTCTCATGCATCCATTGGTTTTGATCTCACCTCTTATGGTTCAAAGGAGATCTCAAGAAACCATTGCCATTCGCCTGGGATAATTTCTCATGCATATGATAGTTTTGATCTCACCCCTGCTGGTTCAAAGGAGATCTCAAGAAACTATTCTTCAAATCTTAAATCTGATTTGGATTTCAAACAATTATTATTTGATGGTTCTTTTTGGCATAATCTCACCCATGATGGTTCGAAGGAGAAGACAAAAGACTATTTGCATATTCATGATTTTGATCCTACCTCAGTTGATTCGAATCATAGGTTCAAGGATCATCCTCATACTTTTGGATTTGTTCTCATCACATTCGCTCTGAAGAGCAAGTACAAGCACATGATTTTTGAGCATGATCCACTTCTTCCCAAGAAGAAGATACCTCCAGACATATGACCAATCATCACACCTGCTTGAGTTTGGAGCATTTATTTTTTTTGTGTTCCTTACAGACTATTTTTCTAGGAGGGGGTATGTTTCCCATGCAATTTCCCACTTCCTTGGATTATTGACTGTTATTATTCATTGTATTGGGTGACCTTTGGTCTTAGTTACCAGGGCCCAGGATGGATTAAGGGGGGGTGTTAGGATATTCCTATACTCCATCCTAGTCCCACTAGTATTTTGATCATTTACATTTTTCAGTCATGTATGCACTTTTAGGGTTTGCATGCATTCTAGGGTTTGCATGCATTTTGCATGAATCCCAGTCATTAGTCCAGCACGTAGCCCTCAACTAGCCAGCCCCCAGGAGCTTCTCACTATTCAGTTTTATCCCTCCGGTTGCTTAATGCACCCTTCTTCCTTGATTTTAGTAAGCAACTCACCCTTCTTCACCTACCAGTGCAGTTGTCTTCAGTTTACACTCAGTTACACTTAGTTACAATCAGTTACACTCAGTTACACTTAGTTACACTCAGTTACACTTAGTTATACCTACCAAACTCAGTTTGACTGATGGTTGACAGTTACTTGAGCATTGATGACTCCACTGATGATGATGAAGACTTCCAGTTGTGCTCCGATGATCATGAGGACAGCTAGTTGTGCTCCAATGACACTCTATTGATCTTATGATCACTCTGAGAGGCTAATTCGAATTGCCACCTTAGGCATTCGAATCCTCTCTACCATTGTACTATTTATTTGTCCATATTGTGATTAATTAACTAGTGTGTGTGAAGTATTACTGCTTCTATCCGAGTTCTATTGTACCATATTATTCTGTTGCTCATTATACTATATTGACCACTCTTCTTCTATTTTCTTGCTTAATCAATTACTTTCTTGTGAGGTATACATCATCTCTTAGATCTGCTGTGAGGATTTTCACATCACTTACTGCCCAAACACTCATGCAAGGGCTCCTCCAACTACCATCTGTCGTGGCCATTTATCCCTTGCGACCACCCTCCCATGCTCTTTTCCGTGAAACTTCACGATGCAAGGGCGATCAAGGGCCGTGGATCTCTTTCACACACCCAATCAATGGTTGGGACTTATCCGGATTTTAACCCTTACTTTGCTTCTTTTTTTTCGGACTATAGATTATTGGCCTTTGTATCCATTTTTAATTATTTGGGCTAGCTTCTTATTCCTAAAGTGCCAAAAAACCCTTTATTTTTATCATTATTTCCTCTCCACTTGAGCTGCTTCTTGGACTTAGCAACCTGGACATGACTATGGAGGGGGTTTTAACTATCTCTTCAAGGAATTCACCAGTGGAGTCAGTCCTTCCCTTTGGCTTTGTGCAGAAAAATTTATAGGTGCCAACACATGCCTTGATAGTATGTGATGTTTTCAAGACTCAACATGGATTCCTGACGTCCCTACATAATCTTTGAGATCATCCATGTTCTCATCAACGTTCATTATGTAGTTTCATCATCATCATTCTTCATTCCCATCTATAGAATATTTGTCAAAACTCTCTTGAAATTTCATGGAACGTCTTCCAACATGCCCATCACCAACGTCATCCACTGATGTCGCACGATGAGTAGTGAATGGGGCCAACATTGAAATTTATTCATATTGTTCCTGTATGTGTCAAAATTTGACATGGTTAGACTAGATACATGCCTTGATGGTACACGACGGTTTCAAGACTCAAGAATACTTGATGTCCTCGCATAATCTTTGACATCGACCACATTTGCATCAAATGTCATGGAATGTCTTCCAACACGCCCATCACTAATTTCATCCACTAACGCCGCATGGTGAGCAGTGAATGGGGCCAACATTGAAATTTCTTCAAATTGTTCCTGTATGCATTGAGATTTGACATGGTTACATTCGAAACATGTTGTAATACCCCAATTTTGACCCTTATGGTATATTGGATTTTATGTAAATATTGTGTACATGCGATGTATGCTTTCCTAGTGTGGAGCTCAAGGCCAAGGCCCCACTAGTATATGCTCAGATTTTATTTAAAAGGCAAGTATTTGATATTTTATTACCCATGAGCTATTAAGCCATGGAACATTGTAAAATGATGTGAATATTTTATATTCCAATAAAATACCAAAACTAGTTATCGAAGCAACTAATGAGAAGGGGCCATGTGTATTCCACTAGGGAGTGGTGAGGGGGTTGTGGAATTGAACCATATGCTTCCAAATGTCATATTGTAAACCCATTTGACTTTCCTTGCTGACATTTAATTCAGTTGTAAGAAAGTTGTTTTGAAATCAGTCCATGGCTTCAATGGAGCATGGGCAGCCCATAAATTTGTATGGCAGGTATGGGATATTTTTTTCTTGACCCACAAGTCACTCTACCTCATGGGAAGGGGTTCTTCCTTATTCCCATTCCATTATTGAACATCCAAGCTTTAGTTTTCACCCATTACACATGCCCTGTAGTGAGAAAAAGCAAAAATTGCAACTGTGAATCAACCCACATTTTGAAGTGCCATAAATGCCCAGAATTTGGTATTGATAGTGAAATCCAATGGGGGATCCATATATATGAACCCTGGGACAAAATTGAGAGTGTTAGATACCCCAGAATCTATTGGAAAACCCAGTTTTTATATCCCAGAAATCGAATTACGGGATGGAGTTATTTTGGTCACCGAATTGTGAAAATCCAAGTGTGGATGTTTGAACAGAGGACTGGATGGCTTGATAAACCCATTGAAGGTTATAATCTCAATAAATTAGCAGTTGGACCTTTCTATGCCCACCCTGAAGAGCATTGGAGGGAAGGGATGCCTGAGGGACTATGCAGCAGAGAAGGGGACCTTCCTTGTGTTGGGTGTGGTAGGTATTGTGGATTCCATGAACGTTTAAGTTTAGTTGAGATGTCTGTAGCTCTGTGGTTGAGCTCACTAGCTTATCATCCTCCTCATTTGTCTCTTGCATGCTTGATAAACCCAACCGTGTGTTGGCTTAGCATGACTGTTGTGTGAGATCATGGCTGTGAGTGAACCTATCTAGTTCCTCCTTAGTGGATAGACATCCCAGCTTGGGGGTAGTCTCTGAGTTGAAAGAATACATGCTGGACACAGACCTATGGTTGGGTGGAACGTTGCTCTCACATAGCCAGTTGTTGGACAGTTTCATCTTAAAGATAAGTATTCTCTATTGTTTAAATTCTATTCGTTTTGTGCTCGGTAATGTTAATTTGATGACTATTATTGGTATGCTGAATGCATGATGTAGTTGTCTATGGATAATGTTTATTTCTACTATGTTTATATTGAGTATGAAACTGCACACATAAGTTTTTATTTATTATGAATTTGTGAGTAATGTATGGGGCTGATTTTACATAATAAGGCCCGAAATTTTAGTCATGTTTCCTCCCTTGCATCGGATTGATGAGAGGGGATGTAACACATGCCTTGATAGTATGTGATGGTTTCAAGACTCAAGATGGATTCCTAACGTACCTACATAATATTTGATATCATCAATGTTTTCATCAATGTTCATCATGTAGTCTCATTGTCATCATTCTTCATTCCCATCTATAGAATATTTGTCGAAACTCTCTTGAAATATCATGGAACATCTTCCAACATGCCCATCAACAACGTCATCCACTGATGTCGCACAATGAGTAGTGAATGGGGTCAACATTGAAATTTCTTCATATTGTTCCTGCATGAGTCAAAATTTGACATGGTTAGACTAGATACATGCCTTGACGGTATGCGAGGGTTTCAAGACTCAAGGATACTTGATTTCCTCGCATAATCTTGAAATCACCCACATTTGCATCAAATGTCATGGAACGTCTTCCAACACACCCATCACAGATGTGATCCACTAACGACGCATGGTGAGCAGTGCATGGGGCCAATGTTGAAATTTCTTCAAACTGTGCCTCTATGCATCAAAATTTGACATGGTTAGATGAGACACTCGCCTTGACGGTATGTGAAGGATTCAAGACTCAAGTATTCCTAACATCACCACATAATTTTCAACATTCTCCATGTTTTCATGAACCTTCATTATGTAGACTCATTTTCATCATTCGTCATTCTCAATTCTTCGTCAATTTCCAAGATAGATTCAATATAAATTCTTCATCAATGGAAAATGAAGAGCCCTTGATCATCAGGAGAAATGGAAATCCCTTCAGGGATACCAAAACCTAAAAAATAGTACTTTTGAGGACAATGAGCTAAATATTTTGATGCAATGCAAATTAATCACTATCTAACATGTAAATAACTACTACAAAAAGCTAGGGATTTAGCTAGATTGCATGCACTTTTGAACTAGTATTAGAAAGAGCTACTTGTGATAGATATAACTTTTTGAGACAAGTAGATTTTAATGACTAGAAATAAATTTTGATTTAGAGAAGGAGAATCAAGTTGAGAAAAGAGAGGGAAATCTTGGAGACAACTCTAGAGATACGAGGAAGAAAGCTGAGGGACTATATCTTCGGTCTTATGAAGACATGCAAAACCAAATTATATACAAAAGATGAGCATTCATTACATATAGAAAAATCCATCAATCCTCATCTATATTGTTAGATTCAACAACACCACAATGACATGTAGAAAACTCATTTAGTCTCCATCTATAACCTTAGATTCAATGTTACTTTGGAAAATAACCTACAATTTCTCTTATGGAAAATCCATAATTAAGTACTCCATATACACAAACCAAGAGACGATGATGAAAATGTTCAATGAAAATTTGAAATTGAACATGAAATTGAAATTTGAAATTTGAAATTGAAATTGAATTTGGAATTGAATTTGAATTTGGAATTGAATTTGGAATTGAATTTGGAATTGAATTTGAAATTTGAAATTGAAATCAAAATTGAATTTGAAATTTGAATTTGAATTTGAAATGTGAAACTTGAAATAGAATTTGAAATTTGAATTGAATTTGAAATTTGAAATTTGAATTTGAATTTGAAATGTGAAATTTGAAATTGAATTTGAAATTTGAATTGAATTTGAATTTGAAATGTCAAATTTGAAATACAGTTTGAAATTTGAATTTGAATTGTGAAATTTGAAATAGAGTTTGAAATTTGAATTGAATTTGAAATGCAAAATTTGAAATAGAATTAGAAATTTGAATTTGAATTTTAAATGTCAAATTTGAAAGAGAAAAGAATTAGAAATTGAAATGTGATGCAGAGAGTTCTGAAGAGAGAACTTCATTGCTTTGTGCACCGTGATGCATGAGAGGATCTGACGTCTCCCAAGAGGGTGACCATCGGCAGTGCTCCCGTTCACCGAGGAGTGAGGCCATGCCAGGGTCGACTGCCATTGGTGGTAGTAGCAAGAGAGCTAGTGTGTCGGTTCATCTCGATGACATACATGTTGATCCCTAGGTGGGGGGTGCGCGGCAAGACACAAGTGTATTAGGTGCAGATTTTTTGTTAGATACATTTTCAATAAATTTTTAGTATATAATGCATTGAATTTCAGTTGCAAGTTATAATATGTATTTTCAATAACATTTGTGTTTTGGTTTGGATCGCAGGTGACCCATCAGGGGGATCGTACGATGATGAGGTCGCATGCATCACTCTCATGGATATCACTACCCAACGAGAGTGGGTGCACTCATGTGTATGCACATTGAGGGAGGATTCTCCCACACGACGATATTTATTCATGATGTTATCAGCAGTGGATGAGATGTTGGTCCTCTACAAGAGGGTGGGACCTCTTAGTAACATTTGGCGTTTTTCATGCTAGAGGAGGAGACGGGATGTCATTGTGATCCACAAATGGGAGGATGTCAAAGTCGCGATAAAATGGAATGACATCAAGGGTACTTTGTTCGATATCCCTCCTGACCACCCTTTCGATCAACCACTTAGACTCAAGGAGTTTAAGTTAGAGGTCGTTGCACCATATTTATATGATAGATTTGTCAGAGCATGGGGCATGTTCCCCCACAATGACCAAGTCCCATTGTACTTTGCAAAACATATTTATGCAGATTTTGTTTCGGATATGCACCCAGATTACACCAGCACAGGGTCTAAGTTCTCTGGGGCTAGTAGGGGACACTCCTACCAATGTCATGGAGCTCGTAGAGACCCTTCCTTCATGCCACCCCCTCCGAGGTTGATACCAATTCCAGACAGGATGGTTATCAGGTCGATGGACATGGCACAATCATCCCATATTGTTGGAGAGGCTAGAAATGACATTGCAAAGTCATTGTTCACTGCCATGGGCAATGCTATTGTTGTTGTGCATGGAGAGGCATCTAGACCACCCCTGCACCTATAGATCCAGAGATAGAGTATGTCAATAGTGACCTGCTCAGGATTTTGGATGGCGAGGCCATACTAGGGTATGTTGAGTCAGCCCGAGATGCATACTTTCGGTTGTATAGTAGATACGTCGCTCCAGGATAGGTATACTTTTGTACAATTATGCATATATGTTTTCATGTTACATCATATTATATGTCATAAATTGAATGGTGAATAATACTTAAGGCATTCGTATTCTGTTGCTCCATGTAGAGGACCACATTCATGGATCAACTCTTTGGTAGTGAGCCATTGGTTGGTCCATCCACTCATCCCAACCCGTGGACGACAGTAGTCGAGGTAAGTTATAATTATGTGTCAATTTAATTTGTGTTTATTATTTCTCAGTTCAAATAATTTATGTTTTATTTCTTAGTTTTCGAGATTTTATGTTTTAAATCTTAACTTCAAATGAATTTCAAATTGTACAGGGAAAAGGAAATGGCATTGCTCCTGATGATAGACATGAGGACTGCGAAGGTCTTGACCAGCCGAGTCTAGACATAGAGGTGAGTTTTCATTTATGTTCCAATTCATGCTATTTAATCACATTCAGTAATTTGTTTTTGTACTTTATGTTTCAATGTTTGAATTATAGCTTAAATTATGTTTTAGTTTTAATTTTTAATAAATCTAACTTATTACATCTAATGGCATATTACACAGGAATCGCTACGGACGGGTGTCGATGCTGCAATGGATTTCACATATGATTGGGATGCAGCTCGAGCACGTGGTCCTAATGAAGGGCCATCTACCCATATTCCTACCCAGATGACGAATATCACCATTGACTCGATGGAGATCGAGGCATTCATTCATAGTTTACCGCCTCAGAGCTAGCATCGGTCTACTACACACGAAGGTAGTCACAGGGTTGATCAAGGGCCTCGTGCGGGTAGCGGCCAATGAGTTGATGATCTATATATTTCCATGTTTTGGATATTTTCATATTTTATATATTTTCATGTTTTGGATGATCTATGTATATGTTTTCATGTTTTGGATATGGATTTCTATCATTTATACATGGAATTTTATCATATATGTACTTTGGATATGGACTTTTGTATATTTCGTTACCTATTTTCTATATTTTATCATATTGATGTCTTCATGTGTATTTTGTATCTTATTTGAAATCGATCAAGTTTTTTATATTACATATGGATATAGTTATTACAGTTACAAATGTATGTTTTGCCATTTCAAATGCAAATTTAATGTACAGTGATTACAATATAAAAGTTCAATCTCGATGTGTAGTTACAATTTAGTTCAATTTAAAATGCAAATTTCGACTACATTAAAGAACATCTTCCAAAATCTAGAATTGAATACATACATTACAATTTAAAATTGAAATTACAATTCCAATTCAATTACACTATAAAATTTCAAATTTAATGTGTAATTCAATTCCAATTCAATTACAATTTAAAAGCTCATTTTCAACTACATTACAATTGCATAAATAAAATCAAAATTTAAAATTAGAATACATTTGAAATTAAAAGTTGAAATTACAATTACATTATGTTGTCTACACATTACAATTCAATTACAATTTACACATTCCAATTCAATTACAATTTAAAATTAAAACTTCAAATTTAATGTGTAATTTCAACTAAAAATTCAATGTCTTGTTCCAATTTAAAAGTTCAATTTCAATTACATTACAATTGCATTTGAAATAAAAATTTTAAATTAGAATACATTTTACAATCTAAAATTTAAATTTTACAATTTTACATTGTATAGATGTATTTTAAATTCTCAATTACATTACAATTGTATTTGAAATCAAAATTTAAAATTATAATACATTTGAAATTGAAAATTGAAATTATAATTGCATTATGTTGATACACATTACAATTCAATTACAATTTCCACATTCCAATTCAATTACATGCAAAATTTAATGTGTACTTTCAATTGAAAATTCAATGTGTTGATGTAATAACAAGTTCTATAGTATGTAGGTGATCTTTATGTTCTCTTCTTTTAAGTGTGTGCTCTAATCTAAAGTCATGAAAGTATGGTTTTTTTTCTTGGCAATGAGCATAACCACCTAGTTAATGTAAGAAATGAAAATATGTTGATAGCAAATGCTTGTACAACTATGGTAAAAAGATTCAAAGGGAGGCAAGAAAATATTGTTGGCTATTATAGTACCTTTAATTTGCACGTAGATATAATTTTAGTTAGTGATTTGTGGGATTAAAAATGCAAGAGACAACAATTTTATTTTTTAGGTTGGAAAACAGTAAGTAGCATATTGTCTAGATGAAAAGAAGAAAAAACACCAAATCTTATTTAAAGCATAGGATACTTACTATTATGATTCTTCCTTTTATTTAGCAATCATTTTGGTATATTTCATATGGTTTGTTTTCATGACAAATGGTGATAATGGCACCATTTAATCCAACTAGGGATGTTGCATATGATGCAATTACCTGAGATATGGTGATGTCTGGTGAGAGTTGGAAGTTTGTGCAAACTCGTGCAATATGTTGAAGGGTGGTGTTTGTGCTAATAACAATGGAGTATTATGCATATCCTCTTTTTTTTATTTCAAAATTCCTAATCCAAACAGTCATTTAAGGTTTTAAGAAATGAACAAATTGTTATGTCAAAGTCTTGTCAACTTTCATTATTACTTTTCCATGTCTATCAAAAACAAAGGCATGTACAAGTTGTGTTTTGGTTTGATAATTGAGTTTTTTTTATGCAAGCAATTCCATATAATATTAACTAATTTACCTCAAAGAGATTCCATGCCCATGCATGCAAAACTGCATGATAAAGATGGTTTTTGATGCATGCAATTCAAAAATTGAGAAGGTTTGATGGTTAGAAATTATAGTGAATGTTTGTGAGTTGTGCCAACAATGGGTATTGTTTGCATGAAAATATATTCAAGGATTATGTGTAAGTTCCCTTTAGTTGAATTGTACCCTCTATCTCCTATGTTATATTCCATGTAACACCAAGTGCCAATATTTTTATTAAATGGAATGAGGAGACACAAACAAAATTGGTCCTAAATTTGATATGTTCAATAACAAAACTAATTGATTATTGTTGAATGAAATCTTTTTTCAATACATTGGTATTTGGTAATATTTTTATATAATTGATAATGGAATACAATGAAATTGATGATGAAATACAATGAATGGATTGTAATGTATATAATTTTGCATTTGAAATCAAAATTTAAAATTAGAATACATTGTACAATTTAAAATTTAGAATTTTACATTGTATAGATGTATTTTAAATTCTCGATTACATTACAATTGTATTTGAAATCAAAATTTAAACTTAGAATGTACATTACAATTTGAAATTGAAATTTTACAATTACATTATATTGTCTAACATTACAATTCAACTATGTAGTAGACCTTTAATATTGTTTTTAAAGCATCTAAACAAATATCTATAAAACCATTATGGAGGAAGTTCATGGAGCACTGACCATACATTCAAGTGTATTCACATTGGAGCACCATGACCCAATTTTCACAAAACCCTTGCATCTCGTATTTTTATTCTTGGCATTAAATCATCTACAAAAATACATTTATAAAACAACCTCCACAAAAATTTCCAAAAAAATATTACACAAGACAACATGAAAACTGTGTCAATGATGCAAGTGGCATACATGTAACTCATTCATCTGGCCAATGGGTTATAGGAATGCAAGTCTCCATAATATGATCATGGTCAACATCTGTCATCTTCCATCTCTTTGTCTCACCTCTCTTCACCTTGATTTTTGTTAGATGTATCCGAGCTGCCACCACCAAATGATTGTATTGACATGATATATATTCAGGCATAAAATCTTTGTAAATAATATGTGCACCCTGTTTTTTCACTCTTTCAAAAAAGTGCCCCATTAGAACCATGTCTCTAGTTTGGTATGTGAAGTCTCCATCTAGGTAGGGTCGCACCATCCTACTTTTTATTTGTGTGCATTGCATCAAATAATATGCCACATTTTCTTGGTTGTGCAGCGGGTGCAATGACAACGAATTCATCACCTGCAAGATACATTACAAATATTATTCAAATGTCCTAGGTGCATTTCTACAACATTTGTATATGTGTAATATATAATGAACTAATTAACTTAATGAAGTCTCTTGTACCTTCCCTAACCATATCATAAACTCGATCATGATCTAATGAGACCATTGCCTCTTCAATGTGCATCTCTTGCCATGTTGGAATTGGATGTGTTCCCTTTGGATTAAGAGATACATATTTCCATGGTTTCACATATACGTCATTTTCATAGTGATCAAACCCACATCCATTTGCATCAATGAAAAAATCGAAAAAACAAGCATACTTCCTCGTTTCAATGGAAAATATGTCACCCATGTCTTTACTTCGAACATAATGTAATTCCCTCGTACTAGGTATGGTCTCAAAATACCACGACATGGATCTATTCACATCTCCAAGGGAAACATCCCAAAAGAACCTGCATGGAATTCAATTTGTCATATATAAATTCCTATCGAGTATGTGTTCTTTTGGAAATGATGATAATGAATGTTATTAGCTTATTAATTGAGTTTGGAGTTTATTACCTGCACACCGGCCTTGCTTGTTCGTGACCTTCATGTCCCAAATGACATGTGCACCAATCAACTACGTTTATGGAGCATTTGAGTCGGGTTGCACCATGACTCATCTGGTACCTCCGAAGTGCTCATTTCACACATGCACCTACACCATCATGTTCACCCTTTCCATGCCCTGTTTCAAAAAAGCTCCAAGTGTGTTGGATTCCTATCTCTTTGTGAAGGAGACTCAACCAATCAAATAAGCGTGCCGATTTGAATTTCTCTGCACACCCATCTAACCAAATCTAGTGTTCAACAAATGATACACCTCTCTGCCTGAATGAATCATAAATCGACCCAAAGCAATGTTGAACGAACAATGTGTCATGCTCACGATCATCACTAACATAAAAATGGTACTCCTTGATCACTTCACGTGACTGAGGAGTGCTATCCCTACCATTAATGCTTTCTTGAGCATGTATGTACAATACATGTATGAAGATAGACACCTGGTCAGAGTGATAGTACTCACTGTATCTCTCTTTGAGGAGCAAAAGTGCAGTTTTCAGCAAAGTCTACCACTGATAATATTGTGCCTGGCTCAAATACCTCCCAAGAATGTTTGAATTCTGAATATTTCCACCTGGACCTATGGGAGTGCTTTATGTATTTATAAATATGACTTTGAAACTTCTCCATTAAATCTAAAACAAGAATGTCATCCTCGAGCAAGTCGATCCTCTTAAATGGCACAAATGAAGAAGATGATGGATTCATGGAGAGATACTCATACCTCTTCCACTTAACTGTGATATCTGACAATCCATGGTGTGTTGGATTGAAAGGAAATTTCCTATGGAACAATGTCAAATCACTGCATTCATGGCATTTTCTCCCACCTACACACCTCTTATTGAAAAACACATGTTCAGGATTCCTGTTGCATAGTATCATACAAATAAAATCTCGCACTGCGTGAGGAGCTAGTACACCATTCCAGTGCCTTTTGCAAAAATCCAAAAATGTGTCATACTATAGTTGAAATTCAACGTGGTACTGGTAGCAAAAAGTGTCACGAATCATATTCGTCCCAATATACCACGGTTTCAATTTGTTGGACATGCTAAATGATATTTGAACATGAGGATTGGTTTCTTGGAATTCCTCATAAAATGCAACTCCCATCATCTCCATCACATGCTTACAGTGCTCCTAATAAATGCCTCTAGATAAACGTTGTTGCAAGACATGCTTTCGATCTGGAAAAGCACGAGAATGGTTATCCCAAAACTCTATCACCTTCTCTCTAATGCCTGCTGCCATCCTGCCTCGATAGGGTTCCCTAAAAATAAGAGCCCAACAAGCAACTTCATCATTTTCATCTATTCAGACCCTGAATTTAGTATATTTGAACAATGTTCTTTCTGAAACATTCAACAATGATGCCATTGTTGATACTATTCAAATTCTTGAGGTGCTTTGTGCCACAATAGCCATTGTAATTTCCCTATGAGCAGCTCGGATATCATTATTTCTTGATTTTCCAAACGAAGATAATGCAGTTCTTACATTTTATATTGCATTCTCGCATGTCTTTTTTGTTTTAACATCTTGAAAAGCCAACAACTGTGTGGCACGTTTCAATTTTTTGTGTTTTATCAACCCATGTAGGATTTGAGCTTGTGCCATCGTCGAATGTTGTTCAAAATATGACTCGATTATGTTACTGACATGCTCTCTAACTCTTCGACTAGGGATTGAGTTCACAATCTCTTCTTGTGTAGAAACAACTGTATAATCCTCCAGAAAATTTCCACCCCTTCGAACCCCACTGCAACTCCCAATTATACTTTCAATGTGAGAGGGAAAGGTGTCATGTGATGGTTGATCAGGATCATGAGGGGGAGCAGGGTCATGTGATTCTTGATCACCATGATGTGATGTCTGACCATAATCTCTCCCTACATAATCAAAATTCATGTGAAGGGAATTTCAATAAGAAATGCATTATATACAAGGAGGTTAATTTTAAAGTACCAAATTGAAGTGTTTTGAAATGCACTGGTACACGAATTGAAAATACTTTTAAAACATGAAAAATATTTGTACCTTGAATTCAAAATAACTAAATATGTACACATTTAACTTGAAGTTGTACATTTAGCTTGATAATTGTTCTAAGTAAAACCTTTGAAATTGCTAGTAAAGTTTGAAATTGCTTGTAACTTAAAATATCTTGTAAATTGAAATTGCTAGTAATTTGTACATTTAACTTTAAAATTGCTAGTAACTTGAAATTGATTACATGTAAATTAACAAACTGAAAATTGGTTACTTGATAGTTGTGCATTGAACTTTAAAATTGCTAGTAACTTGAAATTGATTACATGTAAATTAACAAATTGAAAATTGGTTACTTGATAGTTGTGCATTGAACTTTAAAATTGCTAGTAACTTGAAATTTGATGTGGAAATTGAAAAATTGAAAAATTGCATGTGAATTGAATTTTCCAACTAATACATTTAGCTTGAGAATTGTTTTAAGTAAAATTTGAAATTGCTAGTAACTTGAAATTTAAAATTGCTACTAATGTTTGAAATTGCTTGTAACTTGAAATTGCTAGTAATTACTTGAGAATTGTTCTAGAAGTAAAGTTTGAAATTGCTAGTAAAATTTGAAATTGCTTGTAACTTGAAATTGGTAGTAACTTGTACGTTTAACATTAAAATTACTAGTACTAACTTGAAATTTGTTACATGTAAATTAACAAATTGAAAATTGCTAGTGACTTGAGAAAAATTCGGTAAAAGTATTGAAACTACATTAAAACAAGAAAATTGTTTGCAACTTAATTTCAAAATAACTAAATATGTACATGTAACTTGAAATTGTACATTTAGTTTGAGAATTGCTAGTAAAGTTTGAAAATCAAGTATATATATTTAACTCGAGATAATGATTAATAACTTGTTAGTTGTGCATTGAACATTAAAATTGATAGTAACTTAAAATTTGATGTAGAAATTGACAAATTGAAAATTGAGTGTGATATGAATTTTCCAACTAATTATACATAACTATCAATTTAACATAACTATGAAAATATTGCCAACCACCATAACTATGAAAATATTCATTCATTTGTTTTCAAATTGAATTTTCTAACTAATACATAACTATCATAATGTTCATTTCAAATAAAATGAGGGTAACTTAAAATTATACATTATTAGTTATTTCAATCAACAAATGTTGAGACTTGGAGCTCACATTGAGGCTATACATTTATATTTTTTTAACAAATAACAAAACAAGAATTGAAATTGTTAGCAACTTAGAAAATTGCAATTAGTTAAATATGTACATTTTAACTTGAAAATAGTGTCCAAGTGTACATTTAATTTGAAAATTATTCTAATAACTTTGAAAATTGGTAGTAACTTGAAAATTTAAAAATAGTTAATATGTACATACATTTTAACTTGACAATAGAATCCAAGTGTATATTTCATTTGAAACTTGTTGAACAATACCATAGAAAATTGTTAGCAACTTTGAAATAATTTGAAAATAGTTAAAAATATGTACATTTTAACATGAAAATAAAATCCAAATGTACATGTTTCATTTGAAAATTGTTTCAATAACATTTGTTGGCCACATGAAAATTATTCATTTAACATAAAAATTGTTCCAAACTTTGAAATTTAAATAACAAATGGATGGAATAAATAATAATATCATTACAAATAAATATTAAACAAATTAATTTATGAAATTTAGTTAAATTTTTTGGAAAATTGTTACTAATTTTGTAAATTATGTAGCATATAATTCAAGAACTTGATCAAATATGATATTTAAATTATGTATCATGTAATTCAATAATTTACCTTGGTTGTCCTCCATTGGAATTTGTTGCACCAAATGTGCATCTTCTTCTTCTCTCAAGCTTGCTCTTTGTTGTCTCATTCGTTCTCTATTCCTCTCACGCACTTCTTTGGCATTGTGTTGTCTAGCACGTTTTCTTTGTCTTTTTCTTTTGCTCCCCATCAATCTACAATGAAAACAAATAAATATTTCTTCAAATTGTTATAACAAACAACAATATGTTAGTATGAAATTTTGAAATATGTCTACAAATAAATCTTACATGTCTAATGAGATCTAATTCAACAACATCAAAATGACAAAGATCTAATTGAACAACATCAAAATGACAAAGCTCTAATTGAAAATAAACTAGCAATGAGTTAAATTAGTGTTGTTGATCAATTGTTTACTGAATATATAGAGGTTGGTTGATTTTTTTACAAGGGAATGGTGGTTGGAAACATTAATTGTCCAACTACTTTCCCGAGTTCGTTTTATATTTTTTTTACACAGACAAACCTCAATTGAGCTTATTTTACACACCCTCGATCGAGGGTTTAATAATACCTCAATCAAGGGCATGAACATACCTCGATCGAGGTCTAGTTAAAACCATCAATCAAGGTCTTATTAAACCCTCTATCGAGATATTTTAAATACCTCGATCGAGCAAATAGCTCGATCGAGGGCCTAAAAAACAAGCCGAGAACCCTTTTCACTGCAGAATCAAAGTTTTGTCTACCTTCCAGAGGGTTACACCATGTCATTTAATGCACATTAATCCGCAAACTTGATACTATTGGATTCGTCAATGAATCCTCTATCCAAATACATAAAATTTATGAATTTTTATCTTCGTATGTCTTTTCTTTTTAAATTTCTACTAAAACTTGCCCTAAAAAATCTTGCCAAGAACTTTGATTGAGCTCAAAGATAAATCCACAATATTTAAAATACACATCCAAAAAATTTGAAAAAATACACAAGCACTAGATAAACGCGTCCTCTTCAAAATTGTATTTTTAGTTTTGCAAATTATGTAAACAATCAAAATATTTCGTGCACACACACACATGTGTACAAAATGCGACTGAAATATTCATTGATCAGTTTCGAAAAATAATAATAAATAAAAATTTTCGAGAAAAAAAAAAAAAGAAAAATATGTAAGCACTAGTGCATTCTGTCTAGATCATGTTCACATATTTCATTTTTTAAAATTATTACTTTAACATTAAAGTATTGTGCACAAACACAAACTACTTGTTAATTGCTCTTCAAATTTTTAAGTACACATGTTTCATTAAATGAAAATTCAACATGATAAATGACATTGGTATATTTTGAAAAAAATATCATTGGAAAGCCAACATAATTCTCTACATTTCGTTTTTCAACCACATGTCAAAATTCATTTGGAAAATATGAGTTTTGAGGGTTTCAATTTAATACATAGGTAAAATTTCCGTTTTTCACTGTCATATTTGGCCAAAAAGAGTTACCCATCTTCATGGAATCACCCCAATGTGTACAAACTTATATCCTAAGAGGTAATTGGTATTGTGTTCTACGACATTATTAATATACATAAATTAGGTACATGGGTCATAATAGTTTCCTTCCGGGTTCATAACTCATTCAAAGGACCTAGAATCTCCATAAGATTCATGTCAAGATGTAGAATTTTGCTTGCAATTAAGATATTGTTAGGATTTTCAAATTTTTTGTATTAATGATGGTTCTTTCCTTATTGTCCATGGTTTCAAAACAAAATACAAAAACATAAGACCTAGGGTTTTCCTCTAAGAATCACGGCTCATGCGCATGGACCCAAACTATCATAAAAGCATTGTCGAGGCAATTATTACTATATTAGTGTTATACATGCACAATTTTCACATTCTTTGTAGAATGGATTGATATGATGGCCTCATGGGATTTTTCAATTCAAAAGACCAATGACTTAGTCCCCAATGATTTTTTTTTATACATCATGAGGCTTGAATGAGGTCCCAAACCATAGCAAGATCCTTATATACAAAAAATATTAACTATGTGTGGTGTATGGGTATAAATTTTGTGATTAGTGTACCTTGGTTGAGTTTATTTAGAAGTAGGATCCAAGAGATTATATCTTAATTCTTTATAGTAGGGACTTTAATTGTTACTATTCTTAGGTGACTAGAATACTATAGAAAATTCATGTGTAGAATATTAAAGCGTTTTACTATCCTTGGATTCCTAGGGCCTAAGATGTGAAGTTTCTCGTATGACCATGTCAAGGTCCTCAAGAACCATAGCTACGGGTTAAAACATTTAATTGGCGCCAAAAAATTCACTTGCAGACCAATGATAGCCTTGAGAATTTATATGTGCTAGTTCGAGGAATCTTTATATGTATCTGCTAACATGCTGATGGGTCAGTGCAAGCTAATGAGGGTCACTTTTGGCACGTTAGATGCAATAGAAAACTGAAAAAGCAGGCATCCCTCAACTTACTTGGATTTTTTGATTTACTTACGGAAAATATCTTGCATTGAGTAAAAAAGATGAAATGTAGGAAATTGAATCACGTTTCTGAATATATAACTTTTATGTATTGAAAATTTGCATAGCTATGTCAAGTTTCAGTTTTCCTAACGGACACTTTTTATTTTTCAGGCAAATGATAAGGTATATGTTTTTGTGGGTAGAGCCTTTGAGGGCCTAAATGATGGAATCAAGCTACAAAAATCGGCATGCATGTAGAGAACACATAGCACTTGTGCGCCATTATTTTTCGAAAATTAAATTAGTAATTTTATAATTTTTTTATAATTGTCTAAGTGATCAAACCTCAAAAATAGTACATCTATTGTGGGTAGAGCCTTTGAAGGTCTTAATGCAAAATTCTTGAAATGGGTTTTTCATAGAACGTGGAGGTTAGTGTCCTCTTGTGCACCATACAATTTTTTTTTGAAATGATTGAGAATTGAAAAAGTTATGGAAGAAACACTAACAATGTGTTTCACGAGTTAAGGAGGTAGGATAGAAAAGAAATTGAAAGAAAATAGGAAAAATTAATATTTCAAAATAAAAGTTACATATTTGGAATCTGCAGAAAAAATGCTATTTGTGTCTAAGATTTCGTCAAAAATGACTCTGTGTAGCATATTGTAACGAGTGGCTAAGCACAGGCTTCTCCAGAAACTGGAAGAAATACCCAATTAGCTTTGGTTTTTCATTAACATAGCACAGGTTTGGAATTACCAAAGCAAACTCCAAAGCATACACATAGGATTATTGTTGACATGTGAGCATGTGACTCGGCCTGTTTAAATTCAAAAATATTGCCGCGCTTTTAGATTTAAATAACGCGTACGCGTTATATAACTAAATAACGCGTGCGCGTTATATCAATAATTAACGCGTACGCGTTATATAACTACATAACACGTACGCGTTATATAGTTACAAAACGCGCTCGCGTTATTCAAATCATAAAATACATGTTTAATACTTGAGAAAGAGGGGGTGTAGAAGTCAAGGGAAATTTTGTTTAATATTTGAGAAGGGGTGGGGAAGGGTCAAGGGAATATATGGTTAATATTTAATAGGGGTGGGAAAGGGTCAAGGGCTTAGAAGGATGTTGGAAGCTTGAGTGGGGAGAGATGAAGGGAATGAGAACATGATGGGCTACAGGGGGTGAAGGGAAGTGGAGCTTGAGAGCACTATTAGGAGTAGAATAGGTTCTGAAGAGGTATAGGGTTAGAAGTTGAAAGTGATACTTGAGTGACAAGGGGGAATGGATGGAGGCAAGGGGGATGTGAGAGAGAAATAAAGAATACAAGGGGGGGAGAGACATAGAGCGAGGGAGGGAGAGGGACAATGGGGAGGAATGGATTTGGAGGGAGTGAGAGATAGATGGGGATAGAACGAAATAAGAGATAGGAAGGGAGGGACAGAAAGTGTTGGTGGGAGACATGCAGAGAGTGGTGGCGATGGAGAGAGAGGGAGTGATGGAGATATTGGGATAGGTTGAGGGAAAGATGAGGGAGGGATAGAAGGTGAGAGACAGGCGATGAGAGAGGGAGGGAGAGAAGGTAGGGTGAGGGATGGAGGGAGAAAGTTGGAGATAGATATGGATGGAGGGGGTATGGGTTTGAGAATGGAAAGTGACATAATGTGTGTGTATGTGTGTGTGTTTGAGAGAGAGAGAGAGACAGAGAGAGAGAGAGAGAGAGAGAGAGAGAGAGAGAGATTGATGGTTGGGGAGAGAGAGACTAGAGGGAGTTGTGAGCATCATATTCTCCATCAGCATCATATTCTTCATCATCATCATCTTCATGACCATCATCGTCATCATCAACATCTTCATCATCATCACCATCATCATCATCATCATCATATTCCTCATCAAATCAAAATCTCCATCATCATTATCATCATCATGATCATCATCTAAACATCACCATCACCATCGTCATCAACATCTTCATCATCATCACCATCACCATCATCATCAAAATCTTCATCGTCATCACCATCACCATCACCATCACCATATTCATCATCATTGTCATCTCTAGGTTCCCCATCAACATCAACATCTCCATCATCATCATCTTCTTCATCATCATCATCTTCATCACCATCATCATCATCATCAACATCTTCATCATCATCACCATCATCATCATCATCATTATCTTCCTTGAATCAGATCAACATATCCATCATGTCACCATCATCTTCTGAACATCATCATCTAAACATCACCATCACCATCACCATCATCATCATCATCTTCATCATCATTACCATCACCATCATCATCAACATCTTCATTGTCATCACCATCATCATCATCATCATCATTGGCATTTGTAGGTTCCTCATCAACATCTCCATCATTATCATCTTCTCCATCATCATCATCTTCATCACCATCATCATCAGCATCAACATCTTCATCATCATCACCATAATCATCATCTTCATCGTCATCAGGTCAACATCTCCATCGTCATCATCTTCTTCATCATCTTCACCATCATCATCATCATCATCATCTTCATCGCCATCTCCATCATCTCCATCATCATCACCATCACCATCATCATCATCTTCATGACCATAAACATCTTCATCATCATTGTCATCTCCCCCTTCCTCATCAACATCTCCATCATCATCATCATCATCATCATCATCACCATCTGAACATCACCATCACCATCATCGTCAACATCTTCATCATCATCATCATCATCATCAGCATCATCATCAGCATCAGCATCATCATCAAAATCTTCATCGTCATCACCATCACCATCTTCATCATCATTGTCATCTCTAGGTTCCCCATCAACACATCTCCATCATCGTCATCTTCTTCATCATCATCATCTTCATCACCATCATCATCGTCATCAACATCTTCATCATCATCACCACCATCATCATCATCATCTTCCTCATCAGATCAACATCTCCATCATGTCACCATCATCTTCATCTTCATCATCATCATCATCATCATCATCATCATCATTACCAACACCATCATCATCAACATCTTCATCGTCATCACCATCATCATTGGCATCTGTAGGTTCCTCATCAACATCTCCATCATCGTCATCATTGGCATCTGCAGGTTCCTCATCAACATATCCATCATCGTCATTTTCTCCATCATCATCACCATCATCACCATCATGATCTTCTGAACATCATCATGATCATCATCTAAACATCACCATCACCATCATCGTCAACATCTTCATCATCATCACCATCAGCATCATCATCAAAATCTTCATCGTCATCACCGTCACCATCTTCATCATCATTGTCATCTCTAGGTTCCCCATCAACACATCTCCATCATCATCATCTTCTTCATCATCATCATCTTCATCACCATCATCATCGTCATCAACATCTTCATCATCATCATCATCATCATCATCATCATCTTCCTCATCAGATCAACATCTCCATCATGTCACCATCATCTTCGTCATCATCATCATCATCATCATTACCAGCACCATCATCATCAACATCTTCATCGTCATCACCATCATCATTGGCATCTGTAGGTTCCTCATCAACATCTCCATCATCATCATCATTGGCATCTGCAGGTTCCTCATCAACATATCCATCATTGTAATTTTCTCCATCATCATCACCATCATCACCATCATGATCTTCTGAACATCATCATGATCATCATCTCAACATCACCATCACCATCATCGTCAACATCTTCATCATCATCGCCATCAGCATCATCATCAAAATCTTCATCGTCATCACCATCACCATCACCATCACCATCACCATCTTCATCATCATTGTCATCTCTAGGTTCCCCATCAACACAACATCTCCATCATCATCATCTTCTTCATCATCATCATCTTCATCTCCATCATCGTCCTCATCAACATCTTCATCATCATCACCATCATCACCATCATCATCATCATCTTCCTCATCAGATCAACATCTCCATCATGTCACCATCATCTTCATCACCATCATCATCACCATCATCATCAACATCTTCATCACCATCATCATCAACATCTTCATCATCATCACCATCATCTTCATCAACATTATCATCTTTATCATCTTCATCTGCATCATGATCATCTTCATTGTCATCACCCTCCTCC
Source organism: Larix kaempferi (assembly GCA_027924585.1). Taxonomy (NCBI): domain Eukaryota; kingdom Viridiplantae; phylum Streptophyta; class Pinopsida; order Pinales; family Pinaceae; genus Larix; species Larix kaempferi. Next base: position 9,921,837 of record BSBM01000407.1, read on the forward strand.
TCCTCATCATCTTTATCATCTTCATCTACATCATGATCATCTTCATTGTCATCACCCTCCTCCTCCTCATCATCTTGTGCACTTATGCACTTAGGGATTAATATTTAGAAGAGGGTCTAAAGGCCTTTATGGGGGAGGGGCTCTAGGAACAAGGTAAGACAGAGAGGGCAGGGGGGAGGGATAAAGGCGTAGAGGGTTAGTGATTAAGGGAGAAGAAGGGAGAGAGTGCTATAGGGAGGGATAATGACGAAGATAAAGAGAAGGTGGAGAGATGGAGAGTGGGGTGGTAGAGACATGGCTGAAGGGAGAGAAAGAAACATGAAAGAAACATGTAGGGAGAATGAGGGACAGATATTTAGAAAGAGATAGGGGGTATCTAGGGATTATTGGGAGAGAGCTAGGGGGTATTAAACCATACAAAACATTTGTTTTGTATGCAATCATATAAATTATTAGTGATCTTTGATTTTGTTCGTTGCCCTAGCCGTGCACCTAACCTATTTATTGTGCTTGACTATATCGCGTTCGCGTTTTTTCACTACATATCGCTCACGCGTTTTATATTTATATAACGCGTATGCGTTTTGGAACTCCAGAAATAATGGACTGTTTCTGTCCGAGAGCAACTTCACTCTGTCCGAACGAAAGCAACAATCCCGCGATTTTTCGAACAGCACGAGCCCGTGTCTGAAAATTTTCACATTCTACACCAACTCCATCATTTTTTTTTATGCAGGTGCAGCATTGAGGACATCTTTCATGGTTGCTCACTGTGGTGTTGGGTTATATGGCCATATTTGAAGAAAATAATTAGCAAGCTTGAAGAATCTCCAATTGAAGAACACCAAAGATAAGGCCTTTGAAAGATTCATTTTGCCTATATTTGAGGAGCACACAAGGTAAGATATCAAGCTTCAAGACCAACAAGGAAGAACTTCCATTTGCTTATTATTGAAGAGCTTGTAATTGAGGAGCAACAAAAACAAACTATATTGAATTGATCATTGTGGTGATGGGGAATGCACGTAACCGAGTAAACAAATCAACAAGGAAGAAGAGACCTCAAGAAGTCATTGAAGAAGAGAAAGAAAAGAAAAGAATATACATGATGAATCGGAGGCTTTCTTTGGAAACTAATCCAAATCCAATTGTAGAGGATACCATGGTTCATCCTATTAATCCACGACGAGGGACCTTCAATTTCCACAATAGTTGTTGAACAAGCACCCCATGGAAGTAATCAAGAAGAAAAACGTAGGTGCTCATTAGGGGATGTTTCAATTCCCACTTCAAGTCAAAGTGATAAGTTACCATCTCAAGATGAAGCTCACGAAGAAACACCCATTTTGCTATCCGGATGTGGTTATACAAGCGATGAAGTCAGAGAGGCGTTGGACATTTTGCCTACTGTTGAAGAAGAGAATGTTATCCACACCATCGATGAGGATGTTGGACTTCCACAAGGGGATGTTGGACTTCCACAGACCATGGATGAGGATGTTGGACTTCCACCATCCAACTACCAGGAAGAGAATGAAGGACACCAAGCTACTACTGAAACGCCAGAGCGTCTTGGTGATGCGCTACATGGTACAATTCCAACCCCCTTACCTCCATTAGCAAGCACACGTCGAAGAACTCCGAAGCGTATACAAGTTGATGAAAGACTTATGAATTCCATTGAAGGTACGCTATCTAAACGTAGTATTGCTTATCAAACTCAACAGATACTTGATAAATATTTTGTTTCTAAATGTGATGGAGATAAATGTAGATTATTTTTATCATTGTTAAAATCTAGGAGCATGAATGTTGTTAGGAAAAAGTTAGGGATAAAGATGATAAAGAATTCTGAACCAAGTTCTCATATAGTTAAAAGCCTAGTAGATGCATTTGGTAAAATTGGTAAGAACACACGTTCAAAGGACCGCAATGCTGCTCGTCGTGTGTTGTCACAATCAATTGCAGATAAGAACACCAGGGCCCTTCGTATTCTCAGGCCTACATCGAAACTAGTTAATTTGAATGTAAAAACCCTCCGTAGGTATTCTATTAGAAGAGAACATCTTGACACAACCGATCAGACAGATTTTTGGGCCTTTGTTGGTCGGTTGCCACGTCGTGACATGAAGCTAGTTGATGCAGTAAAGGGACTAGTGCATAGTTTTTGGCATGATCACACAAGGCCTTCTTCAAACCGAAAGGATGTACTAAAACTAAGAAGGGGTTCAAAGGATCGTGAGCCACATACTAAGCATCTTCTTGATATAACACAGACAGAGCTTTACGAAAAATTTAAGATTGAGCATAGACAATTGAACTTGGGGCAAAGATCTTTTGAGAAATGTAAGCCATGGTATGTTAGAATAAATACTCTTCGTAACACTTGTTGTTGTAGATACCATGTAGAATATGAATATTACTATGAAACATTTTTGTACATTTGTCGTGTGTTGCATACTAACATTGTGCAGGATTGCTCCATGACAATACCACCGACTTCATCAAGAGAATTCATTCATAGCATCATGTGCAATAGGCCCGAGGGGCAAACATACTATGCAAAATCTTGTTTGGATGGAACATGCTTCAACTGTGCTGGAATGGCATTATTGAGCCAATGTATGCACGAGAATGGAGACAGTGAATTTGGGAAAATGGTTACAGACATGAAAAGTTTCAAATATATCAACTATGAAATAGTCCCAGGGAAAGAAAGCAAAAAAATACAATTGGTGACATCTCAGGTATGCATTTATATCTATAAAATTATGTTGTAACGGTTACATTTCAATCCTTACTTACAACAAAAAACTGACATTGAGATCATTTTGTGTCACCAGGTACAAGTTAGTGACTTCATCAAGGAATTTATTGAAAAGACACATCAATATGTTCAGCATGTCCACGTGGCACGATGGCAGGATGAGAAGTTTAGAATATGCAGAGATACATTTCCCCTTGGTACTATACTTTCAGTTGTTGATTTTGCCGAGAACTACACTCTGCAACCTCAAAATGAGATCCAAAGTCAGTATTATCACTCTGAGCAGGTTTCCTTGATGGTCCATATCACATACAGGCATGGCCCAAATAGCACTGAAGAGCAAAGAGAAATTCTGAAGGAATATCACTTCTACATAAGTGATGATAGGTGCCACGACTTCCACTATGTACGTCATTGCTTCATCATGTTCTATGATCACTTGAAGGGAAGGAACATACAGATGGACCGACACTGGATTTGGTCTGATGGGTGTGCTGGTCAGTTCAAAAATGCACGCATATTTCAGTGGTTGTGTTCATTGCATAAAAACTACAAAGTGCCACATATGTGGAACTATTTTGAGACTGGGCATGGTAAAGGAGAGCATGATGGAGCCGGAGCATGTGTCAAAACAGCCCTACGAAGAGAGGAATTGAAAGTATCTACAGAATCTACTATTCTAAATGCTCAATCTATAGTCAGGTGGTGCACGTCAGTAATGGGAGAGGAATCAACTATGCGAGTAGAATCCACAAGAAAGAGACATGTGGAGAGATTTTTTTGGGAGGTGGTAGACATAGATCGTTCACATGCATGGGAATGCAAGACTGTGCCTGGGACTCGTGGCTTTCATTTGGTTCGAAGCTCTGATAACCCAGTATTTGAAATTTGGACCAGAAAAATTGCTTGTTTTTGCCCGCCTTGTTGTGATGGTGACTGGGATGGGTGTGAATCATTGGATTGGGTTGATGGATGGGATCGCATATCACTTCCACTTGATCAGCGTGCAATTGTTGAGTTAACTCCGTTGGAAGAAGACCAATTATCTATTTCTGCAGATTTTGATCATGTCTCAGACCTTGTACAACCCGGTATGATGCATTTCCTTAACATTTTTTGTTTGTTTACGTAGTCTTCAAATGCACATTAATGGCCTTGTATCGCACGAAAAATATTTTGATCATATACCTACAATCATATAATGCAGGGCACATATACGCAGTGGTTGCCTCAAAAGATACTGAATGGGGTGATGAATACTGGTTGGCACACTGTATAGATGGAAAGCAAACCCTCATTGTGTCCATGACTGACGATGAAAACAACCACTTTCCAACTGGTTCTATGGTTGTTAAAGGTGAATACTTGACACGGGACAACAATGGAAGAAAGAAGGGTGGATATGTTTACAGGGATTACAAACCAGGTGCAAGTGTATATCACTTTACCAACTTAATCATTGGCACAAACCTTCAGGTACGAACAATGCCTAGTCGAAATACATCGAAGGTACGCTACTTCTTACCGGATACAGAGCACGAGAGACTAATGGAGACCATCAGTATAAGAGATGATCCGGAGGGCTTGGTTGTATGATAATAGGTGGGATCTAGCATGATGAGGTACGTTACATACTTTTAATACTATACTATTTTCACTATTTGTAATTGAATATTGATATATGCTCAATTTTCACATGTATGTTTCATATGAATATGTCAATTTTGCGTTCTTGATATGCCAAATTTACAAGAGATGGATTAAAATTATATTATGTTCATATGATCAGTAAACCATATATTAATCATGTTTGAGAGGTTTCTTAGCTAACTTTAAGGGCATTTAAGCTCTATGTTAAGCCCAACTAAATCCTTATGAATCACTAGACAATCGAATTGGTTCCTTGAGTAATTCAAATTTCTTTATGTAAAACCATTTTTCATTCATTTTAGTATGAAATCAAGTTTTTAGTATTTTTTTCTCTTTACTGGCTCTATTCTAGTTTCCTTTGAAAAATTGCTCAAAGTATTGTTGTTCTTAGTTTTATGAACCTATTTGTGATCTCTTTCATGTGATCATAAGATTTTACACATCACTGCCGTAACCACTAGACAATTGTACACTATACAACTATGAAAGTCTCTCTTAATCTAGCGACAACCACCTTTTACCCATTTCTATAGAATTTATTTTCTTTAATAATTTTCTAATCCAAATTTTAATAGCTATTACATTTTCACTATACAACTATGAAAGTCTCTAGTGACAACCACCTTTTACCCATTTTTATTATACATCTCTAAGTTATCCACACAAAAACACACACATATATATATAATAATTATTGTGTATTCATAGTCAAAACTAAAAAATATATGGATTAAAGTGGATAAACATTAAACTAAAATTATAATAATTGTGTTTTTTAATCCATTTTTTACATATGATCAGTAAACCCTAAAATTATATTATGTTCATCATGTTGGTTATTGGCTTCACCCAACAAAATTAATTCAATTCATGCTCACTATATTAAACAATACACTTATATTAAATTTAATTCATGTCTTGTTAAATATTTCATAATGAATTAGCTAGTTGAGAGCACCACCTTAGACCAAGCCATCATCATCAACATCTTCATCATCATCATGGACCTGCAAAACCCTAGTTTCCAAAGTGTCTAGGCAGGTTCGGGCTAGGAACACTAGCCATACCCGCCCGGTGGATGATTTTCCAAAGTTGACCCCCGTGTGCAAAAATTGCACACTCCCACACTGAGCAAAACCCTAGTTTCAAAGATGGACCTGCAAGGTGACACATGGGCCACCGGGTAGGAGGGGAGGGGCACCCCTGGCACTATCCCGGTGTGCTGAATCCAACGGAGCCGACGGTTCGTCGATCCGAGCCACGGTCTTCATTCTATGGCTCGTCCCGTCTCACTACCAGAAGGCCTTCAGGGACACCTGCTGGATACCTACCGGGGGCATAGAACTCCAACCATGCAACAAAACCGGGTTCCGGGGAGACCTGCAGGTGTGTCTAGACAGGTTCGGGCTAGGAACACTAGCCATACTTGCCCGGTGGATGATTTTCCAAAGTTGACCCCCGTGTGCAAAAATTGCACACTCCCACACTGAGCAAAACCCTAGTTTCCAAGATGGACCTGCAAGGTGACACATGGGCCACCGGGTAGGAGGGGAGGGGCATCCCTGGCACTATCCCGGTGTGCTGAATCCAACAGAGTCGACGGTTCGTCGATCCGAGCCACGGTCTTCATTCTATGGCTCGTCCTGTCTCACTACCAGAAGGCCTTCAGGGACACCTGCTGGATACCTACCGGGGGCATAGAACTCCAACCATGCAACAAAACCGGGTTCTGGGGAGTCCTGCAGGTGTGTCTAGATAGGTTCGGGCTAGGAACACTAGCCATACTTGCCCGGTGGATGATTTTCCAAAGTTGACCCCTGTGTGCAAAAATTGCACACTCCCACACTGAGCAAAACCCTAGTTTACGAAATGAATGCACAATGAAGCCACTGGGCCATGGGGAGACGAGGGAGAGGGCCCCCTAGAGGTAATCGCATGCCAGGAGACCAATGGAGTTGACGGTTCGTCGGTCCGACGTCCGGTTTCCGAGTTATGTCGAGTTGCAAGTCGCATGAAAATGCCGTTCAGGGACACTTGGTGAATTTCCGTCTGGGAGCCAAAAAACAAACGGAGCAGGAAAATTGCGTGCCGTTGGCTCCCGCAAGTGTGTGTGGGCAATGCCGACGTGGGAACACTGCCGGGAGCCATAAATCCATGATAGTAAATTAATTCATGACAAAAAAAACTGAATTATTCCTTTCAATGGATGTGGTTTTCAATTTCCTATGTTGTTAGGTCAATTTGGCACATTCATTGAAAGAAATTGTAGACTTTAATGATGATCACAACAAGTGCCTATGGTCATCTAAGTAGACCATTTGGATCATGTCTATTACTAATGATCTCCATTAACTTTTCATGTTCACAATGAGGCTTGAAGTATCATACCTTTGATGGGTTCTTCCTTGGCATTGTTTGTAGTTTGAGGTTTGTATCGAAAACTAAGTTTGTAAAGTGGTATATAGATTCACCTAGTCTAATCTTGAAATACATAACCAACCTTCTTCCATGTTTGGTCATCCAGTGTTAGATATTATCCTTTAATAACCATCAAACTGATTACAAGTTGATCACCATTGTCATCTATTAGTGAGACATGAGGGTTTGGTTCACCTTTAAGGAACATGCCAACAAATAGTGAGTGCCCCATTAATTATCTTTCAGGGAAACCATTGCATATATGTTCATTTTAAAAAACATCAGTTCCAACGTGTGAGTCCACTAAATAGACAAAATGTAATGTATTCATGCTAGTTGATAAGATTTAATCTCATATTCAGAAAACTTGGTTGTACAAGATTTGAGACATGATCATAATGTGGTGAAATGGTTGATTAGTCCTCATCCAACTAGGATAATTCAATATTTATACCTAGAATAATGGCGAGTGATAGAATTTTCTTGTTCATATTTCTACTATAACATTGTTTGAGTTTCAAACTAAATGAAATCCACAAATTCCATGCATTATTCTATGTGATTGATCTACATCAACCACCTCCCAAAAATATCTCGTCTTCTTGTTCCATCTACAATTATTGAAGAACACCATTCAACAATAGATTTTGTGTAACTAATGAGAGAATTTCTCGTAAACTTCCATTTTTACCTGCAGAATATAATGTTTACCTACACAACATCTCGATCATGATCCCCTTTCCCACACTCAGTTTCAAAAGTGCTGTAAAGGCAACCTTTACATTTACATTTGCATTAACATGACAACCAAGTCTCAAAAATGAGATTGATGGTGTTTATTCTCATGCAATGTATACAGTTAGGATTAAGACAACTGTATAAATATATGGAATTATAAATGGAGATATTAATCCAAAAGGAAGCCAATGTTGGCCTTGCCAATCTTTTCTTCCGAATGCAAACGAAATATTAGATTCCATTTTGCTATGTTTCCATGTAAAATATATTTGAAAAAAAACATATATTTGGATTATATGGAAATCCTTCTTACCTTTGACATTGTTTGGGATCTGCAGGATCGGAATGAAGTATTTTTTAGGGATTAAGAGGAGTATTCAATTACGCAAACTTATGAATGCCTATTGTGACAAGCAATCCATTGATTTCAACTCCATCAAATTTCTGTTTGATGGATGATGTTTGCAAGGTGAGCAAGTTTAACCCACCAATGCGAGATTGCATGCAATTACACTGAGCAAAACCCTAGTTTACGAAATGAATGCACAATGAAGCCACTGGGCCATGGGGAGACGAGGGAGAGGGCCCCCTAGAGGTAATCGCATGCCACGAGACCAACGGAGTCGACGGTTCGTCGGTCCGACGTCCGGTTTCCGAGTTATGTCGAGTTGCAAGTCACATGAAAATGTCGTTCAGGGACACTTGGTGAATTTCCGTCCGGGAGCCAAAAAGCAAACGGAGCAGGAAGATTGTGTGCCGTTGGCTCCCGCAAGTGTGTGTGGGCAATGCCGATGTGGGAACACTGCCAACACTGGCTCGGGGGAGGTTTTTGCAGAGTTTACCTACCAATGCGAGATTGCATGCAATTACACTGAGCAAAACCCTAGTTTACGAAATGAATGCACAATGAAGCCATTGGGCCATGGGGAGACGAGGGAGAGGGCCCCCTAGAGGTAATCGCACGCCAGGAGACCAACGGAGTCGACGGTTCGTCGGTCCGACGTCCGGTTTCCGAGTTATGTCGAGTTGCAAGTCGCATGAAAATGCCGTTCAGGGACACTTGGTGAATTTCCGTCCGGGAGCCAAAAAGCAAACGGAGCAAGAAGATTGCGTGCCGTTGGCTCCCGCAAGTGTGTGTGGGCAATGCCGACGTGGGAACACTGTCAACACTGGCTCGGGGGAGGTTTTTGCAGAGTTGACCCACCAATGCGAGATTGCATGCAATTAAACTGAGCAAAACCCTAGTTTACGAAATGAATGCATAATGAAGCCACTGGGCCATGGGGAGACGAGGGAGAGGGCCCCCTAGAGGTAATCGCACGCCAGGAGACCAACAGAGTCGACGGTTCATCGGTCCGACGTCCGGTTTCCGAGTTATGTGGAGTTGCAAGTCGCATGAAAATGTCGTTCAGGGACACTTGGTGAATTTCCGTCCGGGAGCCAAAAAGCAAATGGAGCAAGAAGATTGCGTGCCGTTGGCTCCCGCAAGTGTGTGTGGGCAATGCCGATGTGGGAACACTGCCAACACTGGCTCGGGGGAGGTTTTTGCAGAGTTGACCCACCAATGCGAGATTGCATGCAATTACACTGAGCAAAACCCTAGTTTACGAAATGAATGCACAATGAAGCCACTGGGCCATGGGGAGACGAGGGAGAGGGCCCCCTAGAGGTAATCGCACGCCAGGAGACCAACGGAGTCGACGGTTCGTCGGTCCGACGTCCAGTTTCCGAGTTATGTCGAGTTGCAAGTCGCATGAAAATGCCGTTCAGGGACACTTGGTGAATTTCCGCCCGTTTTATAATTTAAGCCACTTTTAAATATTTGAACTTCCATATTATTTTTGAAAGAGTATAATATTTCAAAACTCCTAAAGAGACAAAAACACATGATCAAAACTCCTAAGGCTGTAATTTAGAGTAGTAATAATGGGGGGTGATGGAGTTGAATTTGATCCTATGGAAGATAATGATACTAATATTATTGAGAATAAAGGGATAATAGGTTGATCCATGACACCTTTGTTTGCATGGATGAGGATGCACCTATGTATGAGACCTATGATAATATTCATGATGTACATCTTATTGATAAGGCACACAAAGGCCTATACAAGAGATCAAAGATGGGTCACTTTGTCTACTAATTTGATGTTGATAAAATTGAAGGTATTGAATGACATTTCAAACAATGGTATGACAAAGATCCTAATGTATACACAAGGTTAATATATAAGGTGCCCCATAAGGTTCTTTGTCATATCCCTATAATTCTAGGTTTTTGATGATTGTTTAGGTTAAAAAACATAACACATTATATGGATTATCATGTACAAAGATAAGTGAAGATGGTATTATATGAGTGGCTACAAATGGTTCTCAATTTACGATCATCAAGGAAATATTACCCATTTTTTAAGAAGAACCTCATAATGTTAGAGTTTCATTGGTAGTTGATGGCAATGGGTGTGCATGAGTGAGTTCGTTGAAACCTTGAAAACATTGTATTGCATTTAGTTTGATTAAATTACACGAGCAAGAACTTTGACATAACTTGTAATGATCATCCAAAATCACAAATTTTAATTAGATACCAATTAGTGCATGCATGTAGTGAATTCGTTGAAACCTTTGAATATAATAGTTTGTTCTTTTGACATAGTGCATTCATGAGTAATAGATAATCCACACAAATCAACACATTAGAATGACACAAGTACATGTATCCAAAAGTACATATATATCCAAAAGTGCATGTCTCCAAAAGTACATATATATCCAAAAGTGCATGTCTCCAAAAGTACATGTATATCCAAAAGTATCGAAAAGTACATGTATCCAATGAAGTCAATGTACATGTCTCCAAAAGTACATGCACAATAAAGTCAATGTACATGTCTCCAAAACTGAATGTATCGAAAAGTACATATATATACAAAAGTATCCAAAAGCACATGTGTCCAAAACTATCCAAAACTATCAAAACTCAAGCTTTCTCTTGTTCTTTCCCGACGTTGATCCTCTAGGCACATCCCTAGGATCAATGTGCATCCCTGGATCCTGCAAATTAAATATCAATTGTTAAATTCAACTAACTATGTACACTAATACATTATCTCAACAATTATCAACTGGTGCATGGAAAGTGCATGAAACACTTGGTCACTGAAGGACATCTCACCTCAACTGACAAAGGAGATTGTGTTGCTTGTGTAGCAGATGGAGCCGTCGGTTGAACATCCAGGATGGTTGAACCAGGGGGGCCAGGCACTGCTCCTGCTGGTGGTGGCTACAATGAAAAAATGTTGAAATAGTTAGAAATGCATGAATAAACAATAGGTCCAACAATAATAAACTATGTAAAGATAATGTTGAAATAGTTACATACCTGTGTGTGATCAGTCGCCACTACAGATGCGGCACTAACTGCTGCATCAACCATCAATGCAAGGTTCTCAACAGACAACTCGGGTTCCTGTTGCAGTAAACATGCAATTCAAACATTAACAAAAACGATTTATGCACTGGATTTCAAGTTAAACAACAAATATCATCGAAGGATATACATTACCGTGGTGTGAGTAAGCCCATGGTCGTGGGAAGCTGGAGTCTTTCTCGGAGTAGAACGCCTCACATACACACGACCCTTGTTCACGAATGGCCTGGAGGGAGATGCAAATACAGGCAATGGGCCAGATGTGTCGGATGGTGCCTACAGTCAGCAAGTGTTCATGTAGTTAGACATGCATGATTCAACAAACAAACATGTATTTAAAAAATGTCATTTTTAATTGTTTACCTGGAGCCCAGACGTTTCAGGGGACGGTATGACCATGGGCACTACCTCCACATTACCTTGCCCCTGTGAAGGATCTGCCATCTGCAAGTTTAATAATTGTAAATATTAGACCGTATATAGCATTAATGAACTAAAATGTAAAGTATGTGGAAATTAACAAATTAACAAGTATTAAAAAACTGAAATTTTAAAATGTTTACCTCGGTGTGAGATACGGCAATAGGTGGTATATAAGATGGGCCTGCCGAATGGGTAGCATCATGCCCCCCTGTCGAGTCTGGAACATCCGGCTCTGGGGCGTCACTGCCGGTAATCATCATCAACTGCAAGTTCACAAAATTAATATATTAGCTCAAACTATATATATGTGTACAAAGACGAAAATAAATGAAGAATTTATTACAATTAACCATCAAGATACCTCTCTCAAAAAGCCACTGAAGGCAACATCTGATGCAATACCATAGCAGGGACGACCACATGACGTGCACTCGTGAGGATCAGTACTAGGATGGGGAATAGCTGATGGTCCTCCACTAGTGGATGGTCCTGATGGTCCTGCAGTAGTGGATGGTCCTGATGGTCCTGCAGTAGCTGATGGTCCTGCATGGTGACGAGCTGGTGTATGTACCACACCAGGGACAGATGTCCCTTCCTCACCCATATGTTGAACCATCCTGCCATGGCGAACAACCGTCCGTGCCAAACTCAAAAATGCATCCCGTGTCTGCGGAATAATGCGATGTGCTGGTGGGACATCTGGCCCAGGCAACTGCCTGCGAGGTGCAGGGATAGGGCGATCCTGGTCTCGAAGCCTGGCATTGGGTCGGTTTTGGGGCATCCCCCCATCGATCCCCTGGAACTGTAAGATGTCAAAATAGTTAACGTGTTTATGCAACACGAACTATGCATACATCTTTCGAAGGAAATATAAGGGAATTTCCCTGTTGTTGTGTGGTGGCATATCAAAAACCATGTACCATCTGTCCATCCAGTTATCAACAAATGGTTGAAACGTGCACCACTCAATGGAGATATGCGGCTTGCTTGCATTAGGGATTTCCCCCGTCCGAGGGTCCCTAAACAATGCAAATATAACCTCTTTGGATATTTTTAGCTTTTTTACTGCATTGTAATCTAGTCCATCAGCATATTGTTGTCTTTTTCTTTCTCTGTAAGATGCAATATCATACAGGACATTCGTAGATTGTGAAATTGTGTCCACAATTTCATCCAAGGTTGATGCAAGTGAACGGCGAATCCTGTCGCCACCACTAAAAGCTTCACTTATGCCCCTCAATTGGGCAAGCTCAATCAATATTTCGGCATTGGCATCCATAGCCGCAACTGCAATAAAGACATTAATACGAAAATCATTAGAAACATATACATGGTATATAATGACGTCTCTTCAAAATTGAACATGTATTAAATCATTTGAACTCACATAAGCAATTTAATGGCATTTACTTACATACATTTAAAACTTAAAATTAAACATTTGACAATTAAAAAGTAAGTTAGTCAGATTGGCAGAGAGGAGGAGGAGGAGGATCAAGGCAGTGATGAGTTTGTTGATTCAGGCATGGAGGAGGAGGATCAAGGCAGTGATGAGTTTGCATCTATGTGTCTCAATGTCTCATTGTGTTTTGTGATTGTGAATGACAAATGTGTTGTGATTTGTGAATGATCTAATTTCTATTGAATATTTCATATTTGTAATTGTAAATGTAATTTCTATTGAATATTTGTAATTGTAAATGTTAAATTTTATTGGATGATCTATATGTCTATATTTTTAAATTTTAATATATTTTAAAAATATATTAATTCCGGGGGTCACCGTGTCCTACGTGTCATAATTCCGGGGGTCACCGTGTCTAGTGGGGACCAGGGATCAAATTTGAAGGGTGGGGTCCCATTTCACTATGAAGGGCTATGAGATATTGAACACTATTGAAGGGCTATGAGAAATTTATTAATATTTATTCTATGTGTATATATGGATGTGTTCATGTTGTATGGATTGGATTCTAGGTTAACCGAGGCCTTTTTAGAGCAAAGAATGGGGTAATTACTATTTGGGAACAAGTTTTTTATCAAATGTAAATTGCGGTGATGGAAGATATTGAGGGTGCCACATGTTGTGGAGAAAGTAGTATTGATTCCTATGACGTAATAGGGAGTTCAAAAAGTCTGGTTTCAAGTATTGTCATGCGTAGCTCGATTGATTTTTCTCGCGCTAGGGTTGTAGCAACTGTTATGGCCATTACTGTTAAAAGGATTGATGGGGTGGAATCCCGTGAAACGATGAGTTCTTTTGTTAAGACGTAGATTCAGTGAAATTTGGTGGGAGTCTTATGTTCATTTTATGCACAAAATTCGATTACTTGATTTTGTTGCATTGTTAACTCTCCTCCTAGTCATAGCTACAATCTCTTATATAATTGTGAAGGTTATCAATCCACTCAATATATTAAAGTTGTAGTAGGCCAAAATCATCCACATATTTATTGTACTCACAAATGTTGACATTCCAATTTCTATGTAGAGCGCCCATTAACATTAGATTGTATGGGACATGTTTTTGAGGCATGATGTCATTATCTCATAACAACAAGCTTTTTATCCATAAATATGTCATCTACAAGCCAACGGAATTGTTCCTAATCCTTTATAAAACTTTGTCATAATTATATCAATACCAATGTATCCCTACCTATTGACTTAGCTTAGAAGATATTACACCTTCGGATAACCAAACCTGATTCCAAGGTTGGTAATCATAAACGTAAAAGCATCATCATAAGGAAATAGCATGTTGTGTTGAGGAAATTCCTTTTTTTCCATTTCCTTCTCAGTATAATATTTGGTTGTGGATCATTTAAAATGTATAATTTATTTTAATATAATTGGGAAGCTAAATTCAAATTCATTAATATATTAATATGATTTGATTTTTTTATTAATAATAAGTTATTCTTTTCATTTGAAAATGTAATAGTACATCAAAATTTCAATGTTTACTAATGTAGTAAAGTTGAGAGGCTTTATTTTTCAGTGGATATAGCAGACCTGTAAATTCATAGGATGTCAAAAATCTAGTCAGCCTTGAAGTTGAGCTCCTCAAAGAAAACGAATTTCTTTAAATATGTTTATGGCAGGCTGGCATTGCCAGCTTCGCTCCGCAAACTATCCTGGAGGACTGGAGGAGATAGGGTAGGTGGAACTTGGAAGTAGCTCAACCACAGTGGAATAGGGGTATAAGAAAAAGCTTGTTTCTATTCATGCAATATGGTCGGAGCCATGGAAGCATGGAATTCCAGCATTGACTTGATACAACAAAGAAAACACAGGGTGTGAGGCTGGGAGCCGTAGATGGTAGGATTAACTTGATACAACAAAGAAAACACAGGTCTATAGGTAGGGGCCACGGGCAGGAGCAACAACCTGCAACATTACAAGAAGTTTATGGATTGTGGATTTTGTCTGAAATGCCAAATTCGCGTGGGCATATTAACATAATATATTATACATTGAATACTCAATTAACTCACGGAGTCAGCATTCACGAATTGGTATGTGATAACTTGTAACTTGGTAAGCCCGCTAGAAACAACACGTATGAGCCACCTTCCAGGTTTAATAATTTTGTTGATGCCATTAAATGTGTTAAACACGTAAGCGCTCGCTACAAACACGAGAACTTTGAAGCGTTCAAGCCATGGGCTACTCAGTGTAAGCCCGTCCACGTAAGTTGCTCAATGATATTATTAGAGGCCCAATGGTCCATGATCCATGGATGATCGAACACGTGGATATTGGAGAGTAAGCGAGTCCCACTCCCAAGTCACCTAGCTAGTAGCCGCATTCCCAATTTCCCACTAAAAATTGTTGATGGGTGAAATTTGAAGCTACCCTTCTGTTGCAATTTTAAACAGTAGTGGTTAATTTAATTATTGAAGGGCTTACCATGAAATTAAATTTTTTTTGCATGGTAAAATTTGAAGTGGCCTTCTATGACGTGTGGGTAAAATTTGAAGTGGCCTGAAGGCTTCAAATTTGAAGCCTGGTGGGGACACTCGTGTCCCGTGTCCTCGTGTCGGGTGACTTAGATGAATACATTGTAGAAAGGGGGGAGTTTTAATTTTTTCAATTTTTGGTTTGATTATGAAGTTTTGAGTTTTTTGAAAAGGGTTTCATTTTGAGGTGTGAATTTAATTACAAATTGGGTTATTCCCAATTTGATCAATATTACAAAACTAGGTTAAACAATAAAAAAATAGTAATTGGGATTAAAAAATCACAAAAAAATTGTTTGGGTGAATAAATTACCTGACTAGATGAGAATGCACCGGTGAATTTGTCTCCTCTCCAGCTAAATCGAGCAACACGGATAGTTGAGTGGGCCACAAAGCGTCCTCGTCCAGGGTCAATTTCGCCTCTATTCGCGTTTCTGATGCGTGAGTGTCGCGGGTGGTCGGCAATCGGCCGACTGTGTTTTTAAATTCATTTTTAGTTTTACATATCGCGTACGCGATTTGTAATTACATAACGCGTACGCGTTTTTTTAACTACATAACGCGTACGCGTTATTGTTACCTAGCCTACATGTCCAATGACATGTTAGGCTCGGGTCTTACCATGGCAGGTGGTAAATATCATAAACGCGTTATGTTTTAGGTATCAGGAACGAGATTTGAAAAAAGTAGCATTGCATCTAAAGTGACCCTCATCTTCTTGCACACACCCTGATGATTTTATGTCCTCTATACAACAATCATATAATATCCTTAAACATACAAAGTTATAGTTTCTGAATTGATGGGAAACCTGCCTCCAGATCCCTATATTACCAATCTTAATGTCTTTTCTTAAATCCTTGGCATTCGCACATAGTAATTCTACTTAAAGTTCAACAAAAAATTGGATTTTGTCACATATTCCCTGATTTCGACACCAAACCAAATTATGTAAATCTATTATACTTACTTTTTGCATTCATTCATCCACTATAATACAATACAATCTTGAAAAGTAACATAAATACATGCTTTGTGTATTCCCGTTTCTATAGATATTACTCGTATTAGATTTATAATGAATAGAAATATAGAGTTGAGTAGAGTAGAAAAAAACCAGCATTATCTCAAGAGTCAAGCAATGATGATATACCATAGCCTTTGGAGTGCAGGTGATTGGGAAAGCATATGTGGGTAGGTAGAATCCCACTAGATGAAATCCCCTTTTGCTACACCCTTCTCCAATTTCATTGTTCTTACTTCTTCTTTTACCATTGTAGATGAAGTTTTGGACTCCAACCCAAAGAAAAAGGGTCTAATGGACATGAAATAAGGAATTGACCTCCAATAATTGTGTAAACTTTAAGAGGTTACACTAAGTATTTCTTCAAATTGCAAATTATTCATCAACTCAATTTAATTAATGAAATCTAGTCATTCAAAAAATGAATTATCAAGGCCCTACCCGTCTAGGAATCCTTTCCTTGTATTATGTTCTAGTACATTTATTATTTCACTATGCCTTCTTATTGCTCAAACCATCATAATCTCATAGATACTTCCTATACCATCAAAATCACACCCATATCCCCATATGTAGACGAAGGATTGACTCAATATGTCCTTAGTTGTCCAGGGGTGTCCAAAAGACTCATTTTCTTCCTAAGACCCAAGATTTCTCCCATGGCCATATTTAGGGCTTCAAAATTGAAAAACGATGTAATTATAAATGTAAATATGTCCCATTTAGATTAGGCATTGAGTTATGTAGATAGGTACATTAGGCTATATAGACCTTGCTTGTGAAAATCTAGGCCAATAATAATGAATTAGAGGGTAAGAAAAAATTAAGATATTATGAGGCAATAAACCTTAATCTAGAAGATCAAAAGTATCTTTTTATTTTGACTAGTGTAAAGAAGAAGAAAAAAAACATTTCTAAAATAAGAGCAAGTGTCATATGCTCCAAACTGAAAAGTGGCATGAGATGTAATTCCTAAAATGTCATGTATGGAAACAATTGTTCATCTTTGTGATACTAAAATGATTGATTATGAAAAGCACTTTTTTATTCAAATGTTCTTTGTACACCAACATCAAATCACAATTTAAAAATATTTGTTACATTATGGAACATTCTAATCTAGTAACTAATCACAATTATGGTGATTTAGGAATGCTTCTATTCAAATATTTTGAGCACATAAATAAAATTCTAAACCAAAAGAATAAATCCTCCTCTTTCTTAACTTCAAAACACTAAATTTCATCTCATTTGATAGCTATAGTCACATATATATGCATATATGTGTGTCTATGTTTTATATTTTTTAATGAGTTAAAAATTAAAACATTTAACTTATAAATAATTTTGAATATTTTTTTCAACCCAAAATAATTTTGAATATATATTATATGTTATTAATTAAAATATTAAATAAGTGATAATCATAGTACATAATATCATAGAAATATCAATTATTTATATATATTTTTTAATAAAAATGAAATATTAATGTAAAATAAAATTTCAATATAGAAATATTAATACTATATAAATAATAAGGATAAACTAAAATATAAATATATCTTAAATTAAATAAAATATGGATATAAAATTAAATAAACTAAAATTTATATAGATAATAATTATAGTTTGTGCTAATATTGTTATAGTTTATATAGTATTATTAAAGTTAATTATATTAGGTTGTCAATATCAACTTGAAATTGTATCTAGCTTTATCCATATTAACCTTTAATTAATTAGATTTTGGATGTCTCTTTCGAATTAGCTTAATAGAATATAATCATCTTACATAGAATTAGCGAAAATTATCTAATAACATAAATTATGTAATAACATTTAACACCGCTATGATAATAGCATTTAATGATGTCCGAGTTGTTGGATCTCAAGTTCATATTAATCACCCCAAAATTGACTATCAAGATGTAAATATCGTCTTACATTTTTTTTAGTTATTTGTTTTTTCTGTCATAATAATTTTAATTTTTTTATAATAACTTATGAAAAAAAGATTAAAAATATTCAAAACCATCGTATAAATAGTAAATAATAACTATCAGTTAAAAACGACAACGCACAGGTTAAAACTCCTTTTCAGATATAGTTTCACCATTGCATTTCCTTTTCACATACTAGTTTCACCATTTCATCATATTTCACTTCGTAATCCACTAATGCAAATAAACTAAACCTTCACCGTCCATACCGTCAAATATATCAGTCACCTTCCGGATTCTTTGAACGAGTAGACTATACTTTGTATTTTATATTTATTAATTATATCAGTCACCTTCCGGATTCTTTGAACCAGTAGACTATATTTTGTATTTTATATTTAGTCATTTAATAGGTGGTCGCGACTCGCCGATTAGCAGTGAAAGTACATTGAAATAGTGCTTTCAAAGACTTTATTTTTTACTCTTGACACTTGCAATGCGCATTTTTTCCAGTTATATTGACACCAAAATACTGGAAGCGTGACATAAAAGGAAACCTATCAATAAATTCCATTCTCAAACGGCAATCTGCATTTTTTCCAGTTATATGGATACCAAAATACTGCAACGTATCAATAAATTCCACTCTTTAACTACAACCTATCATTAAATTCCACTCTCTTAATAATAGAAAAGAAAATGTGTGATCGCCATGATGATCATATAAACCTTCAATCCAACGAACTTGACCTGTATGACTTCTATATTTGTCGGTGGAGACCTTCACATACTGAACTTCTCCGCGCGCGCACTATACCAAGTCAATTCTTGATAATGATATGATATTATCACGCGCTAATGCTTCTGTCAACTCATGACGTGAAAGTTGATAAGCGACCACCTGAACTGAACAATTCCATTGCCACGGACTTGTTTTATCATGATGGCATCAAAGAATAGAGCCTCACCATCTGAATGCTCACTTTGTAGATCAGAGATGACATAGACTCGTATCATAGAATTGTTTTCCTATTATCACTCTGTTTTTCATATTCGCAATGAAATCAACATGGGGTATTACCACCTATTATCTTTAAAAAACAAAAAATAGAATCCTTATCGACATTGTCAACTAAAACGTCGCAGCAATATGAATGACTTTGACGACTAATAGGCCAATGGCAGCTATGATTAAAAACACGGAAAGATTCCAACATTTGCACGGCAATTGAACGACGCAGAAGTGCTCTTTCTTCTTATTTTGTACACTACTTTTGTTAAATCGAAGGTCCAGATCATGCAATGTTAAAATATTTTCTTTAATCTTCATCTCTAATCCTCTTGTTGCTCCTTGTAGCCATGATCCTTCATTGCACGATAATTGATGTTTAAAGCTCTAGTCTCTCGTTATGTCATTCACTATTCTTCGTAAATATCTAGAATCTGATAAAGTTAGGAACTAGCAATGTAGATGAATAGTATATTTAGTAAACATATAACTAGTATGACACAGTAGTGCCTGATGTCTTAATGTACTTTTCCATAATCACCTTTACCACCCTCACAGCAAGGTCAATTTTACAAATTTGTCAAATCACATCGAACATTCTCGTTAGAATCCTTGATTATAATTTCTCCAAAAATACACCGATAATAGTTAGCTGTGTAAAAAGGTGCATGTTATTGCATTTTATTGAGTTCTAAAATTTTGAAGCAAAGGGACGAGATTTTGACATTAATGAAGTGACACTCACTTCTGCTTGTACTCGATTATACTTTATTTCACTGCATCTGGATACGCTTCAGTACTGGCACGAGCTGACTTACAATTGCGAGAACATTTCTTAATCCTGGATCTTGAAATTAAAAACAAACAATGCACAAACCATGGACATTAAGAACTAGATAAAAAAGAGCTAACAAATTGTGAAAGAAAGGTCATGATTATTGTAAAGTTGGGTACTTCAACGACAATTTCTTGAATCCTATAGGAATAAGAACATGACATTGATGGTGATTTCTACCTACTGTAAAAATGTGAAAAGAATTGACAAATTGTGAGAGGGAGCAGGAACAGAGTAATCCGAGGCTAAAACAAAACAGGGGATGATTTTCAATGGAGCTCTCTTCCATATACATTAAAACCTAAAATGAACATGAATCCATACTTTTACATATCGATGCCTCTTCATACGAGGCGTATTTACTTCTACACCAAATGCATTAACCTTTAGTACTTGTGGTTGGTGGATTCAGATAATTGACAGGAGGAATTATCTCCAACACTCCCCCATAATTCCTACCATAAACAAACTAAATGCTAACATGCTACAACATTACATATTAGGCCTCTATGGCTTACATATTTTTCAAATTTCAAATATTTATCATGCATGTTGGTCTAAGTCTCAGCAAGGCTTACATTGATAGATCCAAAAATTGATTTACTTCGCTGCACGATATGGAGTATGTTTACCTTTTCTTCTTTCTTTCCACACTTTGAACTCAACATTCTTCTGCACCTCCTTCTTCATTCTCACCTTCTTCTTCAACTTTTCTTCAAGTTCTTTGTGCTTGATTCTTCCATCAAAATCTACAAATTCTTCAATGGCTTTCTTCCTTGTGTCTTCATCTTCAATTAGGTTCATAATGCCCTCATCATCAAGGGCTAATAATTCAGATTTATGCATTTTCAATTGCTGGGGTATGGGAATGTTTAGATCCCATATGCATTTTTTCTTCTCATTTCCATCAACCTCTTCAATGGCCAACTGCCACATTAACAACTGATAATAATGTTTGATCTCTTTAGGACTCCATTTCATAAGAATGTCTTCAACTGGTTCATGTTCATCATCTTCATCATAACACATTGGCTCTTCAAGCCTTCCATTAAACAAATTTTCATCATCTTTTTCAGCTACATGGACGCCTTCTTTTCCATTCTTGGCATACTTTAGGATGCCTTCTTTTTATTTTTCAATCTCTGTGCCTTCTGTGCAATCTTCACAATTCTCTGCTTCAAACAAGGACATCACATTGTCCAAAAATTCTTGAATAATTTCATCATCAGCATATTCATTTACATTTTCCTCAATTGCAGGTTGATTTCTATATGCACCTGCACATACACAAACATCTAAACTATTAGGAAAAACTTCTGCCCTCATGGGAATGCTCTTCATGAGCTCATCTTCTTTTTCACATTCATCCTCTACTGGTTGTCCTGCAACTGCTTGAGTTTTTTATTCACCATTTTCTGTTGCTGCTATGGCAGCTTCATTTTCAAGAATTACTGGGTTGGCAGTTTCTTCATCTTAAACATTATCTTTGTCATCTTCATCCACTTATGGCTCTACACAGTGGGATTCATTGTTCTCAAACTTATCTGGCTCTGCTTGGCTCACAAAGTCCTCCACCATTTCATGTGAACATTCAACTACTTCTATATCTGCAGCTATTGTTGCTTCATCGTGCGATTCATTAAGAGCTTGGATGTCTTCTACTTTAACTGGAGGCTTATCTTCCACTACTTTTTCAACATGTTGTGACATTGTTGGTTGCTTTCACATGTCACTCCTCTTTGCTTCAAATTCATGTTTTAAAGTTTCCCAAGCTTCCTTGGATTTTTTAGCTGTTGCAAGCTTCAAAAACATATTTTCATCCAAGGCCTGTTAAATGAAATACAAAGCCAATTCATGCTTCTACATTTTTTGGTCTTCTGTCAAGGCCTTAAAAGCCTCTAGATCTAGGGGATGCACACATTCATGCAAGTCTCCTACTTGCTTCTTCTTCCCTTATCGCCCCCTAAAAAAAATATAAGTTTGCTTGTTGGCTGCAAGACAGTGTCAATAACGCCACCTTAATGCAAAAACACTCTGTTTTTTATTTTGTCAAATTCAGAGGGAGCTCTTGTGCAATTAACCAGGGAGCTTCCAAACTTCAACCAATGTGGTAGCAAATCTTACGAATACCATGTTCAAATGTAGATTTAAGTTGGCCATCTATTCACGGAAGGGTGCCTTCTATGGAAACTTTATTCTTGATAGGTGTGACCAACTATTCTCCTCGTATCTATAGACTGGATAGACTTATGTTCGTGACTTCGGGCCTCTTCACAAAACTGATAGTGTCTCGCTGCACTCTTTCCAGATGTAAGGCACACATTTGGGTGCTTTGGGAGCTACCGCAATGCTATATCCTTATGAATTTTCTCTCTAGTTCCCTTAGGTTGTTCCCAGGTCCTTAGGTCATGTGGATGACTTTAGCTAGTCGATGGGTAAATCCATCACGGAGCCCTACAGGAAATCCATTGGAGTGCCCCTCTGTGTTTTATACTTCTGAATGCCTTTTCCTCTGTTTAGTAGAATGGCAGGCTTGGGTGTTGAATACTGTAGGATCTGCGTGCTTTGGATGGAGGAATCTGCACTCCTCTAATGGCTATCCAAATCTCAAAACCCTGCCAATGATGCCATCTAGCTCCTATGTAAAATCGAGCCCTCCAAGTGACCCAAAATGGCCCCACGGCCCTCCTTCTCTGCGTTGATGTCTACAAGAGTCCTCATGGTCCCTCCTGGGTGTTCATAGTGGGTTCAACTCCGACTCTCTTCACCATAGACACAGCATTACCAAAGCATTCGTACCCTCCACTATTGGTCTTCCCGACTATCCCCCTCTCAAACTCTTGATGCGGCTCTCCCCTACTGCGTGGATGCCTCCACAAGTCGCGGCCCTTCCTTCAACAGTTTGTCTAGCTCCTCAACTACGATAGTCTATAAAGACTACTCATAAGCTATTAAAACCTTCACAATACTCGTGAAGGAGAGATATCCTCTCAGCTCTGCCTTCGGCTGAGGCTCCCTTTCTGAAAAGCTCTTCCAGCGACTGTGGCTGGGGTTTCTCTCACATGTAAATGGAGATAGATGCTCCTACTTATTTCTTTGCACCAAGTTGGCTTGGATGACCAACACTAGTTGTAACCCTTACAACTCTAGGATACTTCACATGGCTGGTGAAGGAGGATTCATAACCCTATGCTCTGATACCATAACAAATTGTGAGAGGGAGTAGGAACAGAGTAATCGGAGGCTAAAACAAAACAGGGGATGATTTTCATTGGAGCTCTACGTTTCTTCCATATACTTTAAAACCTAAAATGAACATGAATCCATATTTTTACATATCGATGCCTCTTCATACAAGGCATATTTACTTCTACACCTAATGCATTAACTTCTTGTACTGGTGGTTGGTGGATTGGATTCAAATAGTTGACGGGAGGAATTATCTCCAACAAGAATTTCATCTTAAAGGATTTAATTCATTTTCATACGTGAGAAACAAACTCCACCTTAAAGGATTTAATTCGTTTTCATTTCCTAATATTGAGGTTAGGTTTGCGTAAAGTAGTTTATGTATATTTGTGTTTGTCACACAATTATGAATTTGAGTTGAATGTTTGGGAAAAAATAAGGATTTATGGGCATAGAGTTATAGCTTCTATCTACATTGAAGAATGTACTTCTCTATATATATCTATATATATCTATAAATATCTTAAGGAAGTGACCTCGCCATACATAAAATTGGTCGAAGAAGTGACTTCCTTGAACTTTGCTCTTAATGGTAATTTAAGAAAAATGGAAAGGAAATAATTGGATTTAGTAAATATTTATAATCTTGAAGAAAAAATAAGTTAGCATTATTTATATTGTTTCTTTTTCTTTTATATAAATTAGTTTATATTTATATTAAATAAAAAATGAGATAATAGTGAATTTACTAGAGTGATACCCACACTATTCTATGTGTTTAGTTGTCTTCCTTTGGTCCATATAGTTTAAAAAATGAGATAGAGTGATACCCACACAACTCTAAGTGCTTAATGTCTTCCTTTTGTCCATATAGTTGTAGTAACATAAGTATTAAGGCGTTACTATAGTCATATAATAAAAATACTAGATAACTTTCTATTACACAAAAATTCAACTTAGTTTTAATAATAAGGTGTCTATTCTATTTATCATCTTCAATTAAAATGATTGGCACCTCTTTGGCACCGTACTTCTTTTGCTCGGGAGCTTGTCTCATCTTGAAGACATTTCTTATTGTATTTGTGGAAAGGATATTCGGCTTTATGTCAAGGCTTGTGATGGCATTAATTAGGAGATTGTAATAACAACAGTTTCGACTCATAATGTATTTAACGAAAATTATGTAAAGGATGTAAATATACTACTATGGATTCCTAGTGTGGAGCTCAAATCCAAGGTCTGACTAGTGAATGGATTGACATGTTTGATATAAATAATGTTATTTGGACCATATGGGTCATGCTAACTCAAAATATATGTAAATATTTATCCCATAAATAATAAAATGGTCGAAGATGGTTGTAAATATCACAAGAGGGGCTATGATTCTTCTAGAGGGGAAGAGGAAAGGGGGCTTATGCAAGAATAAATCTTTTTTTTCGAAGTGTCAACCTTAGAACTCATCTAAATTATTCCATATGCTACCTTAAAATGAGCCAATTACCTCCTTTTTTACTATTGAATCCAATCAATGAATGCATGTGTGAGGTTGGTGGGAAAAGTCACCTCATTGAGTTATTGAAGCATGAAGCATGGGGCTGAATGAAATTTTGTGATAGTTCTGTCACAAGTCATAACTCAGTGTGTAGTTGTTGAATTCCTTTCTTATATGCTCATAAGATATGTCACTTATCATTTTACCATTATCTCATATCCTGTGGAGTCAACCCTCATTCTTTCAATCTCTCATGCAAATATATACTACGTAGAGCTCCTTATGTTTGTTGATGACCATTACCAAATGATGTATAACCCACAAATTTGAATTTAGAGGCAGAGTTGAAGATTTGGAAGGAAAAATAGTTGGTTGTAGGTGAGGAGAGAGGTCAAGCAAGCTAGTAACCCTTACCCATTGAGTTCTTCTAGTCACATATGCTTGAGAAGCCACAAATTAAGGCTACAGGTAGTTATCTAGTAGCATATAGTAGTTTGGTATACTTCTATGTGCACACTGGAAGCACCTGGTAAGATGGATTTCCCTAGAGAACCATGGATCGGTAAAGGGGATGCCTGGGCCCAGAAGGGTGTTCTTTGGGGCAGGTATTATGGGAGTGAAGGCTAGGATGGTTAAGTAAGATCCTTGTATATATCTATATGAGCATTTGGCTAAGCATAAAGAGAATCATAGGTCGTGGGAAGAGAGAAATAATAATGTAGGTGATTCCTTCACCCTCATGGCCTCATAACGCATCTTGGGGGTGGCCTCTCAGCATCAACAATATATGTTGGACATAGTACCTATGGTTTGGTTGAAAATTTCTCTAACACAACTAGTTTCTTGGGTCTACGTTGTTGCACTGAGAGGAGCGAGGTGATCTACAGCACAATATGGAGAAAATGTTGTCATGTAAGATAACGTAACGTAACATAACAAAGAATAATAATTAAAAAAATTCATGCCGGATCACAAAATAAAAAATTATGAAAAGTATTTAAAAAATCCATGTGGGCTGCTAAAATAAAAAATTATGAAAAGTATTTAAAAAATCGATGTCTTTCTATAAAATAAAAACTTAAAATTAAACCTGGATCTATCAACCATGAGATAAAATTTATGGAGTTTAAAAAAAAATAACACCAAGAAATTAGATCACTCTTGGTGCTTGATAGATCCAGATTTAAAATGGATCTATGCGGGTTTAAGGATAAGTATTCCTTTGTATTTGAATATGAAGCATTTTTGTTTCATTCCTTTGATGATTATGTTAGTATATACCTCCTAAATGTGTGTGGATGGAGTTTATTTTTATTATGCACCTTCACACATATTTCAATTGTTATGAATTCATAATATGGCTATGGGGAGAAATTTAGAATATCATAGTTCATTCATGCCCCCTCCTATTGGTCGGATTGGGTGAAGGGGATTACAGAGTGGTATCAGATATTTTGGTTGAATTACCAGAGCTTTATGGACCAAAAATATAGACTTACACTTCTGTTGAGTGGTGGATAAGGGGAAAGAAATAATTTCAAATTAATCGCCCTTGTTGATGAATTAAGATTCTGTGCAATTTTGAAAATTTAGAAATTAGGAATTTTAGAGTGGTCCCCACACATGCCACATGTATAGGTGATGTGGAAGCAACACATGGGAAATAGGTCTCATGTGGAGGTTCCATGTGAGAAGAGGGTGTGATGTAGACTAGCTAAATCAAATATGCATCCATAGGTGGTCGCATATGATGGAGTCCAATGGTGGAGGAGATATGATTGTCAGGTAGTGGTGGAGGTCAACGAATGACAGTGTTTCAAGCTTGAGAAGATTCATAATGTTTAATTAAATTAGCATGGGACTAAAAGGAAAAATAACATGTCGATGTGCTAGTTGCTCATGCATTCAAGTTCATAAAAATAATTATGGGAAACCACTTATCGGGGAGCTTGAAAGTGTTTTTTCTCCTCCCTACAATGATGATAAATGAGGAGAAGTGACATGCAGAGATGTCAAATGTAATGGGACCCCTACCATTCATGTAAGTCTTGGGGAATCATGCAAATTGATCGATGATTGATAGTGCTTTAGGCCTTTGAAGATGCACAATAAGTTAATTAATTAACATGAGCCTGAGATAAGAATTGCCCCATTGACTTGTCACCATCTCGTGCATTCAGGATCATAAAAGAAGTTTCCAAAAAGCACTTCCTACGGACGCTGAAACAATTATGTCTGATAAGTGGTAGTGTGATGTGGGTTATTGTTAGAGGTGCACAAATCAAGGGAAATGTAGCAGTTTCTATGGTTGAATTTCAGGTTCCAGAATTCAAAAAAAGGTGTTGATCTTATGCACCAGATTGTGCAAAATAAGAAATTTAAAAAATTAAAAATTAAATGTGCGCTTCCCTCTAGCCTCCGTGCACCGGGAGGCCACAATGGGAAATCCCCCTTGACCCCCATTAATTGTTTTAGAAATATACAAGGTGAGCTCTCGATTTTAAACTTATCTATTGGATTAGAGTATAAAATTTGGAAAATTGTAGATTATGGAGGGTTGATTCAAATGTTTATGTGATCTGACATAAACTAACAATAAGGGTTGGTTGTTCCCAAAATATATGAAAATTAATTTTATAATTTTTTAAGAATATAATACAACTAACAAATGTGTTTATATGAACACTTTTGCAAAATCAATATCCTATTAGTGATAGTTAAGGGTCAACATTCAGTCAAAGTGCGGTTGGGAAATATTTGGTCTTGGTTGGGCCAAGAAGATCATCATTGTGGGTGATGTACATAACCTCAATGAGGATGAGACATATGTTGTGGGAGATAATCTATTGGTTGAGAATGCATAGCCATAATCCAATGGTAGATGAAACCAAGTGACTCCCACAGACACTGCAATAACCATGAGGAGCCTCAAGGTGGAACTATGTAGTTAAAGGGAAGACAATGAAAGGATTCTTAGCTCTCAATAAGAACAGAATCAGCTAAATGCAGCTATGCTTCAAAGTTGATTGGACATTCAGAGGAATATTCACTCTGGACATCACTAAAAAAATTAGTAAAAGAGTGGGAGTAGCTGAAGGAGACATTTTCACAAAAGATCCCATTGCTCGAGAAGGATTTGTAGAGATATAACATATACTCCAAAAATATTTTCTAGTGAATGATTTGACTGTAAAGAATCCATTGAAGGTTTAGGCTCTTCATCTCATAGGAATAAGAGGAAGAGTCCTTTCAAGATAAACTCGCTTGGAGAATTTAGGAAGGCCAAACCTCTTAGATTTGATGGCGAAGTAAAACATGGTCAAGAAGTTGAGGCTTGGGTTCTTGGGACAGGGAGGTATTTTCAAGTCCAAGACTACTTTGGAAATATGAAGGCAAGGGTGGTTATATTCAATCTTAATGGAAGAGCATCTATATGTTGGGATGACCTTAGGCAAGTAAAAAGGATCAATGAAAGGAATATTGTGTGGTGTCAATTCAAGATGTACTTCAAGGAAAAGTACCTCTATAAAAGGTATTATGATGAAAAAATCAAAGAGTTCCATGAGCTCAAATTGGATCAAATGACTATGCAAGAATATGCAAATAAATTTTTGAAGCTGCTGAGATATGCCAAATATATCAGGGATGATAAGGTGAAAATTTAGCATTTTCTAAGTTATTTACCTTAATCATACAAGCAATTAATTGAGTTTTATGAACCTCAACCTGTGGAGGACACCATAAGGAAGGCCAAGTATTGTTATGATCAAAACATTTAAGCAAGCAATAATCTCATAAGGCATCGGAGGACAAGAAGAATGAGAAGCTTGGCTAAAGGAGGAAGGGGATCAAGACTCCTAATTTAAAAAATAAGCAAAGTAAACCACCATAGCATATGACTAAACCAACTAGAATGACGGGATACAAGATAGGAGAGCCAATATATACATTTCAATGCTTGGGATGTGGAGAGGAGCATATACTTGGAAATTGTCCACATCAAAATGGGAGTGGAAAGCATGTTCACAACATCCAAGAAGATGAAACTATGGTTCAAGTGGAAAGGACTATCTATAGGATTTATGTTGCATTAGAGGACTACCAAACATACCATGAGTCAACTGTGGTTGAAGTTCAAGCTAAGATTGCTAAGTAATATATTTATATTGTGATTGACCATGGATCTACTCACAGTTATATCACTCCTAATATTGTTGAGGTATATTATTTTTACGAAATCATAGCATGGTAATCGTGGTTGGCCAAACTAGCCACTAGAAACAAGAGAAAAGTTAGTGAAATGGTGGAGACATGTCCATTGGAAATGTATGGACTATTCACTTGTGCAAATTTGAATATTTTTCTGCTTGGTTCCTATGACTCATATTCTCATTGGAATGGATTGGTTGGAAGCACATAGAATTAAACTTGATTGCTACAATAAGACTTTTGAATGCATTGATGAAGAAGGAAACCCAAGGGTTTTAAAGGGCATTCCAAAGGTAGTTTCTATTAGAGAATATTTCAGCCATGCAGCTGAAACAATTTTGTAGGAAATGTTGCCAATTGTATGCAACCAATGTTTTGGAGAAAATAGAAAATGAAATTCCGAAGTTGGAGTACTATGATGTGTTGCAAGAATTTAGGAATATGTTTCCCAATTAAGTGCAAGTACTTCCCATAAAGAGGAACATTGAATTTACAATTAATATTATGCGAAGAGTTGCACCAATGTCTAAGACCCCTTACAAGATGCGTACACAAGAATTATTAGAGATGAAAATGCAATTGGAAGAACTGTTTGAAAAGAGGTGCATTGGGACAAGTCTATCTCCATGGAAAGCACCCATACTAATTGTGAAAAAAGAAATATAGAAAAATCAGGTTATGTATTGATTACATGAAACTAAATAAAGTGACAGTAAGGAACAGATACCCATTGCCTTGAATTGATGACCTTTTTTATCAAAATGAGAGGGGAAAAGGTATTTTCAAAAATCAACTTAAGGTTTGGTTACCATCAAGTGAGAATTAAGGAAGAAGATATTAACAAGGAAAAATTTAGAACAAGGTATGGGAAATATGATTTTGTTGTATTACTGTTTGGTCTGAAAAATATACCATCTATATCCATGTGTCACATGAATGGTGTTTTTAGCAAGTATTTGGACAAGTTTGCTCTTGTTTTTCAAGATGACATTCTTATCTATTCTAAGAATGAATAGGAGCATGAAGAACATTTGAGAATGTATTTGAAATTGCTAAGGGATCATAAGTTGTATGCAAAGTTAAGAAAATGTGATTTATACAAAAAAAGTAAATTATCTAGGTCACATTATTTCAAAGGAAGGAATATCGGTGTACCCCAAGAAGATTGAGGCCATCATGAACTGGCCAATTCCAAGGAATATGGAAGGTGTGACAAATATATTGGGTATTGTTGGGTACTACAAAAAGTTCATTGAGAGATTCTCCAAGGTTGCGCACCCAATCACTTCTTTGCAAAAGAAGGGAATAAAATTTGAATGGACACTGAAATGTGAAGAAAGCTTCCAACTATTGAAGAGGCTTCTTACAAGTACTCCAATTCTAAAATTGCAAACCTAGAAAAATATTTTGTGGTGTGTACAGATGCACACAAGCAGAGAATTGAAGGGGTTCTTATGCAAGATAACCGTGTGGTATGCTATGAGTCTAGAAAATTGAAAGAGCATGAAAAGTACTATTCTACCCATGATTTAGAACTTGAAGCCATTGTCTATGCTTCAAAAATGTGGAGGAACCATTTAGTGGACAGAACATTTGAGCTAAGGATAGACCACTATGGTCTGAAATATTTGTTTAAGCACCAACATTAAATGCCAAGAAAGCTATATGGTTGGAATATTTATGTCAATTTGATTTGGGATAAAAACACATAAAGGGTAAGGAAAATAAAGTAGTTTTTGCACTTAGAAAAAAAGTACATTCAATGCTTTTTGTAACCAAGAGTACCTACCAATAAGATTTGAGGTGGCAGATTGTTAATTATATTGTTGGGGATGAATTGTATGTGAAAATAAAAGACAAATTACAACAACAAAATTTAGAAAAGATGTATGAAGGTTAGCATTTGGAAGATGAAAAACTTCTTATTTATCAAAATAGAATTTATGTTCCAAATGTGGAAGAATTGAGGAAATTCATTCTGGATAAAATCCATAAAATGCCATATTCTAGTCACCCAGGATACCAGAAAACAGTTGTTATAGCCAAGAAGCAATGCTTTTGACTGGGAATGAGAAATGACATTGTTGATTATATTTCTAAATGTATGAAATTTCAACAACTGAAGGTTAAACATCAACATGCAAAACATTTTTGCATCCTTTGCAAATTCTAGAATGGAAATAGGAAGTGATTTCCATGGATTTTAATATAGGTTTTCCGTTGACTGTGAGGTAGCATAATTACATCATGGTTGTGTTGAGAAATTATCTAAGGCAACGCATTTTATATCAGTTAAACCCAGATATAAAATTGATTCCATTGCAAATATTTTAATGAAGGAAATTTTTAGGTTGCATGGGTTGCCTAAGGAAATAATTTTAGACAGGAATACTAATTTCATTTCAAATTTCTGGAAAAGTATTTTTTGCATATTTGGGTACACAGGTAAACTTTAGCACTTCCTACAATCTACAAACAAGTGGGAAAACATAAATTTCAGGTCCTTGAAGACATTCTTCTCATGTATGTGATGGACAAACGATCCAAGTGGGAAGATTTTATACACTTGGTAGAGTTTGCATATAACAATGGGAAACGTGCATCATTGGGCATGAATCCATTTGAATCTTTTCATGGAATAAAGTGTAGGACACCAATTACTTGGGATAATCCAGTGAACATAATTGTACTTGGGACAAAATTAATTAAAGAAATGAAACAAGAGGTTCAAAAGATTAGAACAAATTTAAAGGCATCCCAAGATAGACATAAAAGCTATGTAGATAAGAATAGAGTGCATAGGGAATTCAATGTTGGGGATCATGTTTACCTCGGAGTGATGCCAAGGAAGATTTATTTAAAACTTGAAAGTTGTTTCAAGCTATCACCAAGATATTGTGGGCTATTTGAAGTGCTTGAGAGGATAGGGCCATTTTCATATAAAATTGGATTTCCTATTAACACTAGAGATCCAAGTGGGACACAAGGATGAGTCCCAAACTGAGCAACTACACATTCTATATAGGAAGTTAAAATTCCTCCAGAACCAAGCTATCTGAGACATAAAGGTGTAGTGGAAGGACATTGGTCCCAATGAGGCTACATGGGAGTTGGAGGATTCCATGAAAGAGGCACATCCATTTTTGTATTGATTTTGAGCAAACACCAAGGATGATGTTATTCCAAGGGGGAGGGGATTGTAATACCCGTGGTTTTGACTTGGAATGTATTTAATCAAAATTATGTTAATGATATAAATATGCTAGTACAAATTCCCAGTGTGGAGCTCAAGGCCAAGGCCCGACTAGTGAATTGTCATGTTAACTTGAAATATATATCAATATTATATTGCATAAATAATAAAATGGGGCCTTGATTAAACCAAAGGGGGAGAGGAAAGGGGTCCTATGAAAGACTAAATCATTTTCTACCAAGTGTTAACCTTAGAACTCATCCAAATTCTATCATGTGTTTTTAAATGAACCAATTACCTCCCTTTTTATGATTGAATCCAATCATTGTTCATGCATGTGTGAGGTTGGTGGGAAAACTCACCTCATGCAGTTATTGAAGCATGGGGTTGAATGCACTTTTGAGAGAGTTTTGTCACAAGTCAGAAGTCATTCTATAGTTACCAAGAGTCCTTTCTTCTATGGCCATAATCTATGTCAGTTGTCGTTTCACTATTATCTCATATCCTCTGGGTCAACCCTCATTCTCTCATGCATATCTCCACTATGCAGAGCTCCATGTGGTTGTTGAGGACAATTATTAGATGATGTATAATCCATAAATTAAAATTTAGAGATAGAGCTATAGGTTTGGAAGGGAAAATAGATGGATGTAGGTAAGCAGAGTTGTTGGGAAATCTAGGAACCCTTATCCATTGAGTTCTACTACTCACAAATGCTTGAGAAGCCACGAATTAAGGCTAGAAGTTGTTATCTAGTAGGATGTAGCAAGTTGGTCTCCCTATATGCACACATTGGAATGACCTAGAAAGATGGACTTCCCAAGAGAAGCGTGGATTAATGAAGGGGTTGCATGAGCCGAGAAGGGTGTTGTGTGGGGTATGTATTGTGGGAGTGTTATACCTCAAATTGTCATATTGTGTACCATTGGGAATATTCATATCATATCACCATGAGAAACATATTGTTTGTACCTCCTAGGGGTGTTAGGACCCTTTGTCATCATGTTGGTCCCCTCCCTAGTCATACTTGGAAGAAACTACAACAACTTAGGGGTTGAATGCCACTTCACCAAAATAACTTTTCAAACTCCTAGAGATATTTTCGTGCTCCTCTAGTGGTGCAAGATGCGAAAATTCCAAGATTTTCGTGCCCTGCATGCCTATGGGGCCACAAAAATTACAACATTTTCTCCCTTTGCTGAGTTGAAAGGGCATACAAATCCTTGGATATCTATCTTCCTTAGATTTTGGATCTTGGATCTCGAGAATATTTTCATGAAATGAGGCCCCCCTTCGAATCACATTTCACATTTCCTCCTTGGCATGGTTAAGATCCTTGATCCTCATATTCCTCACTAAGATCCATAATATACTCTTAGTGGTTGGTCTCCCAAATCCTATAAGAGGAAGGCCATCCATGAGCTAAGGGGGTGGATTTTGGAGGCATCAAACCTATGATCTTAAGAGTCTTGCAGAGGTAGTGAAGGAGAGCTTGGAGGATGATCATGCTACAACAATATAAAGTATAATCCACTTTGATGTACATGTCTTCATGGATTTCCATTAAAATAACTTAGCTTATTCCTCCCTTTCTCATGTTCTTATGATGAATGCATGAAATTGTCTCTAATTTCATAGTTAGATCTCTATTTATATGCATATTGATTTGGAGAAGGTGTTGTCTTCCATTTGTAAACAGGTCAAAAAGCTCATGATCAAAGGATGGAGCTGAAGTAATAGAGATATATCAAGTAAAACCATCAAAGCAAGGTACACCATGTACCTGCTTTGTTTTTCCATAGTTTGCAAGTTGTTGTATGAGCTAGATCTAAGAGGATTTTAGTGTCTATTTGTTTACTTACTGTCTTGGGTAGGCAATTAAATTCCTTTTCTAATCCCAAGGGGATATCTACCTATCTGTAGCGATAACTTCTTAGCATAGAAACTGGCGACTTCACTAGGGATTTTGTCGTGTTTATTTAGAAAATGAATCTTGGATATTTGATCTCTATCCTCTGCGAACTACTTAGTCTTGATATGTTCCATCATCCTGGTCTTTACTGATAGGCTCCATGAGTCTTAAGACCCAATATATTCACAATTTTCATCTCGGATATTCTCTCTTTCCACTCTACAAGATATTTTCGCGCCCCCTTTATGTATCACAGAGCGAAAATTTCTAAATTTTTGCACCCCCACAATAGTCCAGAGCATGAAAATTCCTATTTTCCGAGCCTAAGTGGTCTGTCTCGAAGCCAAAATTCCCTGTAAATTGCCTTGGTGCTTGGTATTTTGCTTGATTGGTGTTTGATTTTGGATTTCAGTTAGTTTCTACCAACTGATATTGATCAGCAGTGTGTGATTTCATCGTGATTTTTACTTTTTGGTTTTCTTTTATCCCTCATGTGGATTTTGGAGTAAATTTGTAATTGTTACAATTATGTTGAAAATTGGAGGATTATCATAGCCTCCCCTATCATTTCATATCCTTATCAAAACTTTGAGTTTGGTTTGATAGCTTACCACCTCCTCTACTCCTAGTTTGAAGGTCTGAAAGGTTGCTTGGTTTTGTTAAATTTTACACTTATATGGTTTGGATTTTTTGAGTGGAAGTGACAAGAATTATTTGATCCTCTACTTAGCTTCTTGATTTGAATATTGCAAAGGCCATCTATTTTCTTGCATTTTGATAGAACCAAGGAAATTATTGCACATTCATTTGCATACTTGAAAAATATTATTGGAAATCAAGGCTTGCTCTTCTATATCCAAAAGAATCATTAATTTGTGAAGAATCTATGCCTTCTTGAGCCTTTAAAAATTGCTTTGAATTTTTTCAAAATATTTCCTTTCCTTTACCTCTTTGCTTGACATTAAAACATTTTTTCAATCAAAATAAGTTTATTTCCCTTAACTTGTCATTTTTAGCTCACGTGAAGTAAAAAAGAAAACAAAATGATTGTTTTTTGACTTGTTTAAATTTTTTGGATTCATTTGGTGTGAAAGAGTGTTTCATAGACTAATTTGGCACGTAATTTGAAAAAGAAAAATAAAAAGTGGATATTTTCTTTCTAAAAAACGATTGCATCTGTATCTCTCACATTTGGGAATGAAAAGAAGTCTCCCTTGCTTAGCTAGAATTTCATTGAAGGAAAAAGAATTGCATAATTCATCCAAATTTGCATGGTTTGAGTCGAGTCTACACACCACCGACTTGCACTTCCACTCCCCTTGAGTAAAAAAACAACCTCTAAAATTAAACACCCTAACTAAACACACATTAACCTCATTTGAGGAAATAAAAGAACAATGTAGTTAGGTAGGGCATCGGGGATAGGATTCCAAATAATTCCCCCTTGTCATTTTACATCCGAAACATAGTTGTTTTCTCTTCGGGTGCTAAAATCCTCTGGTATTTGTTGACACAGTTATAAACCAATTTGATGGGGGGCCTCCCATTCCACGGGGGTAAGCATTGAGGATTGGTTCCAGATGGAATTTGTGGAATACTGCACTCCACTTAGCACCTAAGGACATAAATCCATTGTCTTCCTTGTATTTTCCATCCTCCATACTATTTGTACAAGGGCCAAAAGGAAGAAGCTCTAGAAAACATTCCCATACATGCCATGAATGAGGTATCCTAGTGATCATTCTTATATGTCTTTTTTACCTGAGATCCCTTTTGGTAGAGGGATATCCATTCACCTATATTGGTAACTCATTTACTATTGTCCGACTTGAATTTCATCAGCTTGCGGAGGATACGATCTATTGAGATCTCTAGTTCTTAGATAGCAGGTTGCTTGCTCTTTTACCTTGTAGAGGGTTTTTTTAGTTTTAAGTGCTTCTTGTTGGATTTCTAGGCTCTGTGTTATCGCTTGCTTGTTGTGGTATCAGTCACAGTAAATCTTTTTGAGCTTGCTTTTTTGCCTGTGTGCCTCTTTTTATTCTAGATCCCCTTTTGCATGCTCAATTTCCTGAGGGATTTTGAGTTCTTTTTAGAGATACTTCACCCACATTACCTAGTCTTGTTCCATGACGGATCCAAGAAAATC
Organism: Larix kaempferi; assembly: GCA_027924585.1. Classification (NCBI taxonomy): domain Eukaryota; kingdom Viridiplantae; phylum Streptophyta; class Pinopsida; order Pinales; family Pinaceae; genus Larix; species Larix kaempferi. The sequence goes on from BSBM01000407.1 coordinate 9,958,183, forward strand.
CCAGAGACAACAAGGAATGAATCCCGAACCATCTGTGCCTAGAATTAGCCGACCACTACCTCCATGTACCCAAGCTCTTTCTACTAGCAGACCAGCTAGTCGAGAGGTTGTCTTGGGAAAAACCTGCGTGAAACCACTGGTTTCTATAGCATTAGAAGTCAGTGTAGCACCTGAAGTTAACATAGCATCAAAGTCAGTGTAGCACCTGAGATTAGTGTCGTACCAGAAAGTAGTATTACACCAAAAGATGACATCACGCAAGAGGTTCATAACCCTCCGAAAACTAGTATATCCCCGGAGATACCATCACAAAACGACCTTCCCCAAGGATATATTGAAGTTATTGAGGAATATAATCCTTTCTTTTCTACGACTATTCAATTAGCTGCAAATTTTAACCAACCATTTGTACAGTTGGAAACACCACTTGTTATCCCTAATACTTTTGTTATACCCATCTATCAATCTGAATCCTATAGTACAAGAACGCTATGAAATACAACCCCTGAAATTCCTATGTGACAAAAAATTATGGCATTTATATGAGCAGAACTTTCCATTTTATCTCGCGAATGCACGACAACGGATAGGTTTAGACGTGAAGCTGCACAAATGATGGTTCCCCCAAAGTCATAATTTTCATTGCCTTCTACATCCGAAATGGAAGACACTTATGGTTTGGGAACTCCCCAAATCACTTCCCGTGATTCCACCTATGGTATCTCATTTGTAGGTCGATATGTACCCACTGATTGTATTTACTCCCAACCTTTACCCGTCAACTCGAGAACGAAAAAAAATTTTGATCCATCATCATTGTTGTTAGGGAATTTACATTATAGTAGGGGATAGATACTACCAACATACAAGGGGTTGATAGATAGATACATAAGGTTCTTCATACATTACTGTAAACAAACGAGATCAAGGTTTAGAGAAAGTGTACATTGTTTATGGCGGCTGGTCCAAGCTTTTCTCCCAATCTCCATAGCAACAAACCTGCAAAACACACAAACCTTCCTCAAACTAGTTTGACTATAAATAAATATTGATATTAATGAATACAATAACATCAAATTATAATCAAATCACAGTAGAGATTAACACTTTATTGGGAAATGAAGAGTATCTCGATATTTTATTGTCAAAGAATGCAGAAAGTACAAATGTTATACCTCACTCTGCATCAAGCACCTTCGTAACCAAGCCCTAAGGTCCTGCTCCTCTCTAGACTTGTAATTTCTTCAGCATAACAATAGGTCTCACTAAATTGGTTCCTTTCTCATGTCCTCCTCTTGCATTTATGGCAAGGAAAGGAGGGTTGGTTTTGAAAGGAGGCTGAATTGGGAAGTTAGGGAAGTTGGAATACCTAACTCAACTAATCCCAATTCGTGTTTTCAATATATTTTTCAAACTTTCAGACACCCGCGACTATGACAACTAGCAACTAGCGAGTGACTCGCAGTATATGGGCTCAGTAACTCCCGGGTGCAGCTTTTAATTGATACCCACGGGTTTTCAGTATAGAGACCCGCGAGTGACTAGCGATGTGTCAAGGACAGGAGTCACGGATTTATGGCGAAGGTGTCAGAAAAAATATATTTTTAAGCTGAAGGAGTAAAAATTCAGCTCCAAATCATCCAAGGTCAAGTAAGCTCTTCCACCCATAGTGTCCTTTTCTGTGATCGACAACGCGATGTGATAAAGGATGGAGAAGTGCTAATTTGACCGATAAAACTACTTCTCCAACCTTGTCTCCAATATACTTTAGTTGTTCTTTGATTTGGGAGACCCTTGTTAAATAGGATTGGATACTTTTTGAGTTTTCATACCCTTGAGTTGAGTTCTCAAGATCATCTTCCTATTAATGTTATTTCCTTCATATAGTCTCTTCAATGCATCAAACATATCCTTGGGAGTATTCAATGATGAGATATGGGGGATCAAGTGATCCTTGATGAAGTCATCAATGATCGTCTTGTCCCTAATCAAAATATTCTTATGCTTAGCCTTGTCTTCATCTCCCTATGGCTCTGCAACTTCCTCCTTTACATAGTTGTCCAAATCATTATCTTCTAAAATGAGCAATACTCTATACTTCTAGGATCAAAATTTATCAACACCTTCAATCTTATCCTTAAGATTGGTAATGATTGTCATATTAATAAAATGAGAACCTCAAATGGAAGTAAAGATAATAGTACTTACCAATGAAGATGCTCCAACCAAGTGCTTGCTTCAATGCCTTATGAGATTTGCTACGTAGTTCATCTAGGGATTGTCAGAGAAACCCTAAGTTTACAACTTTAGAATCTTGAAAATATTAGTTTAGAGAGAGATGTTCCTTCGAAAGGCGATTTGATCAAAGGTATTCTTCTTTTGAAACTGTGGGTAGAACTGCCAAAAATAGGAAACCTTAATTTATGGAGTTGCTGCAGTTTCTGGAGAATTAGGTCAAAAATTGAAAATTCTTGGATCTGTAATATGCCTCTACGGGAATATGCACCCTCCTAGCGAGAATTATATTGAACTCCTTTTCAGGCGATTATGTGGTGAAAATATTCTCGAACAGAAAACCCTAGTTTTCACTTCCGGTAGTTTTAGCTACAAAATGTCTTCTTTCACGCTAGCTCTGATCCCATGTTAGAATTTTGATACTTCAAGGATGGTTATGTTATATATTCAAACAAATTATATATTATCACAATAACCATATCCAATAGGATCACTAGAAGATAGACAAGCATTGCATAAACAAGACTACACAAAGATTTACCCTAGGAAAACTCTCTCACGGGAAAAACCAAGCAAAACTTCTTCAATATAGATTCATCAAAAGTAAAATTTTAATCTAATAGAAAAGGATCTTTCAAATAAATATCCCAAGAATAAGATAAGATAGAAAACCCAAGAATAATATGTTTTCAATGCAACTACTTTTTCTCCCAAGTAAACTTGCTCTTCTCTCTCTACTCATGTGAACTTGCTTGAGTGAGTGATGTAGTGAGCTAGGAGAAATTCTATTTATACTAGTCACAAACTAACCTTTTTACCTAACTGGGCTAACTTGAATTCTCTAACTGAGAAAAATTGACTGGGGCATTTTTTCCCGTTATTCGGGGCAGACTTTCCATTGTTTGGTGTAATTTACCGACTGATTTATATGGAGCTGACTTGTCTATTTTACTTGATTTATTTTAGATTTTTACATGATCAATTAAAATATGAATATTTCCCGAAGGAAGTACAATAAGAATACAATAAGAATATCTCTCGAAGTTACATTCTTCAACAACATGCCCCTCCACTTAAGACAACTGTTGTCTGCAATGCTTGATTAGTCGTGGATGCTTCTGTATGGACTCATATTCCCATGTTGAATCTTCAACTTGTAAGTTCTTCCACTTTATGAGGTACTGGGTAATAGCCTAATTTCATAGTTGTTTGTTCCTTGTTTCAGTGATTTTTTCATGATCCAATATGAATTTTCCTTCTTCATCAAGATCCAATGATGTTTTTTGAATTGGGATCTTGTCTCTTATTACCTTCTTTAAGAAAGAAACATGGAAAACTTGATGTATTCTAGAATATTAATGGAGCTCCAATTTATAATCCATACTACCAATATTCTGCAACACTTTATAAGGACCACAATACTTGGGTGTTAATTTATTGTCCTTATTTAGTTGCTTAAGGGACATATGCTTGTAAGGTTGTAGCCTCATAAATAACCAATCCCCTTCTTCGCAAATCATTTCACTATGACATTGATCAGCTTCTTGTTTCATCCTATTTTTTGACATAGCCAGGTTGTCCCTAAGTATTTGAAGAAATTCTTGTCAGTGCTCTATGTGATCTTCCATGGCTTGAACTTTATATTTTTCTTTTAAGGGAGATGTCATAGATGGATGTTGGTACCCATAAAGTGCCATAAATGGAGACATTTTTGATGACGTAAGGAAGGAATTATTGTACCACCTTTATACCAAAGACAACCATTTCACCCACTGTGTTTTTTTATCATATGCAAAGCAACAAATATAGCCTTCCAAACATTTGTTCACTACATCAATTTTCGCATCATATTGAGGATGATAAGATGAACTGTGATCCAACGGGATACCCAAAAAAAAAAAAAATCAATCCAAAATATCCCAGTGAAAATTGGATCTTCATCACTTACAATAATCTTCGGATTTACATGTAAATTCTGAACTGTTTCCATAAAGGATGCTGCTACTGTACTTGCATTAAAAGGATGAGAGAGTGTACAAAAATGTGCATACTTTGTGAGTGTATCAACAACCACCATAATAACATTATTTCCTTCTAACTTGGGTAGAGCTGTGATAAAATCCATTGAGACCTCTTTCCAACATTGGCAAGGTATGTCTAATGGTTGTAGAAGTCTCGAGGTCTTAACCGTTTCAACCTTATTGTGTTGAAAAACCAAACATCTTGCCATGAACCTTTGAACATCATGTTTAATACCTTCCTAAAAAATTTATTCTTGATCATATGGTAAGTTTTTAGGAATCTAGAGTGCCCACCTATAGAAGAGGTGTGTAATTTCAAGAGGACCTTTTGTTTGACATGGGAGTTTTTGCATAAATATAAGCTATCCGTATACCATAGTGAATAATTTTTCCACACAAAAGTATCTAATACACTCGGATTAATCTATAGATTTTGAATGAGTGTCCACACAGAGAGGTCATTTTTCCATTCTTCCCTTGATGCTACTACCCAATCAGGTTGTAGAATGGAAATTGCACAAAGGAATGCCCCAACATATTCATATTTTTCTAGAGAGTGTATCATTCACCACATTTTGTTTCCCTTTCTGATAGATGATTTCAAAGTCATATCCCAACATCTTGGTTACCCATTTTTGTTAATATTCTGAAGATAGTCTTTGTTCCAGGAAGTAGTTAAGACTATCATGATCTGTTTTGACCTTGAAGTGCCTACCTATTAGGTAAGGACACCATTTCTTAAGAGCATGTAGTATTTGTAATATTTTATTCTAATAAATGGCCTTCTCTATGTTCTTTTCATTGATTGGATAACTTGTGAAAGAAAGTGTGTCCTTCTTGGATTAGAAAAACACTAATTCCATTTTATGAAGCATCACATTCCACAATTAAGGTTTTTGTGAAGTCCAGTGTGGCCAAAATAGGAGCTTTTCACATTGCCTCTTTAAGATGTTGAAAAGCTTGAGTTTCCTCTGGAGTCCAAAAAATGCATCTTTCTTCAATAATGTTGTTAGAGGCGTTGCTATTCTTCCATAGTTCTAAAGAAACTTGCGGTAGTACGCTGTTAGACCTAAGAATTCTCCTAGATTCTTCAGGTTTTTGGGAATTGGCCATTCCATCATGGCTTTAATTTCGTTAGGTTCTACCTTGACACGTTCATGTGATACAATATGACCGAAATTGTCTACCTCCTTTACCCCAAAGAAACAACTGGAAGGTTTTGCATATAATTGTTGCTTCTTTAGTAGTTGTAGTACCCTGTCAACATGTTGAATATGTTCTTCCCAAGACTTGATATAGACTAGTATATGATCAAAGACTAATATCACAATTTTTCGTTAGAGGAAAGGCTTAAAAATGCAATTCATCAAACCTTGAAATGTGGAAGGCGCATTCGTTAGACCAAATGGCATGCCTAGATATTCATAATGACGTTCATGAGTTCTAAATGTTGTTTTTGGGATGTCTTCATCCTTCATTCTAATATGATGATACCCATAACATAGATCCAACTTTGTGAACAAAACATCTCCATGTAATTCATTTAGCAATTCATCAATGACAGGAATGGGAAACTTATCTTTAATGGTGATATCATGTTATATCCATGTAAAAATTATATCATGTTAAATGAAGCATTATATTTTTATCAACTTATTGCTAAAATTGCAGGTAGAGTTTCTTTTTAGATTGAAAAACCACACACCCATAGATGCCTACTTTTCATGATCTACTTGGCTATAACTAACTTAACTGGCCCCTAGTCTGCAAGCATGTCCATCTTCCATTAACGTGCGAACGATGTTCGGTAAGCCATATATTCTAATGATGATGGGATAGGTTGTCTAGAATTAACGTTACATTTGATAACTGTAGTTGAGGTGATCATCTTTGTGAAAGACAACAAAATCTAAGTTTGCTATCTATTTCTTCGTAAAAGCTAGACCGTCAAGTAGGTTCTCAATTGGAATTCATCCAAATGACCAGAGCCAACATCAAAGCTATTCATGACAAGATGGAGGCTAAGGATCAAATAATTTCTACCCTCAAAGAACATATTTGAGCATTAGAGAGTGAGTCTTCTTGCAATACAAGGTTCACTGATGTGGTTTCTTCCTCGAGGAGAACAATATCTGAGATGGTGGTTAAGTTCCTTGCTGAACTAAACGTTATGGTAACAATTTTAAATGCCTTGATTTATTTTAATATGATTGTAGACGGAAAGATGGGGGAAGTGATTCATTTAATGGTTAAAATACTGTGATGTATGGATTGGCATGGATTGGCAGGAAAGACATACTCTGTTCCCAGAATTAGTCCCAACCTTAATGCACCCTACCGATGCTGATGAGATACGTACTAGGTTTATTGATCAAGAATCTACTCTACTCAAGAGGGAATGTGAGAAAATGCAAGAATTAAGGACCAAGTGGGGATCGAGATAACATATTTATTCTCTTATTTCCCTAACAACCTTAATCTAAAGATAATACTTTAACGTGTCAAATGAGAGGACCTAATTGACCTTATGAAATATCACTCGCTAAACAACTGGCACATGATATTCATAAGGCCTTTGAAGATTTAAGAGATGAAGACCAGGAATATTATGCTTTAAAACATCTTTAGGAATTAAAAACATCTTCAACCAAATTATTGACATAGTTGGATATCAAGATTAGGAATGCACCTTATCGATTCACAAATCTATTCAGTTCAGCTTTCCTAGCCACAAGGATCACCTTCAACTTTGACATAGTCACATTCACCTCCACCTCCTCCTTCACATAGTCACATTCACCTCCACCTCCTCCTTCAGCTGTGAGCCTGTGATGCAACTACCTTAGGCTTTGATGCACCTCAAGGATTTATGCAAGCACCGCAAGCTGAATACACCTTCTTCCACGCACCTCAAATATGTATGCAAGCTACAGAAACTCATGAATACAATTAGTTAGTAAATTACAGAGGAAAATATTTATTGAAAACCCAATTCATTTTCCTTCTAGAAAATCATAACGAATTCTCTTTCCCTCCATAAAATCGAAAAAAATCAATTTCAGAGATACGAAAATAGTAGTTCATTTCCACTCATTGACAAGAGGTCTCTCATAAGCGAGGTGGTCTTTGTCGATAGCCCTAGTCGGTTCCGAATGTTTCTCTACAATTCACGGGATGGATTCATTACTTTCCTTGGCTCCCTCGATAGGATGATTGGATACTCAGGATGTTACAATCTTTAAAAAATATATATATAATAGAAATTTATTTTCTTAAAAGTCTTTTTAAACATTCTAAATATATATTTGAGACAATTCTAAGTTTGTCTTAAAAATATTCTAAAATATTGTCTTAAAGATTTTTTGGGATAATTTCTATTTTTTCATTAAAAATCATATATAAAAGTAATCTAAACTAAAAATTTAAGAAGAGATGCTAATTTCTTCTTAAAAAATTGTCTTAAACATTGAACCTTGTAGTGGTGATGATTGTGCTTCATATCATATACTATCAACTCTCTATAGATTTGTGGTTCCATCTCTTTAGAAAGTTTCCCCTCTACCCTAGAGTGTGGCCTTACACACAAATTGTGGTATTCAAACTCAGATTGTGTCCTTAAACACTTAGATGGTGCCTCTCATTCTTGATCCATATTGTACATGTGGCATAGTCACACTATCATATAGATCATGCCTCTCTCATATCTAATTTTCAATTTAATCTTAGATTGCAAAACAAATGCAAGTGGAGACATTGGCTAGCACTTTTTCCTTTGCATATAGTTTAATAGAACCATACCTTAAGATGAGATAACCTCATAACATTTCATAGAAAGTAGACACATATGATGTTCATTAAAGATGGCATAGATGCCACACTGATAAAAAGAAACTAAAATATGTAAGACAACTTCACGGCGTATCATTATGCAAGAGTTGAAGTCTGCGCATCTTTTGTCAAGAGCAAGCAATGCCCAGGGGGAGAGATAAATCTAGGCCCATCTTTGTTATCCATAAGCGTTGATACATGTATTCATGTTGAATATGGACAAATACAAATGCTAAAATACTGATATAAAAGGAAAGGAAATAATTAAAATAAGAGGTCAAATTTACCTTAATTACAGTCATATAATCATTTTCAACAAAGGAGAAATTAATAAAATTAGTAAAGGAACAAAATAAAAATAATCTATGCTAATACTAGGCATTCATTTTGAGGTATGATATTACTAGCCAAAACATAAAATATAAATTTAATAAAATGCATCTTACCATGTCAAGAGAAAAATATGGTTCTTGTTATGTGTTTTTTTGCAACACAAACTGCACTTCTCATCTGAAGATGGAAAAAAAGGTCAAAATGGACAACATTACGTATCTCCCGAGCACTTCCTCCAAGACAGAAATCTACTTTTTCTCATACTTTTCCACCTCTGCAATATTTTTTAGAACTCTATACGAAATCAATTCGAAGTTGGATAAAACTTTAAATATATGAGTGGATCATTCATTTATTTAGAGGAGTGAAATCACAGAGATATGCATAAATAAGTGAAAAAATGGTGGAATGCGATTCTTCTCACCATCAAGGGTTAAATGGAGATCTATCTTGTAACAACTCAATAATTTTGTAACATTGGTGTTGAGATTCAGTTATGGGGAAAATAGAAGTTAAAGAGAATCGATTAATTTCATGTGTCGAGAACCCATAGGACCAGGGATTGAAACCCCTAGGGTCTGTTGTCACTCTCCACCATCATTCCACCAATCCCCTAATACGAGTCTTTGTGCACCAAAGCAGTGATCCATGATTGTTTCTTCTGTAATGGAAAGGCGAAGACCATGATTCATCTGTTTGGCAAATTGAGATTTTCAGTTAACGCCCTCTCAAGCTGTATGGTGTGTCAAATCTCAGAAATAAAATGTCTACACTTGATATGATTTCTATAATCCTTAGGATTTACGGTTTCTGTCCTTAGAAAATATTTTATAAACCTAGAAAAGAGAGGGTTATTAAGAGAAAAAACCTAGAATACACAGTGTGGTGTGTTTCTGTCCTAGGGATTGCTTCAAACTATTGGTTCATTTGGCTTTCCAAAAACTCAAATTTATGTTTCAATTAATGTAATCCTAACGAATTTCATAGACCATAGTACTCCTAATAAGACATAAATGAAGTTTCATTTTTGTGTTCTATTTTTTTTTTATCTCTGTTTTGTATATTAATTTATTTTTAATTTATATATATTAACATAAGCCACAAGGTGGCGATGTCCCCGACATTGCTAGTGGGGGCATTGTCAAATGTATATGAAATTGTCGTTAATTGATAAAAGCAATTTTTTTGGCGAAAGGATTTTTCTTTTCTTGTATTAAAAGACATTAAATAGAAACATTTATATATATAAAGAATGCATATATATTTGCTCATGGTAAAAGACAGAGGTGTTTGCAACAAAAAAGGGAAAAAATCGAAATAATTTAGTTCTTCATTCAACATGATCATGAAAATAGACTTAGTTGGAGAAAAGAGGCAATATTTCTTGTTGACATATATATAAGCAATATTAAAAACCGGTTCAACAATCTTCGCAAAAGAGAAAAAGGTGTTGCTAGTGAAGTTATTCAAAACATAGAGCAACTTGCTGTAGAAGTTTTATATGTAGTACAAAAGGCAAGGAAGACATGATGTCTTCGACAAAAACAACAAAAACTATAGTCATAGATCTGTTGGAGCTATAGCATATGCAATCCGCTTGAAAGGTCGGGGGAGGATGTGCTGTAGCAAAATCTGCAACACAATTACGAAGCTTCTTTCTATGATATTGTGATATAGATTCTGTTCTTGAAAGTTTCCTAGCATTTTTACAAATTTGCTGGGGCTCATTGCCCAAAGAGCTGCCAATCACCTTGAGGGCAAGTGGTAAACCCTTGCTTTGTATTTGAACACCCAAATATGCTAGCCATATTCAAAATTGCATTTTGCAGTGGCATAATCGGTGCTGTGGCAAAATTGGCAATGTTTTTTCCTGCACATTGCAAAAAGATAATGAGCAAGTATGTTTGCATGGTTTTTGAAACTGACCGTAAACTGAATTTGCAAGGAGGCTTATCTCTTCTGATTGAAAAACACATTATGTCTCAAACATTGGTATGCTCATTTAAACAAGTATGTAATCATGTCTTATCATTATCAAAACGTTCAAGAAGAAATTTATATATTCTCAAAAGAAATAATTGAAAACGTGGAGATCATCAGTGTACATGACTCAGTTGTCATTCTTCATTAATACTCTTGAATGCCTATATAATCAGAATCAACAATTTAGCATCCTAGCTGATAGATCTCTCAACCCTGGATCTCTTAACTACTGAGGGATTAAAAACAGGTGTGAACATCTCGTTTTGAAAGGGCCGGTGTTAATATGGATTTATTGTACTAGACACCTGTCTAACAAACTGGCATCCTAGCTGATAGACACTTTCAATTCTCAGAAGAGGTCTTAGCTACATGCGATACATCAAACTAGGAAATAAATAGTAACTTGCAAAAGCAAAAGTACCTAAAGATTTCTATTTCCTGAAAGGTTCAAACAAAAGCATTTTAAATCTGTCTTCCTATAAAGAATTGTCAATTGTAAGATATCATATTGTGTGCAAATTACATTAACTAGATTTCATTTCTACATAATGTAGCAGATACAAGAGAGAGTTGGGCAATAAAAGTAAAATGTATCCATACAAGTTGCAGTAGTTTAATTTAAAAATTATACAGTAACCATAGAAGAAGCAATATCATACAAGTATTTCACATTCAAACAAAACATATACAAAGCTTAAAACAACATACCAAAAATACCATCAAGAAGAATAACAAATGTTACCTTAGCGAATAAATGCTTATGAAGGACATAATTGTCTTCTCCTGGAATATCAATAATAATGCTCAACTGAAATCACAATAAACCAAATCACCTCCTTACTGAGTGAATATTATGCCAATAACATAAACCAAAAAATAGTCCAACTCATGCTTAACCCCACTAAAAATACAACATGAGCTAAAAAGAAGGAATCATCCTCTGGAGAAGAGACATACAAACTGTTCACTAAACTCAACAACAACACTTTCTTTAGACTGCCCCTTTGCAAACACAGTAACAACTACTTCATTTGATTTTTGATAATGTTCATGTCTGCAAAGAAAACAATGAGAATGTTCAAATCATTAGAAAATGAATACATTTAAAGGAGTCATGCAAAGACAGAAGCTGTGTATTGGTTGCACTGTCTGAAATGCAACATCAATAAGCCTCATTCAATTAACAAAATGGTTATTCAACAAACAGGAAGAGCTCAATAGGTATGTGTCAATAAGGACCCTTTGATTTAATATCCTTCAACAGGAAGACAACAAATGTTTCAATATCCAATGCTTGATAATAGAACACTATATACACATGCATAATTTTTACCCATATCTAGGTTTAGCTTGTTCCAATGATTCACCAAGATTACTATTATGTGTGCAAGTTGATTGTTCTGACCCTGTGGTTGCAAGACCATTATCTGATGGATGCAATATAGAGGCAATAGATCCATTGTTTGCTACAGGAGAAAGTTAGAAACAGCCTCTAATTCTTTTTCATCTAATGCAACTTCTTCTGTATGTTTTCAGATGAACACAAAGATAGACAGTTCAAATACACATCGAAAACCACACAATGTACACTTATACAAACATTTCCATGAGCCAATAACATTTGCAGCATTTGTTTTGTCTAAAATCAGGCAATAGAATTTGACATTCCAATTGTTAAAAAATAAAAATAAAAGTTGTATGACATAAATCCAAGGTAAGCATGTCTCGAGTTACATTCTATGTTTTACCTTAGCCCAATTAATCTTCCATGGATTGTCAACATCTTGATTCGGCAACAAAAAATCAATGACAATAGTTTGGTTGATGAGCATTGTTGTCGACAGATGCGCACAAAATGGTAACAAGGTAGTAAAACTTCAAATATAATTCCTGCAGTAACTCTAAAAGACGTAAAACATAACAAATCATATTGGTCATGATTGAATGCATGACAGGTTAAAACCATTGCTAAGTATCATTTAGAAAATTAACTTGCTCAGCATATGACAGAAAGAAATTACATTCAAAGAAGAGTTACAATTCAACTTTATTTTTGAACAAAACTGAAAGGGCAAAATATTTAACATAATATTTTAGCCACTAGTTCTTTTCTTGTTGGGCAGATTTGACTGTGTATCTCTATGATTAAAACATGAAAATTGATAATGAAAGTTAGCAAAAATGGATATCATTAACAGTTTTCTGATGCGTTGACATTTTAAAAGAGAAAAAATGTGCAATTGTAAACTAATTTCTACTTCTACATTTGAAAACTCTAGTATTGAAATCAAGTCTATACATTCGTCTGATGAGAATATCAAATTGCTACAGCTGCTTTGAATTCTGAATCCTTATTACTGAAACCAAGCTTCCAGATTTCTCTGATAAGAATATCAACAAAAGGGAGTGTGCAAGTTTGGATCTCTTTATTTGTGCATAGAGTTAAAAGAAATGTACTTTGAATACTGAAACTTTTAAAAACTGAAACCCAAGACATGTGATAGAGAGAGGACCTTGTAACTCAGTTAGACAAGTATGCGTTGTAAGATCACGAATATTAACTAGTGTAGGGATTATGAAATGTGTTCACAGAGCAACCTCATGAAATGCAGCTTGAATATTTAATATCTTAAAGCTACATACTAAAACATATAATAGAGAGATAATCTTGTAACTCAATCAATATTTGCGAAGGAAAGAATTAACAAACGTAAGTAAGGAAGAAAAACTTACCTTCGTTTATTTCTTTTGTCACCAACAAGAACATTGCATTGAATGATATTGTTTCTAAGAGGCCCAACTCTAAACAAGTTCTTCTCCCCATCGACAGCAAAATCTTTGCCACCTAGTTCAGTATGACTATATATTTCTTTGACTTTATCCATAATTTTTGTACACAAGATTTTACTGGCACATTCTTGTTCTTGACCCCCATGTTCAGCAGTTATTTTCACCTGAAATCGAAGGAAGGAAAATTATCATCTGCCTTAGCAAAATCTAATAAATAAGACAGATAAGACAGACAATAGAATGTTGAACTTACTCACATCGTATTGGAACGAGTCCTGGACATTAGTAAAGCTTACTCTTAAGTGATTACAGAGTAATTTAACAGGTTTATCAGTTTGACCTTGTCCAGGTCATTTGGTTAGAACATAATGCGAGACCTTTGGCAGTTTCAGTGCCATTTGAGGAGGCAATGGAGGTGGGGGTGCCGCATTTTCAACTCCCAAAGAAGGACTCAATTGTGGTTCCATTTGAGGAGGAATTTCTGGTGGTGTTGGAAGAATTTCAGTTGACTGAGTATAAGAAGGCTCTGGTCCATCATCCGGGTCTGAAATATTGTTGGTTTCCATTGTAAAACCTGTGTTCAAAGTACATGAAAATTGTGTGATTGACATTCCCAGAAACACATAAAACTTAAAGACTATGGACCAGGATCCAGATGATTTGTTTATTTTGGCTAGAAATAAATAAAACATTTGGTATATTAGTTTGGTTAACAAACAACAAAGCTAGCAAATACTCATGAGTACAAACCAGCAAACTGAATCAAAATTCTTTAATCATATTCCAACATATCGTCAACTAATCACACCAACCCAAATTTCTTCAATTGCATTCAAATATACTCAAAAGTACAAGTTTTTGACCAATATCCAAATGATTTTACAATTTTAATTATAATGAAAGAAAATTCACCGATTATTACAAAGAAAACTGGTGTCCAGAGAACAGAGCTACTGCTTGGGAGTCGAAAGCAATTTAACATAGAGAAAATTTACTTTTAAGAGGATTTATATCTATCCAGTGACTGTTTTCAACACACTTTAAAATCATGATAACATAACCAAGCCAGGTTTTAAATCATCCATAGATTATTTTAAACTCAAACCAAACAGACAACATATACAAATGCAACACACCATTTCAGCACAAACTAGTAATTTGTTTGAAATCTATGTTGCAAAACCTACAACAAACCAAAGCAAGCCCAGCATAAGAAAATTGTTGCAATTAAACCAGTTTTTTAATCGGTTATTGATTCTAAACATGATATCAATATCAATACATGATGAACAATGTAGAAAGTAAGCGAATCATTAAACATTTAAAAATATAGAAAAAACCATCATTCGGTTGTAGACAAATAGAATGGTCTGAAAATCATAGAGGAAAACTAACCTCAAGTCAGAGAGCAGTGCTGCTTAAAACGTTTTAACAGTCCTGAGCCAAAACAAACAGAATAGATAAATGATTATTATTGTCACAAGGCCACACATGTATTCAGGCATTGATTCTAGAAATCAAAAACATTTTCAAGAACCAGAAAGATACAAAAGCAAAGCAGTTACTGCTAAAATAAAGCTCCTATTATGCTAAAAATTTGAAACCGAGCTCAGATAAAGCTCCAACAAACTAAAATAGTCAAAGACAACTTAGATAAAGCTCGAAGAAGTTGACACATTCAAGTATGCATCAAACAAAAATCAAAAATATGCAATGTACAGTAGAAAACATCAATTTTCAACAAAAATGCCACAAGATAATTTGGATTCTAGTCCTTATTCTGAGATGATTTTACAATTCAGCTACAAACAACTACAATGGCCTGAAAATTCATTCAGAGAATCACCTTAGACTTCTTAGCAGACTATGTAAAGAAAGAGATCATTGTTGCAGTGAACACTGTGATGGTTGGAAACCGGGAGTGAAACGGAAGAGTCTATGAACACACAATAGAGTGAAGTGGGCTGATCCCTGCAGGTTATCACCATACAATCACTGTCATTGTGTAAGATTGTGTGATTTCATTTGGGTATTCAAAATATAATAAGACAATTAGAAGACATAAATAAGTGTATATGTACAAATTTGAGATAGAAAATGACCTTATCTGTCAGCGTGTGTTGATGTCTGGTTTTAGAACAATGAATCTACATCTTTAAGAATTTAACAGTGATGTTCTCATTTTTGGAATGCGTTGTTTTAGAGCATTCAGAAACAACAACCATGATACCTGAAGATGTGATTAATTCTGCCCTTTCTTTCATAATTTGAGTTTTTTAACAAAGTTCAATTTTCATTCTTCCCAAACATGAAGAATGGACCAAAAGTTGGAAGAATGACTTATATTCATTTTCTTCTGATTTATTTAGCTAAAGCTGAGAATTGACTAGGAAAAAAAAATGGTGAAAATGCACCTTAGGCAAGATAGGTAGCCTTTTTGATGAGTGAACTTATTCAAGGTTTAGTATTTGTTTCAAGTCACAACAGTAAATTCATAATCGTGATCACAAGGGTAAATTCACCATTCTAACTCTTAATGACAAGGGTAAATTCATGAAATAATTCCTATCTAGCTAGCATTGAGCAATATATGGTTTTCATATAGAGGCAAAGTTTGCACATTGCATGGCATTTTTCAGAAAACATTGCAAAGATTTGAATTGGAAAATCAGATTCAACAATAATAAGTGGAATTCAAAATCTGAAACCAAAATCATTAGATAAAGAAAAAGCAAAGCAATTAGATGACTGAAATTGTGAATCTAGTCAATATTATGTATCAATAATTCTATATCATTTTATATAGCTCTAACAATTTTATAAGCATGAAAGAGGTAGAGAAAAAATCAGTTTAGCAATATTTTAACGGAAGTTCTTTCAGTTGCATTAAGTTTATAAATATGTACAAGGTTTTAAAACCACATAAATTTACAAAATGTATAATGAGAACATGGATTTGTTCAAGTCATAGCATATGCACTTTGCATTAAAAGCTAAGAGAAGTCACGCTTTGACAAAATCTGGAGCAGTGACAACATAAGGCATGTTGCAGTAGCATGCGCAGTTTCTATCATTCTTGCATATGGGCCGTGCATTACTATCAACAATTATGGAAAGAGTATAAAAACAAATATGAAGATAAGATATGTAGCAAATGCTAATTTAAATGAAAAACAAATACTGTTGACTGTTATATTTCTATGCATTTTTTTTTTCCCATACATTGGCCATTGGAATGGACAAAATATTAAAAAAAAAACGATTGCAAGAGCTTTGTGATTATGGAAAGAATATAAAAGCAGATATGAAGATAAGATATGTAGCAAATGCTAATTTAAATGAAAAACAAATACTGTTGACTGTTATATTTCTATGTCCCTTTTTCTTTCCCATACATTGGCCATTAAAATGGACAAAATATAAAGAAAAAAGCAATTGCAAGAGCTTTGTGATTGACAGTAAACCGATGCAAAAGGCAAAAAATCTATTAAAAGTGAACAGGGTTTTGGTAATCTTATACTAGAGATGACTCCTCTGCTTTTATTAGGGTCAGTGCTTTTTGCAATCTTCAAATAAATGAACAGAGTAACAAAAGAGAACTTCAGATACATTAAAATTGAATCTTCGAAAAGCCGTTGAAAGTTATTATTGACTAAACAATAAATAGGACAAGTGACAGGTATATAAGCAATGAACATGATTACAATGCAAGGGTTGTGTGAATGGGAAAAGAAAAATTATTTAATATTGTGTGTATTTTATAAAAAACAGGTTCAAATAAATCATAAAAGAAGTTGCAATAGAGAGTGTTTGAAATCTATTTTGAAATATTGAATCGAAGCTGAAACAATGGAAAAATTGTTCAAAGTGTTTGAACAAAAAGGGAAATTATGATAATACCTTTTGTTCAAAATTTTTTGACTTCGACAATTCTGTTGTTCATTGCCAAAGTGTAAAGCCCTTGTTGCTTCAATTTGCGAAGATTGTAAATGGCCGAGGAAACACTATTGGAGTATTGTTCATAAGAAATAGCTAGAACATCGGGACAACATTCTTTTAATTGTGTACCTCGAAGTGTACATTCAATAGTCCCTTCTTCAGCCTCTAGCTTACATTGTAATATATGTTCATAAGTAGTTGGTGTTTCACGATTGCAAAATCTACAAAAAATCGTGCTTTGTATCATTGGCAGTTTACACTGTGTGCAAATGCAGTGGTAGGGTGGTGCAAAAACATTTTTTACTTTCAATGTCCCATATACCTGTTCTATGCAAGTAAACAGAAAACATAAAAAAACATTGCAATGAGCATGTTTTGATACGAAGGCCATGCTAGGAAAAAGTACAGAATCCAATTTATGAAAACATGTTTGCAAATGCAGGTTTTGCAACATGGTGTTTGAAAACATATCATTGTAATGAGTTCTGTTGCTGCTAATTGGAATACTAAATCTGGAACTGTAAAAAAGACATTTTGATAAGTAAAAAGTCTATATTTTCTTTATATCAGAAGCATAAAACTTTGATGTGAATAATGCAGCAGGCTAAACATTTAAGAAAAAATAAAATCTGTTTTCATAACTATGAAACTGCTGAAACTACATATAAAGAACTTGCTTAATTGATAATGAAATGACAAAAAAACATTTCAAGTGACATTACAGGAGACATTGTTCATATCCGACCTGTGTTTTAGCTTCAATTATTGGAAGCAAACTTTGTATTGCAAATTCATCATTTAGGGGATCTATAAATGTTGCTTGTGAAGCCTTCATAAGATGACTTCCTTTTGCACCTGGTCTTACGATATTTTTTATTAGATACAGAGGCGGTTCGTCAAGTGCAAGTTGTTGTTGCACACGGAGAAAGAATTTTGTATAGCTTTCATTAACCTGAAACTGAACATGAATAACTGAAGAAGAATTAGTGAAGGGGGGATGGGAATAGACAAGTTTTTTTTGTTATGGGTTATATATTTTTTTTTTGTATATCCATCTAGCAGAAGACACAACAAGAAAGAAAAAACATAAAAAATGAAATCAAATATAGTGAAAAAAAATTGTTTAAAGAAAATCCACTTTACAGTTGCATAATCGTTTGTACTTTCACCATCTCTTATGTAGAAGTCCAATTGCTTATTGTTGTATTCACAGGCAACAACTATGACTGCAACAGAACCAACGACATATGTCTCATCTGATGTAACTAGCTCATTGATTGTTGTATCTGGTGGAAGGCAATGCATTTTGCATACTTGTTCAATTGTTTCTATGACAGTTGTGGGCAATATCGCTATTAAATTTATTGCATCTCCTCGTTCATATTGAACTTTCTTTTTTAGTTCAAAACCAGAAATTCTGACACTTTTGCCAGGCAAAAAGAAATTGCCAAAGCGATTTATCAAACTATCATTAATTGTAACTGTCATTGTCATCAATCCATTTTTGTCAACAAGATCTGCATGCAGAATCTTTGTCTTAACAAGGGAGTTTTGGTTACGATTTTGTGCAGGTCCATAGACAACCAAAACATCCACCTCAAATACATGCTTATGTGTTGCAGTACATAGTTGTATTATTGATGATGGTTCAACTGCCATTTGCTTTAATCTGTGCACATTTAAAAATATCAAAAAGTGAAAGAACAAATGGATTAGTCTTTGATTGAGTGTTGAATTTTGTATCGAATACACTAAAATGAAATTAGTAGAGAAGCTGAAGTAGATGCTTTACTCAAATGTTCGAATTTGTGTTAGGTACAAGATGAAAGAATGTAGTCAAAAATATTGAATGAACAAAGCTGTTGGATAGGAACATTACTTCTTAGGACTATTTGTTGGCTGCAACAGTGTTTCCATTGCAATAGTCTCTGGACCATGTTATGAAGAAGAAGCATTTCTTTCTGTTGAAGGACTGTCTGATGTCATAGACATAGCTAAATTCTCTCCTTGGTTGAGAATATTGCTTCTGATTAGTTGTTTTTTTGAAATGCTGTATTTTTTTTTTTTCAATTTGCACATCCAATGAAGACTCAGAGCATGTTAAAATATTCAAGAATATATTTCAAATAGAGAAGCATCTTAAAAAAAGACAAAAAACAAGAAAGACAAAATGTTGTATCAGTTCCTATATGCAAGTTGCAGGTACTGATAAGATACTAGTAAAATGATCTGACCAATATGCATTGAAAATGGTAAATGAAAGCCTGTCAATATCTATGTTTGTCCAAAAATGGTCAATCATAGAACCATATTCTGTTGTAGGTATGTTTGTTTTTAAATTTAGACATTTACTCTGCATAAACAATTCCAACCTCCTTTTCGATATTGTTTCTTTGTACATGTCAATGTTAAAGTCACCAGTTATTATGGTTAGCATTTTCTTGTTGTTTTGTAACATAACACAGTCCAAGACATCAATAAGGTTGTTAACAAAATTATTTGGTTTGTTATAAATATTGACAAGCTGGAGAATGCTATCAGGGAGTGTAATGTAAGTGACAATTGCCTCGACTGATGGCTCGTTGACAAAAGTTGTTTTCATAATAGGAATCTTCTTATTGAAAACTGTCAGAAGGCCATGAACTGAATGTGTTGCAATGCAATTGTTTTGGTTTACAAATGCTACAGTAGTAGGTGGCAAATTCATATGTGTTTCTTGCAAACAAAGAATGTCTGATTGCATAAGTTCAAAGTCATTTGCAACGTCATCAATGTGTGAAAGCAGACTTCGTGTGTTAAGTGAAGAAATGAACATGTACTTAGTATTTGGAAACGACTTAAGTCCATATTGAAATTGCAAAGAAGCCTGTTTCTCTAATCTATTTAATTCTGCAACTACTTTTGATGAAACAAAAAAAAAAATTTGCTGTAATTTGCTTACAAGATAGAGACATTCAATGCTTTTTACACGTGACAATGCAGTGTAAACAAGACCATGTTTTGTGACTCCTTTTGGATCAAATGCCAATTTTTCAAGTGTAAGACCTTGTGCTCTATGAATTGTTCGAGCACATGCTAATTGAACTGGGAATTGTACTCGGATGTAGTTATTTCTCTTTCAAAGAGAAATTTGTTTTGTAACTCTTTTTATAGGTGTCCAAGTACATAGGATGGAATCATTGTAAAGGTGCTGCATAGATGCCCGTGCAATTGCTCCAATCTTTGGATCTGAAATGTGAATCCATAAAATGTCTGTTGTTGCTTGACTATAATGTTTGAAGATTCCTTCAGCACCATTGACAAGGCCATCTTCAATTGAATAGTTCCCGCCTACTATTTTGACAAGCATGTTTTTTTTTAGATTAATTGTAGATGGCAAATGAAATCTCTTATCTACATTAGCTATGTTATCGATTTGATCAATTTTGGTGTCTTGAGCAGCAATTGTAAATGCTTCTGTATTAACAAGATTCAACATCTTTGAGTTATGTTGTTGAACATCTTTATTGCAATAATAAAGAAATGGAAACGATGGATCAACTGGTGGTTGTCTGTAGCATTTCCGTTTCAAATATTGTATATCTTCAAATGTTTGTTTTCCTGTTCTGATTCTATTCAAGATCGATATAAAAGTTTCATCTTTTTGCTGATAATGGTTTTTAACTCATAGTATTGTATGGAGTCATTCCAAAAACTATAAGGAAATTTTTGATTATTGAAACTTGGGAAGTCGAAAATCCAAGAATCATGAACAGGTTCTGCTTGGCAGAAATCGCCGCAAAAGATGACATCTAGATTTCCAAATGGTTTTGTTGGAGTATGCATGATCTCGCGAAGACGTTTGTCTATGTTATGTAGCATTCGTGAACCTATCAAAGAAACTTCATCAATAAATAGAACACGTACTTGTTCATAGTCTTTGCTCAAAAGATCTAGTGTGTTTGAACTTAATGGGATCAAGATCGGGGAACCCAAAGGAAGCTTAAAACCACAGTGAACAGTAATTCCATCTACATTGTATGCTGCTTTTCCAGTGAATGCAACAATAAGACCTTTTCTTTTCAAGGGGTTGCTACCAAGTTCTTTTTCATAGAAAAAGACAAGAGCATCATAAAGGGCCTTTGCAGTATGTGTTTTTCCTGTTCCTGCACTTCTCGTAAGGAAGATATGGATTGGTTTTGCAGGATTGTTTTTTTTCCTAGCAATAATTTCTTTCACAATGGACTGTTGCTCATTGTTTAAACTACGTCTAATCGCAAAGTATTCATCTTTATCAGGGAGAAATGGTTTTTTAGCTATGCTAAATGTTTTTGGTGTTTCAAATAGTCGATTCTTTCTTCTGTACATAAGATCATTGCCCATGTCATACTTTTCAACACCATCCAATTTCAGTGCATCATTGGTATCTTTTGCAAAGTCTACAGGTATTTCAAAAAGCGCTTCAACTTTGTCTTTTGCAATGTCAATATCACCCCATTTTGAAATTGATTTTGCCATGATTTTTCCTTCAACATTTGCTATTTGTTCTTTGTGTTTTTCATATGCCTCTGGCCATGTTTGCAGGGGGTGCTCCAAGAAATTGGAAAGATTTTTGTGAGGCACAAAGAGCAATAGCTTTTCATGAGAAAAATTTTCAGGATCTTTTTCTTGATTGTAATGAATGTACCGAATGATAGATTGTTTGTTTCTTTTGATTGTTTTTCCATGAACCAGGAAATAGGAAGAAGCATATTCAGCTAAAGATACATGTTGTAGATCTGTTGGGCATTCAATGTACCTGTCTATTATCGATGGGCAAACGATGTCTTTAGAATCATCATGCTCCTTTTCTAGTAGAGACGCTTTTTTTAAAACAACAGTTTTTTTATCATCTAGAGCAGTGTTGATAAAAATTGTCGTTCTTGAAGATGAATATAGAGGTAACGAAAGCACAATATGTACTGCTTCTCTAATAGACATCTGTTGCATGTTCAGAAACGTGTTTCCAAGCCTACGAATTGTTTCTAGCTGATTACAATTGTTTGAAACAGACTCTTCTTTGATTGTTTTCAAAGCCATTGTCATAGGCCTATCTAATTTCGTTATGTATGAGCTTACGTATGTTGCAGTTGCATATGCATCTAAGATGAATTGGGCATATGTATTTGCTTGCCACAAACTTGGAATTGCTTTTGCAAAACAATTTATCCAAATATCTGAAGGGTGTCTTTTTAATAGCAATGTCGGTTTCTCAATTGTAAAACGTACTAGTTCAATGTACTCGTCCTTGTTTAAATGTAGTTCTTGCAAGAATGAATCAAATGTCATGTTCTTCGAATATTGTTTAGATTCAAGAGCAAAAGAAAGGAGTTTTTTTTTTTTTTTTTTTTTTTTTTTTCAACGCATCCGATTTAGTTTCAAGAGGTTCTAAAACCATTGTAACATCGACAGGGAACATCGGGAATCGAAACCTACATGCAGAGCATCTATGTTTTTTACATGTTCTTGTATGTCTATGAGTTTGAATTTTGATGAAGTTTGCTTCAAGCAATGAAGAGTCTATTGAAATATAGCAATCGACAAAAGAACTTATTTCATCATTGCTATTCTTGCCAAAGACAGGTGCATTTTCAATCCAGAGAAGCCCATGTTCATGCTCATTTCCTCTTTGTTGAAATTCAGTTGTAAGGAAAAATTCAGTTACTTTACCAAAAAGGTATTTGTTTTTCAAGAGCAAGGACTTTAACGAATTCATTTTGTTTTTATAGTAACGGCTACAAAGTACAGGATGTTTTCTTATCAAATTATCAATAACATCTTCAGTAAGAATTTCATCACAATTTTCTTTGTCTTTTTTCTCTAGCGTGTGCAAAGCATCACACAAAGGTTTCCAAAGATTTTCAGCAGTAGAAAAGCTTACAAAAAAGGTTGGTGGCCCTAGTTGACGTATCATTGCGAAAAGATTTTTTCTCATGTTGTCAAAATAGTCAGGAGATGTTCGGACGGCTTTTAGTGAACAATATGCAATTGGCGATTTCATTATGTTAAGAAGATTGGCTTTGCATTTTACATCTTTGGCTTTTAGTTTTTTCCCTTTTAACTCCCCTATGCGAATAGATATCCAAGCAGTACTAGAGATTTGACCTATTAACACTTTCACTGCTTTAAAGAATATATTTGTGGGATGTGCTTCAAAATGTGTGCTTTCATGATGAAGCTCCCACTGGAAAATTTGTTGGTGTCGAAAGCGCTTGTACATGTCATTGGAGCAGCTGCATCCAAAGAAAAGTGTAGGGAAATTAAGTTCTTCAGAGAACCGATCTTGGAAAATTCCTAGGGGTCAGTAGTTTTCAGAAGGCGCAAGCTCAATGATTTTGGTGGCCAAATCATCTATTAGATGGGTTTCTCCATATCCATGTACCAATGTTTCTGTGATTGGTTCTATTAATTGGTCATGTGTATCCTCATCACTTTCTCTTAGCTTTGTAACAGGTTGATCTAAATCATTTGATTCTGATATTGATATTTCATTAGATTCTTGCTTTGCCAACAATTCATGGAATGCCTTTTCCCAATCTGAATTGATATGTACATTCTCCATTTTGTAAAGATCCATGTCACAAAGAGTTTTCAATGCTTGCATGACAATATTTGGTCGAACATTTCCAGAAACAAATGCATTTTTGTATTCTAGTTTTCGCTTAAGCATAACTGCAATGGTCTTGTCCTCTTCTAGGTTCCTAGACAATGCTCTTTGTACGTTGTCTAAAGATGCGGGCACATTGATGATTGTTCCTATCAAGCCTACTTGAGCTCGTTTATAACCTAGTTGCCGAATCTGAGCAAAAGCAATTCTTGGTGACACAAGCCGCTCTTCAAGCGAAGTCAATTTGTCTACATCAGACAATGAAGTGTTGCAACGAATGTTAAGTGGTGTTGCAAACAATGGTGTTTCTGAATTGAAATATTCTTTTTGCAATATTTGCATATGTAATTGTACAGTGCGATTGAAGAAGGCATGGTATTCCAAGGAAGACATTTCAATGCATAGAAAGTGTCTTCATTGATATAGCGAACATCCCTTTTAAAGTACAAGCATCTACAGACAGAACATGCATGAATAGGGGCATCTTGAATATTTTTCGAGTATTCTTTAAGTGCTTTTTTTGCTTTCTCATATGCCTTTTGCTTTTGAAAGGACTAAAGTGATTTCAGACGCATTTGTTTTTTAATGGCACGTATGTTTTTGAATGGGGCAATGGATTTTTGCTGTCTCATAATAGAATCTTTCTCCAGGCATTTTTCCATCACAATTGAAATTTCTGGGCCAATGCAAAAGAGTCTTGGTTTTTTTTTAATGTTTTTTGCATGGAACAAGTTTTCAAACGCATTTGTTTTTTAATGGCACGTATGTTTTTGAACGGGGCAATGGATTTTTGCTGTCTCATAATGGAATCTTTCTCCAGGCATTTTTCCATCACAATTGAAATTTCTGGGCCAATGCAAAAGAGTCTTGGTTTTTTTTTAATGTTTTTTGCATGGAACAAGTTTTTTTCCTTTTCTTTGTTTCTATGTTAGAATGTTCTTTGCAATGGTCAGGAGAATGTTCTTCTTCAATGGCATTGCAAAGAGTTTGATGATGACAATTGTCAATTGTTTTCATCATTGCATTCATAGGAAGATTCCTAGTCATGGCATTTGACAATATTGGAGAATTTTTTTCAATGCTTGTCTGACACAAGGGATGAAAATGCTAATGGCATTTGTCAATTTCATGATGAAGAAGAAAATAGATCTTTGACGATGTATTTGTTGAGAAGAATTGGTTTTCCACTTTGTAAGAGTGTATGTTCAAAAGAAATATGTTGACTTCCAAAAACTCACACAACCATTGAATTGTGAAATGGCCATCATTTACATGGCCAATTGTATAAGGCTCTGCCAAATTCACTACAAAGGTTTGCCAACTAGAAACAAGTTGATTTTCTTGCACTGTCTCAAGATGAAGGAATGTTTCTAGACAACGAAAGGCTCTTGCATCATTTGAAAGCATGCAGTTGAAAAAAGTTTGCGCTATTGTTTTTCTGAGGCTTGCACTATCAAATGTGTTTGTCAATTTTGAAATTGATTCAAATAACGAGTCATAGCAATGGCCATCAATGCGAGAGATTAATTGGAATCCTTGTTGCAATAGACTTTTTCTTAACCGATGACATTCGAAAAAGATATCTTGACAAGAATCAATAGAAGAAGTATCTGATCGTTCATTGAAAACAACATAGTCGGGTCCTAGCAATTTGTATGAAAGCAAAGGTTCAAAGTGCCCAGCAGCTGGAACATGATCATGGAATAGAATATTGTAGCAATATCCAACACAGGAAGGGTTGAAATGAAGATATTTCCTTTTGCTTCTCAGTGACCATATAGCAACAGGCACATTTAAACAGTTTGCAAACCATTTTATGCAGAAGATATCACCCCAAAGGCCATAAACATTTTTGCATCCGATTGAGATGCAGTTTGCGACATTCGTTCCAAGTAAAGATCTCTATTTTCTATCCCATGCAATTGAAACAAGTACGAAGGATCCAATTCCAAGTTCAAAGAAGAAATTGCGGCTGGATCGTTTGCAGCTAGACGCAAACGAAAATGGTTTATGGTTGCTTCTCTTATCTCCAAGGATGTGTAGTGAAAATGCAAGAGAACAACAAAGGCATCAAAAAGACAATCTCCATTTCGGTATTGAAAAACTTGTAAACGAAACAAATGGTTTGTTGACAAAGCAACATCAATATCATCAAATGCCTGTTGTATAATCGGAACAGATGTTGCTCCTATGGCAGAACAGTGATTATGTTCAATGTTCTCCATCAGAAGAAGAAACACAGGAAGAAAAACCTGCATGGAAAATGCAACTTTGGAAATAAGCAAAAATAAGTCACATTGTTTGTGACACTTGCAAGCAATGAACCAAATAGAACAGTGTCTTTTGCATAGCGACTTGCAATGAAAAGTATGTTGGAAAAGAATTCAATAAACATTTTTGTTAGGAATTTATTTTAAATGCAATTTTTCAAAGGCTTTAGATCAGTACCACTTTTAAATTTTTTTCTCAGTTTTTGTGAGAACAAATTACGTGTAATAACTCTAGGAATCATCCAAGGATAAGCAAATACACCTATAAATGCCTGTTTGTAAATGCTTACCCAATATAGTTATTCACATTTGCACTTTGCAAATGAAATGAAAGAGTTAGAAACCAAGAACAGGTTTTTGTTGCATTATTACATAGTTTTAAATCAGTATTCAATTGTAATGATTATGCAATAATGAGTACTCATTCTTTTGCATGAAGCACTTATATTTTCTATTTTTCATTATTAAGGCCTATAACTAAGCATTATAGACAACTGCTTTGCAGAAAGAAATTATTGACAGTAACTAATTTATGTAGATTTAGCCCTAACGTCAAATGAATAATAAAATCTAATTAATATAGTATTCAACAATTTAACAAAAAAATTGCAACCAGATTTCGCAAACAGCAAATGAATAAATTATTTATATTATTAAATAACAAAAATTCCAATTTTCAGAGCTCTTTTATTTACTTCAAAAAACAAAGACATTTTGCACAAAACCCAAATTTTACTCACACTCAAGCTACACTGAATTTCCTAAATGTTATGTGATTCTAAAATTCCTATATGTTATATGACTCTGAAATGTCTCTATCCTAAAGGATGTCTGTACTTGGGATATGTGTATAGAAATTTAAATATATACATATTTCGACCAATTGCAGCTAACAAATTCAAATGCAGTTTTGGACAAAATTAAAAAGTGTTTTTAGCACATATCATTTTAACTGAAACCATCAAGGTTGAGCGCAAGAAAATTGTGGTAACTACTAAGTGACCTATCCCCAAATCAATGACATCATCAAGGGGATTTCTTAGTCTCGTACACTACTATAGAAGATTTGTTCATATGCGCACACAAATTGTTGCACTATTAACATCATTATTTAAAAGTGATGCCTTCATATGGGATAAAAAAAGCTAAAGACTATTTTGAAAAGTTGAAAAGCTTAATGACATCCACTGTAGTCTTGACAAATCCAGATATCAGGAAAACATGCGTCCATGAATACTATGTTTCAGGAACATGCATAGGAGTTCTGCTCATAAGTCATAAACATCTCATTGCCTTTGAGAGTCAAAAGTTACAACTAAATGAGCATATAAAATCTACATATGATGGAAAGACGTTGGCAATAACACATGCCTTGGCCAAGTGGAAGCAGTACTTGTTGCGAGATAAATTTCTCGCGGTGTTGCAGTTGGCATATTGATGCGGTATCCAAATTAATGATGATAGTTTAATATCCAAATTATAATAGGTTTTATCATCATAAAAATTATATAAGAATTTAAAAAATAAAAATATAATATATTTATCTGTTTTCTTTTTTATTTATTTTAAAGTTGATTTTATGTGGTTGTTGTTTGTTCCTTACGCAATGACGTTGGCCTGGTTTCATAAGAATTGTTTGCGCCAAGAATTTTATGTTTTTTGGTTTATTCCATAATTGCAATAAAAACTGTGGTTTAAAAAACACAAAGACTGCGTAATTGGTCATTACCATTTCTTTTCTTCGGTAATGACCTAAACTCCCCGAAATGAATGTATGGGAAACGGAATTGCATCTATGTATGTATCTAAACATTTAATGCCAAGAGTGCCAACCTCCCTCCTTCCTGGGTATTTCGGCCAGGTATGGAGTGGGGTCATGATATCACGAGTTGCGTCGGCGCTGGGATTAAATGCTAATACCAGCCTGCAACCCAGGCACCGAGTAGGAAATAAATGACATTATATTATATCATTATTATATCAGGAAATAAATTTGCTTCGTTCTTTTTCCATTTCCATTATGCCATGTGGTATGAATGTGATATTTTTAAATGGTTCTTTGGTCTGCTTCGTTTAAGTGGCTTTGCTTTTCGCATGGACCTGTTTTTCAGGTTTTCTCATAAAATAGATACTATACAGGTTTACTGAATCTAGAAATAGAAACCACTTTCAACCTAAGTATATGTACTTGAGAATAGAAGTCTACCCCGAAACAACAGACCGGGAGCTTAAGAGAGGGGTGCTCATTTTCCATTGGCTTTGCCAACTGCCCATATAAGACAAATGACATTTCGGGTGCAGTATAAAATCTGGGTCTTTGGCGAGATACTCCATTGTCTTTGACTTTGACATCTACCAAATGAGGTAATGACTAACAAGTATTTCAGTTCCATATGTGGCTCAAGGGGAAACCCTTAGATGCAGCGATGCTGGAATTCACAACCTGCCGTTTTATTTAAGGATAAATTCTTGAAGCATCCAACTTGAAATGAAGTCTATGATAACTTAGCAACAAGATGCTTTGGTTTTGTCTAAAGAAGAAAACGTGGACAGTGTTTGCAACAGAACACTGCTGTAAATTCACAAGAATCCTGTGAATATTTAGAGAGCCCTATATCAACAAAGTTTGTTATTTGTCAAGAATACTGTTACAAGAAACATGAACGCTAACAAATTCTTAGATGCAGTGATGGTTGTATTGACAACCTGTTGTTTTATTTAAGGAAAAATTGATGAAATATCCAATCTGAAATAGCTTTTTCTTTAGATGAAACCAGATCAGCTTGTTGCTAGGCTACTATAAACTGCATTGGTCAGCTTGAGTATGCTTCAGTGATCTATAGTTTGTCACAATAATGTAGATGTATACTTTTTTGCGCTGTGTGGACAGAGGTTTGACACGAAGACAAAGGTTAATGGCCCAGAGACATGGCAATAACCATAGTAAAGGGATGAGATCCCAATTGTATGATTCTGACATGTCTACTAACACAGGACATTTGAGCTTGTCTCTCATATAGTATTTTGGTTTGGGTTGGTTTTTAAAAAACTTAAAAATAATAAAAAAAATATTGTGTGTGAGTATTCTTATTGAATACAGTGTAGCATATCGATCATAATCTCATATTTATCTATAAGCTTTTTAAAAAAACCATATGCTTAAGAGATAATAATAAACTTCAACATGATGTGTTAAGCAATTCTAAACTCACGTAAATATATATATCATCCTCATACTATATGTGGACTACTTTGTCTTTTTCGAGAGATATAAATCAGATTTTTTTCATAAAACAAAAAACACAAGTCTCAGCTGAAGACAAAATTCCAATAGTTACCCGTCCAAAGAACTCGTCAATGAAATTGCAGAAGACAAAGCTCGTTGCACCAAGAAAGCGCTCTACACGTTCAGACACGAACACCGCAAATTACTTGATCAATGAAGCGCATTTAGACAGCAATACCCACTACCAGAAACCACTCCACCTTCGCTGGACCACTGCAAATAAGCCACAAACAACCACGCCACTGCAAAGAAGCCAACAAAAACAGCCACAACACAAAAGCAAGTCGCACCAAACAGAACGAGCTTGAACACCAGAGAACCTCTAAAATATAGCTTCAACAAACACGCCAGAAGAAATGTCCATAAGCAAGGATAGTGCAACCACATTCACCAAGGTAAAACTCGGACAGGAGTCTTGAGTCACATCAAAAACGCCATACCGCATTAACACCACGAAACCCTAGACCATACCGCGTCAATACCCCAACTACAACACCGTTTAAACCCCTGGAACACCTCAACCCAACGCTAACGAGCACACAACAGAGCTCGACGAAACGGACGATAAATCAACAAGACTGGTGAATAAATCACACAGGAGTCTTGAGTCCCGAGACCACCAACCTCATTTAAACTGGCAAACGTCACCCCGCGCCATACTGCATTAACACCACGGAACCCTGGACCATACCGCATGAATACGCCAACTGCAACACCGTTTAAACCCCTGGAACACCTCAACCCGACGCTACTAAGCGCACAACAGAGATCGACGAAATGGACGATAAATCGACAAGACTAGTGAATAAATCGCACAGGAGTCTTGAGTCCCAAGACCATCATCACCCCGCGCCATACTGCATTAACACCACCAAACCCTGGACCATACCGCATGAATACGCCAACTGCAACACCGTTTAAACCCCTGAAACACCTCAACCCGACGCAAACGAGCACACAACTGATCTCGACGAAAGGGATGATAAATTGAGAAGACTGGTGAATAAATCGCACACAACAGAGTTCGACGAAAGGGACGATAAATCGAGAAGACTGGTGAATAAATCCCATAGGAGTCTTGAGTCCCGAGACCACCAATTGCATTAACACCACGAAACCATGGACCAACACGTGTTGCATGAATACGCCAACTGCAACACGTTTAAACCCCTGCAACAGCTCAACCCGATGCCAGCAAGCGCACAACAGAGCTCGACGAAAGGCACGATAAATGGACAAGACTAGTGAATAAATCGCACAGGAGTCTTCAGTCCCGAGACCATTTAAACCTCATTTAAACTGCAACACGTTTAAACCTCAACCGGACGCCAGCGGGCGCACAACAGAGCTCAACGAAAGGCACGATAAATGGACAAGACTGGTGAATAAATCGCACAGGAGTCTTCAGTCTCGAGACCATTTAAACCTCATTTAAACCGGCAAACGTCACCCCGCCGCCGGGGCCTGGGGCACACAGCCCCAGGCCAACGTCACTGCGTACGGATCAAACCACAACCACGTAAAATGAAGTTTTAAAAAATAAAAAAAATACAAAAAAATATAAACTTTGCAATTTCATATCCGCGATTTTTGCCACCCCAACTAATACCACCCGACTCAAAACTATATGTCGGGGACATAATTATATTAAGTTAAATAAATTAAATATTATATATATAAACATATTAACTTTATTAATTAACATACCATTATAAAATCATATATATATATATATAATAAGTAATATACAATTTACCATTAACATCATAATATAGTAGCTTATATATGTTCATATCATATTAGGAATATGCACGGAAGACTCTCTTATACCTCTATACCGATAATGAACCACCATATCTGCACTTTCTTGATTTGTGGTGGGGATCACATATCAAAATTGCTATGTTCTCGTGTCTCAAAAACGTTCAAGTTTGAACATGTGTGTTAGTTTCATTCTTTATTCACCAGATGCAAATAAGAAGTGAGTTTCAATAATTTTTAGAGCATCATCAATTTGGTGTCTTAGTAGGTTGTGACTGGATTCACCAGATGCAAATAAGAAGTGAATTCACCAGATGCAAATAAGAAGTGAGCTTTAATATTTTTTTAGAGCATCATCAATTTAGTGTTTTAGTAGGTTGTAACTAGATGAGACCACCATGTTTTTGATAAGTTATTTGATGGAATCCAATTAGAGAAAATTGTAATTTTGACTATAAATTTTGACAAATTACTAAATTTTAACATTCGAGATGGATTTAGAGAGTCATTTCATTATCGAGTAACATTGTTAACACTCAGATATTTGAATCTATCCATAGTGTCACAATTTAGCAAATTTTAACACTTTAGATAGTTTTAGAGAGCCCTTTCTAAGGGCTCTATGTATCCATCTATAGTGTTAAAATTTAGTAAATTTTAACAATTCATTGTCAAAATTGCAATTTTCCATTACCAATTGATACAATTAAAAATTATTAACATAAGTGATTAATTCTTATTCTTGTAGTTTCTAGTTAGTGATATTTTTTTCCTGGACTAAATTAGTTGTTTACTTTCGTCAAAATATCACTTCGCAAAATATAGATATTAAAAATTTATATGTGGTGTGATGCAAATTCAGGGGATAAAAAAATTAAGATATTACGAGGTCATTAACTCTAATCTTCAATATTAAAATTATTTGTTTATTTTAATTACCGTAAAGAAGATAATCCACATAGCTAAAATAAGAACGAACTCTCATGGGTGCGAAGTGAAAAATGGTTGTCTAACATTTCTTAGTCATAGCTTTGAGGATGAAAAGCACTTCCTCTTAGATTGCCTTGCATACACCCACATAAGATCTCACTTTCAAAACAATACCATTAGACATTGCAAAAAAACACCATAGTCCAAATCCAACGCACCTAGAAAATTTTTTAGTTATAATATTTTTAGACGGTGTCTTAATATCTTAAGATTCCCAACATACAAATACCATTGCCATGTTTTTATAGTGTTTTATTTTGCAAAGAAGTATATATATATATATATAGTAAAGAGCTTGTTTTAATAAAAATATTGATGAGGATGATGATGAGGTCTTTAATGTCCATTGAGACCAAATTTGGTCTATCCGACCTTAAGAGAAATGACAAGATAGAGATTATTTGGCTTGCTTTAAAATATTATTGGTATGCTGAAAAAACTTAAAGAGAAGTGTCCCTAGCTCGCTATAGTGTTGGGGATCTAGAAGGTTGGAAATGTGAGGAAAGTAGCAAAGAATTTGGAATTGCGATCTAATGTACGCATTCTAAGAGAAGTGGTTTTCATCTTCCACACTCATAGATCTATCTTAGCAATATTAATTTTTTTCTTTGAGCTTGTTAAAATAGAAAGATAATTTTGATCCTCAAGATTAGAATTAATTTATCTTTGAAACTATAACTAATAAAATAATTAATGTTGTCTATATTTTGTAGACATGTAGTTTCATCAATCCTCAAATAATTTAACCAAGTTGTGGCATTATTAATCCCTCCTTCAATCCAAAATACTTCAGTAATAAAAGCAAATTATTTCACTCAATGGCTCACTCAACATGTAACCTCAATGTGCAACCTCAATTGTATAACCTCTACCAACTGCCTGGTGGGCGGGCGTATTAACTAACCTTTAGAGACCAGCTCAATTAACTCAACTTAGAGCTTTGCACGGTTGTTCAACAATGAATTAAAATTAATCTATCCTATTTGATTAGGATATGCTCTTTAATTTATGTTTTATACTTAAAATGTTTGGAAATTAATTTATTTGTGTTAAAGTGATGTTGCAACTCAAAAAATTCAAAGGTTTGCTCTTTCAAAATTAATTTATTTTTGTTAAAGTGATGTTAAAAGGTTTGCTCTTTGAAAATTCAAACGACCGAAATTCGCTCGCCGCCATCTGATCTTATTGCTGCGACGTTTTACCAGATACGTGGTACCTTGTTCGTTCTTTATGTTGATTGATCAGCAGCGAACATCCGCATAGCAACACTGCTCTCGTCAACAATCA
The DNA here is from genome assembly GCA_027924585.1 of Larix kaempferi. Classification (NCBI taxonomy): domain Eukaryota; kingdom Viridiplantae; phylum Streptophyta; class Pinopsida; order Pinales; family Pinaceae; genus Larix; species Larix kaempferi. Next base: position 9,991,531 of record BSBM01000407.1, read on the forward strand.
ATGAACCGACAAAGGGAAGCATTGAAATCGCACGAGATGCCGTGATCCATGCAATGCTTTTGAATATGTGTTTAATCAACGACCAGTTATGACAGAAATGCTGTTTTGATGTGATTGATTTATTTTTGTATGGTGCTACTTACTCCCGGATTCCTGTAATACATTTTAGTACTTCAATTTTTGCTCTATTTGTTTAAAAATGCTAGCTTATGATGTTATCGCTTTGTTTCTTACTATCTTTACGTATTCCGGAATCCATTACGCTGTATGCCAGAGTTTTGAATTCAAGTTTGCACGGCGGACCACCACTCAATGAATTAAAAAGAACATAAACTTCTTATCAACTTTAATGTCGACAATAATGGCGTCTCAAAAGCGGGTTTACAGATATTACAGATAAAAAGCGATTATTCAGTCGAGTTTATGGATGAAATTAATTAACAGTTGAACGCAATTCAATGGTGGAGAACATCTCTCCATCCCTGCATGGCGAGCCTTATTAAACCAAGAGACTTGCCTTTAATGCGAGCCTGTCTAGTGTCAGAACCATCCATCCTTCATGCCATGAGGATGGCATCCATGGATACCCCTCGAATGCAGTTATCGACTCCGGCTACCGGAAACTCGCTGTCAAATCGGCTGCATTGGAAACCTCCCACGACACCCAACGGAGGCCCTCACGCTCAGCTGGACCTATCAATTCATGTTTAATGCAACTTTGGTATCGGTAACCTTGGTAGCGAGGCAAATTTAAATTTGAATTTTGAATTTGAAGACGGGAGGCAAATTTAAATTTAAAATCTGCCAGTGCATAAGGTTCGCCCTGTTCTGATGCTCTGCTTCTTCTATCCAATCCAATCCCCCTGCGATCCAATTAACCCCCTCTTTGTATACATCATATATTTTCCCCTGCGTGTTTTTCATCTGTGTTTGCTGACTGCTCTTCATATTCATACTCTGTTCTGCTTGCTTACTGAAACTTTGTTTTCTCGGTCGCTTTTATTTTGATATTGTGCTTTGCAATAGCCATGGCCGCCTTGGATCTTGCGATTGGAACTGCAGGCAACACCATAAGCAGCACAATAACCAGCGTGATTATTAATCGCTTATCCAACAAATAGATGATGCAATGCATTTGGATGAAAACAGAAAGCTGGCACCTCAGCTATATGTATAATTATCACGGAATTGTAGTAAGTAGGTAGCAGAAGAGATCGTTGAACAGGCCGGTGTTGTGGAGGATAATGTGAGACGTTTTCTTCTGCATTAAAATCATAGGGCCCAAGATTCCTCCATTTGCTATCACGCCACTAGATAAATGTGGCAAAGTGTCACATTGTTCAAATCATTCCAACAATCTAGGCCCAAAAGAGATCCTCGAGTAACATTTTTTTGGTCATTGATGTCATTGTAAGACAACGAGACAGGTGGTGATTTTATATAGATAGCTCAATTTTGTTGGCTAAATAAGCTAAGTGTTATCTATTTAAAAGTAAAAATAGGTTTCCACCAATCCACTGATGTTCAAAACATTTTTGTTATCAGAGAAAATCAGACCCATGGTTATTAAAACTAGATAACACACCTAGCTTACCACAACTCTGTTGTAAAATAAGATTCCATGGATTCATGCCATGCACCAACAAAGAAATTTTAATGATGAAGAACACGTAGCTAGTTTAATATGCCAGCTTATTTGCAATATGTAGATTGCAGCCGTAGATTATAAGGTAATATTCCTCGTACGCGCCAATAGAAGAGCTTCCCAGCAAGATAAGAGAGGATCACATTTTTACCAGTCTGCAGAAAAGGAAGGTAACCCGTATTAATTATTTCTGAGCAAAATCGTTGAAGAAATGAACTCTAGCGCACCAGTTCACTGTTATTGCTCCACCAAATTACAAAAGAGAAGTGGCCACTGATACCAGTTGTCCTCAGATTGCAGCAAGGTATCAAATCAACACCAGAGGGAGACACCTCATTAGATCATTATGAAGTTGTTTCAACATAGAAGTTTGGAACTAAAGCGGTGGAGAGGATATCGTGGATGATAACATGCCATCTACACACAAATTATGCCAAAGAGATTAATGAGATTGATCACCAGCAAAAGTAAAAAAAATAATAAAACTCCTGAAATATCCTATATATAGTGCAACCAAATCGTAAAAGGAAATGAGAAGAATTTGCGAGATTCGAGCCAAAGGAAATGTGTTCTCTTTTGAAAGGATTTCATCAATTTGCAGTTAGCAATTTGATTGAGTTCGTTTGATCAATTGCCACGAATGGGACGTTACCCAGCTGCATTAAATCTTGAGCAAAATCCGTCACCAATTCATCGAAGGCATAAGGGATCAATTCATTTTATCAGATCAAAATTAATTAATAACATTTTCATGTAAAATTTCGAACACATGGAACCATCGGTTGAAGAAGGTTAAAATTAATGTTGCTAAATGAATGATTGTTCAATGAGGAGAACAATGATACCAACGCATGACCAGTGAAAGGAGCCCATCAATTATGACTTGATTTTGTTTCGTTTAGTTTCTTTTTACTACATTATATTTAGTTTTGAATTTTAGTAGTTATTTTTTAAAATTTTAGATTTAGTTTTATCGTTTGAATTTTTAATACGGGTGATTAGTATTTTGATTGTAGGAATAAATGTTTGAAGCAGCGTATCAAATACAATAAAATTTGATCCAACTCATTTAATTAAAGCTGGATAAGGAGGGAAGCATCCAAGATTTTATGGAGATGGTTAGTTACAGTTATAGAAAGGGGACAAGTTGCCTATAAAAGGAGGAGGAACTCGAAATGCAATAGGAGGGGGAGGTGACCCGGAAGACTGAATGAAAAAAGGGGAGCTCAAGCTGTTGTGAGTGGTTCTTTTGTGATTTTGGTCACGAGGGGAATGTACAAGATTGTGATTTTTCTTTCTTCGTCCAATCATCGATGAATAGCATAGAATAAAGATGGAGGGGTTGTAAATAGCTATTGTTCACTTTCAAACCTTCTTGAGTCTCTTTCAAAGACCAGTGAACCTTTTAGCAATGATTTATATTAGTATTATATGAAGTTGTATTTCAGTATTATAAATCTTTATAGTATTATAAATCTCTTTTTCGCTTGTCTTATTCTGGTATTTTTATATTTTCATAGTTTTTTTAAAATCTCGTATTATATTTTAATGTTATAAATTCATTGATTTCCAGTTGAGTTGGTTTGTCTAAACAATTATATTTTCAGATAAGAGTATTTATGTTATTATTATTTCTATTTTGATAAATATAATTAAATATTTAAAAATTTTGATTATAATTTAGATTTATCTTTAAATATAATCTTAACAGGATTTATTTATAATTCAGATCTATTCCATTGTTGAAATTCCAAAACGACTTAAGTTAAATAGTTTAGTTAGAAGTAGTTTTATGTAGCTAGTATGATTATCCTATATTAGCTACTAAAATATTTAATTAGATTTTTTTTTTAGTTTAGTCTATATAATTAGTTAGTGAGTTCTTCTTGTCAATAGGTAGTTGGGAGGAAAGACACTTAAAATCAAGCCATCCTAATTTGTCAATTCATATTTTATATGTTGGTATTTAAGTTTTAAGTTTGTCAATTCTTACTTTATATGTTGGAATTTAAGTTTTAAGTTTGATCATTCTAAATATTGCTCTACATTCCATTTTGTGTGGTTTAGTCACTGCACCTGGGAGCATGTTTATCCTCGTGGGTTGTTCTACTCATATGATCTATCTAAAATAACTTGTATGTGATTTTTGTTGAAGCTTACTAGTATAGGGCCTTGGCCCCATACTATGTTTAGTAAACTAAGATATTGTAATTGAATTAATTATTAATAAATGAATTGAATCATTTTTACAATATTTAAAAAAATTATATTTTCAACTACCATATCTTCAACAAACATAATGAATTTAACCATATAAATTTACATTGAAATAATTGTAAGTAATTTAGACTCTCGAATTTCTCAATAAAATGTAGAGTAGAGTAATTATTCACTAATTCTAATTTTAATTATAGTCTAACTATTCATGAGTTTAGATTTGGATTAAATTGGGAATTACAACATCAAGAAGTGTTTATGAGTTACCAAGTATCAACTACTCTATTTCAATTCATCCAATTTCATTTTACTAATTTAATTATATAAGGTGTCGAATTTATTTTAAAATTTTAATAATAATTTTTTTATTTTATATTGTACCTTTTTTATTACTTTTTATTTGTACAAGTATATTTAAAATGTGTTGTTAATGTGTTCTTAATGTTAGGGTATGTACATCTTAGACTTTATGAATTACATTGTTGCATAGAGGGGGTCCTGTGTCCTACTAACAATGGGGTATCATGCACCAAAATGGTCTCTAGCTAAGAGTATAGAGTGAGTAGACCTAATGGTTAAGAACATGTGTTTCCTCCTAGGAAGTCAAATGTAAATTTGCAAAATATAATTAATTTATGACATTTTTAATATTGTTAAAAATTACAAATTTTAAATTTTTTAACATGGAAAAAATTGAAAAAAAAATACAATTAAAATAATGAAACTAGGCATTTTAAGCAAACTTGAAATAACAACATTTGGATAAAAAAAGGTTGATACTTTGTAGTTAACAAGATTCAAAATGTCAAAAAAAATACCTTAATCAAATGAGTGATAAAAACAAATAGTAGCATTAAAAAACAAGAATTTCTCATTAAATTAGTAATTATTTGAGTAGACAATTATTTAGTTAATGGTTCTTCTCGTTAAATATTAACTAGGGTCCATTGAAACAAAACAAATACAAATTCTAAATTTTTATTTAGCAACAAATTCCATATTCAAATTACATGAGCATTGTTTTTGTAAACAACATTTCTAGATTTCTCTTATTAAATATTAAATTAGATTCACAACAACATTGTGCAATTAGTTTGATTTCTTTAATTTAGGTTACATACAACACATACATAAACATATGTAAAACTTCTAGTTATCATTTGAGATACTCAATAATGCATCTTTGGTTATGATTCACATCCATTTAGATTACAAAAATAAGTTAAGATTCATAATCATATAATATTTTTTTATAGATTAATTATCAAATTTCTCTTCTCTCAGAGATATCAAAATTTTTTAAGTTAAAATTTTTTTCTTATCCAATTCATCCTTAAACTTCTTTCAAGATTTTATTTCATTACCATATCATCCTAATAGCTAAAGAAATTTCATTCTAATATTATAAGGACTAGCTTATTTCTATGAACAAATGCAAAATATTCAATTCATATGGTTGTGCAAGGGTTGGTAGTCTTTGGAATGAAACCATACTCTTATAGTACTTGTAAGAATCCTAGCAACGAATTCTTTGTTCAATTTGTTATTCAAAGGATTGTCTCCAACTGATTGGTGAAAAACAATTTACACTTGCAATGACACTAGTAGGGGAATCACATTCTAGGGATGCTTTGGTTTTCTTTCCAACCAATGCAAACACCAAGAAACCCATGATGTCATTCATGTAAGGCCCCATCCCAATGAGAATACTTAGTTTCTCACTCACCTAACATTAAACTAAGGAAAAAACACCTCTAACCAAGAAATCGTGGCAAATATCCACAATATCAAATTGTTATAAGGAAGTGTTTGGGGGAGGGGTCTTTGACTATAGACACACATTTTCTCTCAAGGCTCTGACGTGCATGAACTAATCTACCCACTATTTTTCATAATACTATAACACCTTGAGCAATGGATTTCTTCCTAAATAACATTAGGCAATAATGTACTCATTACCTCCAACAACTTGTTACACCCTAGACTCTATCTTACCCACTTAAAAAAGGTTGTAAGTAGTCCCAAGCTCCTATACTCATTTTCACATGGGTGACAACTTCACCCTTCTAAAGGTAGATAAAACGAAAAAACAACAACAAAGAAACCCAACTCTCCTAATGGCAGACTTTTTCTACACACGCAAATAACCAAAACAACAAATAAATTCCTAATAGTCTTATCCCATGGTAGTCATCCAACCCGACTTTCCCCAAAGCATTACTGGAATATATAACACTTAAAAACCTAAGCTTCTTTCCTTTTCCTTTATTAAATAAGAGCATCGACTTTCTTTTCTTTCACATTAATAACCAAAAACATAATCTTACTTCCTTTTGTGTTCATACCCAAAAACATCAATTTACTTTCCTTAACAAAAAATTAATACTTTCATTTCTCATTTTTTTCCCCACAAAATATTAATATTAGTAAAAGCCTTAATATGGTTTCAAGGAAATATTAAGGTCAATAAAAATTAACAAAAGTCACATTATAGATAATTACTTTCCTTAAAGTAGAGAAATAATATTTTCCAAAATAAATCATTATTTACATATTTTCATGCCTCTCATAAGAATTATAGGATAGCTTATCCTCATTGAATTGGAATACTTTCTTCAAATATGATTCTACAATGATATTAAGATCTCAAGTATTACACTCTTATGATTAATGTTAGTATTCAAATAACATAAATTCCTTTCAACTTTCTTCATTGCCCTCCCAACTTCTAAACCTATTCAATGTACATGTAGAAACAAGATTATTAACAATGTGTAGTTTAATCACAATATTTCAGTATTAATTCACACAATAATTTAACCATTTTAACAAAGTTAATGGATCCATGAACGTTTTTGGTGGAACCTTGAGCTCTATTTATGGAACCATGAGCATTTTTTGTGGAACCCTGAGCTCTAGTTATGGAACCATGAGCACTATTGGTGGAACCATGGGCTCTATTTATGGAACCATGAGCATTGTTGGTGGAACCATGAGCTCTATGTATGGAACCATGAGCATTGTTGATGGAACCATGAGCATTGATGGTAGAACCATGAGCTCTATTTATGGAACTATGAGCATCAGTGGTGGAACCATAAGTAATGGTCACAAGATGTTGGAACCATGCAAGGAACCTTGAACAAAATTCATGGTAAATGAGCATTTTAGAGGTGGAACCATGAAGAATGTATATGGAACCATGGACAATTTTAATGGAACCGTGAACAATGTCAGTGGAACCATGTACAATGCATACAAAACCATGTGCAATTAAGGAACCTTGAACAATGTTGGTGGAACTGTGAATATCATAAGCATTATTTATGGACCACGTACCATTTGGTGAGTAACGCATGCATGGTCAAAAATCTCCTTAGTATATTTGATATGATAATTAATCAAGCTGGCATATGTGGACAATGCAGGTAAGACAAGAGATAAAGAAAAGATGTGATAAGATAAGAGAGAATTCGTTCAACCAACAATGCTCATGGTTCAACCAATAATGCTCATGGTTCCATAAATAGAGTTCATGGCTCCATAACTAAAGTGCATGGTTCCACGAACAATGCTCATGGTTCCATCAATAGAGCTCATAGTTCCACCAATAATGTTCATAAATAGAGCTCATGGTTCCACCAACAATGCTCATGGTTCCACCAATAGAGCTCATGGTTCCACCAAAAATGCTCATGGTTCCATCAATAGAGCTCATGGTTCCATAACTAAAGCTCATGGTTCCCCCGACAATTCTCATGGTTCCATAAATAGAGCTCATGGTTCCACCAACAATGCTCATGGTTCCACCAATAATGCTCATGGTTCCATAAATAGAGCTCATGGTTCCATAACTAAAGCTCATGGTTCCACCAATAATGTTCATGGTTCCATAACTAGAGCTCATGGTTCCACCAACAATGCTCATGGTTCCATAAATAGAGCTCATGGTTCCACCAACAATGTCCATAAATAGAGATCATGGTTCCACAAACAATGTTCATGGTTCCATAAATAGAGCTCTTGGTTCCACCTGTAATGTTCATGGTTCCATAACTAGATCTCATGGTTCCACCAACAATGCTCATGGTTCCACCAATAATGTCCATAAATAGAGCTCTTGGTTCCACCTGTAATGTTCATGGTTCCATAACTAGATCTCATGGTTCCACCAACAATGCTCATGGTTCCACCAATAATGTTCATGGTTCCACTAAAGCTCATGGTTCCCCCAACAATTCTCATGGTTCCATAAATAGAGCTCATGGTTCCACCAGCAATGCTCATGGTTCCACCAGCAATGCTCATGGTTCCACTAATAATGCTCATGGTTCCATAAATAGAGCTCATGGTTCCATAACTAAATCTCATGATTCCACCAACAATGTTCATGAATAGAGCTCATGGTTCCACCAACAATGCTCATGGTTCCATAAATAGAGCTCATGGTTCCACCAACAATGTTCATGAATAGAGCTCATGGTTCCATAAATAGAGCTCATAGTTCCACCAATATTTCTCATGGTTCCACCAATAATGTGCATGGTTCCATAACTAGAACTCATGGTTCCATAACTAAAGCTCTTGGTTCTCCCAACAATTCTCATGGTTCCATAAATAGAGCTCATGGTTCCACCAACAATGCTCATGGTTCCACCTCTGTTTATGGAACCATGAGATCTATTTATGGAACCATGAGCATTGTTGGTGGAACCATGAGCTCTATTTATGGAACCATGAGCGTTTTTGGTGGAACCATGAGCATTGTTGGTGGAACCATGAACAATGTAGGTGGAACCATGTAAAATGCATACAACGCCATGTGTAATTGAGGAACCTTGAACAACGTTGATGGAACCATGAATATCATAAGCATTTATTTATGGACCGTGACAAACCATGAACATTGTTGGTGGAACCATGAGATCTATTTATAGAATCGTGAGCATTGTTGGTGGAACCATGAGCTCTAGTTATGGAACCATGAGCTCTATTTATGGAACCATGAGCATTGTTGGTGGAACCATGAGCTCTAGTTATGGAACCATGAGCGTTGTTGGTGGAACCATGAGCATTGTTGGTGGAACCATGAGCTCTATTTATGGAACCATGATCATTATTGGTGGAACCATGAGCATTGTTGGTCGAACCATGAGCACTGTCCGTGGAACCATGGGATCTAGTTATGGAACCATGAGCTCTATTTATGGAACCATGAGAATTGTTGGGGGAACCATGAGTTTTAGTTATGGAACCATGAGATCTAGTTACAGAGCCATGAACACTATTGGTGGAGCCATGAGCTATAGTGATGGAACCATGAACATTATTGGTGGAACCATGAGCCTTGTTGGTGGAACCATGAGCTCTAGTTATGGAACCATGAGCATTGTTGGCGGAAGCATTAGCACTATCCGTGGAACCATGAGAATTATTGTTGGAGCCATGAACATTGTTGGTGGAGCAATGAGCTTTATTTATGGAACCATGATAATTGTTGGGGGAACCATGAGCTTTAGTTATGGAACGATGAGCTCTAGTTATGGAACCATGAGCATTGTTGGTGGAACCATGAGCTCTATTTATGGAACCATGAGAATTGTTGGTGGAACCATGAGCACTGTTTGTGGAACCGTGAGCTCTATTTATGGAACCATGATCACTGTCCATGGAACCATGAGCATTATTTATGGAACCATGAGCACTATTCGTGGAACCATGAGCTCTATTTATGGAACCATGAGGATTTTTGAATGATATGATAATATGTCATTGGCCTTGTGTTTGAGGTTTTATTGTCTTCCATTTTTTGGATTTTGAGTTCGTGAGACTCTAAGGTTCAAATATTTTGGAATTACAAAATATTCAAAAATTGTTGTGTAAGAGATTGGTGAACCCAACACAAAATCATACATCTTTCCTAGACAAGTATTTTACCAATCTAAATCTCCCCAATTTACAGTAATAATAACTTAAAGTTATATTTATATTCCTAAATTGTTTTTTTTCTTCATATTTATGCATATACACTTATTCTCAAGTAACTTATCAATTTTTACTTCAATCAAATGGACTCCCTCAGCTATCTGTAGATCTGATCTATTTCCACATAAGTTGTGGTCACATTCAAAACAGATCAGGGGACTTTGTGACTCCAAGGCTCTTGCAATAAAGTCATACATATTGGTCATTGTTCCATAGCTAGAGCTCATTGTTCCACCAATAATGCTCATGGTTCCACCAACAATGCTCATGGTTCCATAACTAGAGCTCATGGTTCCACCAACAATGCTCATGGTTCCGCCAACAACTCTCACGGTTCCACTAACAACACTCATGGTTCCATAGCTAGAGCTCATGGTTCTACCAACAATGCTCATGGTTCCACCAACAATGCTCATGGTTCCATAACTAGAGCTCATGGTTCCACCAATAATGCTCATGGTTCCACCAATAATGTTCATGGTTCCATAACTATAGCTCATGGTTCCACCAACAATGCTCATGGTTCCATAACTAGAGCTCATGGTTCCACCAATAATGTTCATGGTTCCATAACTAGAGCTCATGGTTCCACCAACAATGCTCATGGTTCCGCCAACAACTCTCATGGTTTCGCCAACAACGCTCACTGTTCCACCACCAACGCTCATGGTTCCATAGCTAGAGCTCATGGTTCCACCAATAATGCTCATGGTTCCACCAACAATGCTCATGGTTCCATAACTAGAGCTCATGGTTCCACCAAAAATGCTCATGGTTCCACCAATAATGTTCATGGTTCCATAACTATATCTCATGGTTCCATAACTAGAGCTCATGGTTCCACTAGTAATGTTCATGGATCCATAACTAGAGCTCATGGTTCCACCAACAATGCTCATGGTTCCATAACCAGAGCTCATGGTTGCATGGACAGTGTTCATGGTTCCACCAGCAATGACCATGGTTCCACAAATAGAGCTCATGGTTCCACCAACAATGCTCATGGTTCCGCCAACAATGTTCGTGGTTCCACCAACAACACTCATGGTTCCATAGCTAGAGCTCATGGTTCCACCAATAATGCTCATGGTTCCATTACTAGAGCTCATGGTTTCCACCAACAACGCTCATGGTTCCACCAATAATGATCATGGTTCCATAAATAGAGCTCATGGTTCCACCACCAATGCTCATGTTCCAGCAATAATGATCATGGTTCCATAAATAGAGCTCATGGTTCCACCAACAATGCTCATGGTTCCGCCAACAACGCTCACAATTCCACCAACAACGCTCATGGTTCCATAGCTAGAGCTCATGGTTCCACCAATAATGCTCATGGTTCCGCCAACAACTCTCATGGTTCCACCGACAATGCTCACGGTTCCACCAACAACACTCATGGTTCCATAGCTAGAGCTCATGGTTCCACCAATAATGCTCATGGTTCCACCAACAATGCTCATGGTTCCATAACTAGAGATCATGGTTCCACCAACAATGATCATGGTTCCGCCAACAACGCTCACAGTTCCACCAACAACGCTCATGGTTCCATAGCTAGAGCTCATGGTTCCACCAATAATGCTCATTGTTCCGCCAACAACTCTCATGGTTCCACCGACAACGCTCACGGTTCTACCAACAACACTCATGGTTCCATAGCTAGAGCTCATGGTTCCACCAATAATGCTCATGGTTCCACCAACAATGCTCATGGTTCCATAACTAGAGCTCATGGTCCACCAACAATGCTCATGGTTCCACCAATAATGCTCATGGTTCCACCAATAATGATCATGGTTCCATAAATAGACCTCATGGTTCCACCACCAATGCTTATGTTCCACTAATAATTATCATGGTTCCATAAATAGAGCTCATGGTTCCGCCAACAACTCTCATGGTTCCACCGACAATGCTCACGGTTCCACCAACAACACTCATGGTTCCATAGCTAGAGCTCATGGTTCCACCAATAATGCTCATGGTTCCACCAACAATGCTCATGGTTCCATAACTAGAGCTCATGGTTCCACCAACAATGATCATGGTTCCGCCAACAACGCTCACAATTCCACCAACAACGCTCATTGTTCCATAGCTAGAGCTCATGGTTCCACCAATAATGCTCATGGTTCCGCCAACAACTCTCATGGTTCCACCGACAACGCTCATGGTTCTACCAACAACGCTCATGGTTCCATAGCTAGAGCTCATGGTTCCACCAATAATGCTCATGGTTCCACCAACAATGCTCATGGTTCCATAACTAGAGCTCATGGTTCCACCAACAATGCTCATGGTTCCACCAATAATGCTCATGGTTCCACCAATAATGATCATGGTTCCATAAATAGACCTCATGGTTCCACCACCAATGCTTATGTTCCACTAATAATTATCATGGTTCCATAAATAGAGCTCATGGTTCCACCAACAACGTTCATAGTGGAACCATGAGCAATATTTATGGAACCATGAGAATGGTTGGGGAAACCATGAGCTCTAGTTATGGAACCATGAGCATTGTTGGTGGAACCATGAACATTATTGGTGGAACCATGAGCATTGTTGGTGGAACCATGAGCACTCTTCATGGAACCATGAGCTTTATTTATGGAACCATGAACATTGTTAGTGGAACCATGAGTTCTAGTTATGGAACCATGAATATTATTGGTGGAACCATGAGCTCTAGTTATGGAAGCATGAACATTGTGTGCATATTTGTATCTAACTCTGAAGATTTCATTGTTGGTGGGTAGATTGTGATTTTTCTTCCTGGTATGTCCACTGGTGATTGTCATATTTTCTGATCTGCAAACTATGTAAGCATCCGCAGTTGCTAACCAAGGTCTACCCAGGATAATTGGATAGCCACTAAGTTTGCTTTTGATTTCAATTATTATAAAATCAGCTGGGTATTCCCAGGACTCGATATTGATCATAATGTCTTCTAGCATTCCTTCGGGCTTCACAGTGGACGTGTCTGCTAGTTGGAGTACCGTTGTGGTTGGTCTAACCAGTGATTGGAGTCCGAGGTATAACATGGTTTCCTTAGTCATGACATTGATTGCAGCTCCCAAATCTATTAAGCTTTTATTTATTTGCTTGTTATTTATGGTGACGTTTACTACAGGACTACCAGGATCAAGATATTTAGGATTTATTATGACACCTAGCATCAAATCGGCCAATTGTCCCACTACATTAATAGTTGGTGGGTCACGCTTCCTCCTTCCTGGCTTCTCTAGGCAATTTTCTCTAATGAATTTGTTGCAGATGGGCACATCCCTTATGGATTGTAAAATCGGGATTTGGATGTTTAGGTGTTTGAATTCGTTTAAGATTATATTCTCTTCCTCTTCTTTTGTATTCCGGACAAGTTTTTATGGAAATGGGGGATTTCTGTTGCGTGGAAGTGGTTGGGTTTTGTCCTCGGGAGGTTCTGGCTCATCGGGATGCTGAACATAGGGTTTTGATGTGTGGTCTTGGGCTTCAAGTACAGGTTGTTGGATGTTGTGTGGTTACTTGGGCTTCATTCAAGTAACCATCCGTGTCTTTATAAATGGATATATGGGTCCAACTTATATACTACCTATATATTTATAAATTTTAATACAAGAAGGATAAGGTCCAACTAAGGATATTTATCCATAGTTGAATTTTAAGTAAGGATGAAATCATTTCATGGTTAAAATCAATCCATTCTTGACTTCAATCCAAGGGTGAACTGTATCGAAGGTTTACTTCACTAAGAAGTTGACTTCAATCATTGCTTGAATTCAATCCAAGGTTCACTTGAAACCATGGTTGACTTCAATCTATGGGTGAATTCAATCCTTCATTAAGGATTGGAGGCCCTAATTAAATGGATTAGCATATATTTTTTGTCGAGCACACCCATCTAATGGCGCATATTTAGGGTGGGCTCACAGGTAACCCAAAATTCTATTGCTAATTAAAATTAGGTTACCGTTTTTTTTTGTTAATCAAACTTTGTTGCCACCAGGTGGGAAAGAAAAACCGATCAGTCATAGCATGCGACCAAGTAGCAGATTATTGAAACGGTGTGGGGTGTGCTGTGCTTTGTGATGAATGGCCACGAGACAGGTGGTGAACCCTTCTTCGAGCAGTTTCTCCATATCACTATTTCGATTTTCAAAGGTTGTGTTATGGCTATCTGGGGCCAAAATGCATATAATGCTCAATTGGGTTTTCTCCCCCCACATTCAAATGCCGAATCTTATTCTTTGATTCATGAACCAATTTTTAAATCTCTGGGCATGGCGAGTATCTAAGCAATGGCCGATATCTAAACATTATGTGGTTTAATCGCATTGATCGCACTTCTGTGGTTTGATAATGCCCATGCTGGTCATAGATTTTATGTTACAAAAAAGGTTTACTGTGATAACTATGCTCCTGAATTCCCCGCCAAGATTTCTTCCCCTATCCGTGGTAAGCAGACATTATCTTCCATAGATTTCCAAATTGTTTTGCAGTTTTTTCAGGTTGTTTTTGTAATAAACCTAATTGGTTATTACAAATGTATTTATTATTAGATTAGGATAATTAATTAATTATTATTAAATGACATGTTTGTTGATCAATAGACATGTTTATTCCTGTAGGGCCATATTTAATATCGGCCATTCCTATGTAATAATCATCATTCAATTATAAATATAAATATATAAATATATAAATATATATACATATATATATATATATATATATATTATGTATTAAGATAATCATGTAAGCTTGGTAGCTTACAATTTTCATCTCGGTCGCTGCATTTTCTTACTTTCAGATATGAACGAATACTTTCAGATATGCTCACATTGCTTTCATTTTCTACATTGTTGTTTGCATACACAGTGAGCAATCCCACATCATTGAGCAATCCCACACCATGCAGCATTCAAACTGACATCAACCATGCTCCAGTCTACTTAACTCACAACATCGGTATTAATTTGGATGAAAGAATGACGGGGCCTTTTGCCTTCATATCTAGCAAAAACCACCATGATGGTAGAATATTTAATCTATATTGCAATTAGGGTTTTATGTTCCTTGTATACATTTAAATGATATATTTTAACATTTTTAGATGAACATTAATATTATATGAATTTCCATTAGGCGACATCAATGAACATTGTTTGACTTTTGAATCTCGTTGAATATGGTTAACTTTGGTTGGTTTTTCTTGATTATGGTTTACTATGGTTGACTATGGGTGGATGTGATTGACTTTAATTGACTATGGTTGACCGTGGTTAGATATGGCTTACCATGGTTCGTTGTGGTTGACAGTGGTTGGGTATGGTTAACTTTGGTTGATATTAATATCATATGGTTGATTATGCTTGACTTGTTGTCTTGATTATGGGTGACATCAGGCTTGAGTATGATTGGATTGTTATGTTCCTTAACGGTTATATCTCATTTTGATGTTCTACTAGAGTTATGGCTTAATGTGACATTCGTGACATTATGATGTATCTCTAGATGACCATTTATATCTCATCATGTCCTCCACCTATTTCCACCATTTAAATTAATATATGTTGATTGGTTTCCTTTTTTATATAAGTACAACATTTTACCCACTTTTTAATAATGAATGCAATGATGTAAATTAATTTAATTTTAAATAAACCAATCATTTTACAATAAATTGTTACATAGATATTTTCTTTTTGTTTTGTGATAATAGCAGGTATTTTCTTTCCATTTTATGGTAAAAGTTGTTGGAATATAAACTTTTGTGGTAAAATCTTGTACTCACAAGCAAATAAATACTTCTATGTTATATTTTTCAAATTATAAAATAGATAACAAAATGAGTTTCAAGGTAGATCTACAATTTTCTTTAAAAATGTTTAAGCTTTCAAACATTTAAACTCTTCATTATTTATTAAAAAATTATCATAACTTTATTATTTATTCAAAAATTATAATAATAAAATTTTTCTTTATTAAATACTCTTTTCACTTTTCCCCCCCACACACATGGATATCCATATATATATGGATCTCCATATATATATATAATCAATTGCTTATGTAATATTTCAAAATTTAAATGTTTCTTTTGTAATTGAAATGTTCATAAAGACTTTTCTTCTACATTATAAAGATAAAACATGTTATTTGAATTAATATTTTAAATATTAAATTAAAAAGAAAATCTCTCTCTCTCTATATAAAGGTGTAGCTATAAAACTTTACAAATTTTTTATATATGTCTTTTTATATTAGATTCAAGATCAAACCTATATCTGCGCTTTTATATTGCATACAATAGAAAAACTATGCATATTATAGTTTTGAGATATATTTTAGTTTATATGTGATAATTGATAGTTAATACATAAATAATAAACTTAACTTGTGACCTATAAACATGCACCAATAATATGTTATTTTCCACATTTTTTAAATACAATAATATAATTTTTACACTTTTAAATATAATGATATAAATCTATTCATATCATCTACTTTTAAAATTGTGAGTGTAAATATTGTTAATAAACTAAATGATTAAATCACTATTATCATTATTTTAAAAACATAAAAATAAATAATTATATAAAATATAGTGTGGATGTCATTATTTTAAAAACATAAAAATAAATAATTATATAAAATATAGTGTGGATGTGTATAAGGAGGTGTATCTCAAGTTCAAGCGTTTCAATCTCGTTTAATAAATTAAAAAAATACCAAAATGTTCAAACTTTCATACAAACCATAAAGGTTAATGGACAATTTCTTAATTCTCTTTTTACATAAAAACACCTTTAGTTTTGGCCAAAAAGGTCTTTGACTATTTATGACGGTAACCCTGATCTTGAACTAAACAATATCTCAATCACCTTGTACATCTTTTTCGTCATTAACTTTTTTTCACTAAAACAAAAACATCAAAAAGTAACTACAACCTTTTATTCTATTAATCTACCTCTCGGAAACATTGGGATGGTTATATCAATTATTTAGAATTATAAAAAATAGGTACTGTAAAAAGAATTGTATAAAATGATTGTCTTTCATAGT
Organism: Larix kaempferi; assembly: GCA_027924585.1. Lineage (NCBI taxonomy): Eukaryota > Viridiplantae > Streptophyta > Pinopsida > Pinales > Pinaceae > Larix > Larix kaempferi. The sequence continues at coordinate 10,008,455 of BSBM01000407.1, forward strand.
TTAACAATTTATATATATAATTTATAATATTTTTCAAATATCTTACAAATAATAACGTTGCCTCGCTCGCTGTCAACTAAAACACCCAAATTCTGATTACTTTAAATTAAAAAACGTAAAATTTATATGATTGGTTTCTGCAGATAACCATTCGAACAGTAGAAAGTAAATCTTAGTTTTAGGATTAAAAAACCTTTGGAATACTATAAAAATTAAATATGTTTATTCTTAAAAGAACTTTGAATTTATATTAAATATTATGCATGATTTATCAGTATTATACATATGGATATTTTGTACACATTGATTGAATCTTTTAGTCATTATCATTATGAAGGAGCAATCTATTATACATTCTATAAACAGTAAAAAATATGAGCATTATACGGTCATCCTTCTCATTTAAAAGCTGTTTGAAACTGGAAAAAGATGGAAAATATAATAAGACAGTTCGCTTTTATCCGACTTGTTATGAATTTTATTTCATGCAAATATAAATACTATCAAAGAAGGTACCAATTCATGAACTTGTGTTCTATTCTCTTATCATTTATAATGAACCATATTACATATTACAGTCACTTTAGTCTACAACTATTTTCAACACTGGTACATTCTGCGTTTTAATGATTGAACATTTCAGATTATTGCAGCTTTGTGGCTCAGAGCATGTATATCAAAATAAGTTCAATCCCAACATTCTGTTGCATTTATAGAGTGCACAAAGATAAATTTAAAACAGAATTAGGATATTGTATGCAGTTGCACGCAAAGATAATTTATTTTTATTTCTGAGACGATACTGTTACAGATTAATTTTATGGTTAAAAGTGAGGAACAAAAATGAAAAATTTGATGTTTGACAGTTATTAAACTTATTATCTGCTTCATGAAAATGGTTATTTTCTTTAATTTATTCTGCGGAAAGTATTTTAATTTTAGTAAGCCCTCACATATCAGGAAATGCAGAATGGACTCCAAGTTTCTTAGAAAGCGTATTTTTTACAAGAACCTGATTGCATGTCATTACATCGATTTTCCCGCTGTTTATCATAGTTACTGGGCAAAAGTATGAGCTTAGGTCTCTGAGAAGGTCTATTAGACAATAATATTTCTGTAAGTCTTTGGGATGACTATAACATACATTGTTTCCATGCTAAGCCGTAATGGCTTGTCCATTGAGCGAAACTCTTCTTTCACAATATCTCTCGCCAATTCCCTGGCTTGATTTTGCAATTCTAGGACTTCAGTGTGGTAATGATTCCGCCGGTAGGTAATACCCCAGATCGGATCTGTACCTAGGGTCGTAGCCTCTGCAATATTCATCTTCATACTCGAATGTATCATCAAACTCCAGAAGGCACTTTTGATCGAGTCTTTCAAGGCAATCCCGAACGTCGTCATAGAAACCTAATCCCTCCAGTGAGCATTATACAGTCATCCTTCTCATACAAAAGTTGTTTGAAATAGCTATCCAAAAACTAACTATAGCAAATCCAAACATTTAGTGCTATTTATAAAAAAATTACATTTCATTTTCTCACAATCGTAGGTTAAAGAGAGATTGGTTAAAGGGAGATTCATGTTAGCAGAAACACTTTGAGAACAATATACCTAAATCTGGCCTTGAGGCCTCCTCGCGGGGTCGATTTACCAATCTGTTGAGCGTTGCGAATTGTCTCACTGTCACGGTGAAGCTCTAGGAAGAGCTTCTCAAACTCGGCGTTCCATCTGCGCCTAATTCGAGTAGCGAAGATGATGTTGCAGTTGCAGAGACACTGTTCTTGTGGATCAGATCGTCCAAACAGATCTCTGGCATTTTCCAGTGCATCTTGCACTCTTGCAAACAATATTTCAAATGTTTTCCGAAGATTTTTATTCTGTTATGTGAAGATCTTTCTAATATCGATTAATAGGCTCTTCATACCACCCAGGATATTTTGTAGGCTTGCTCACCAGCATGCCCAGTTTTGCAGGAATGTTCGAATTCCTCATCCATCTGGTGGCATGTAGTGCTGGGCAAGTGAGCCGAGAGGAGGGCTATCTGTAATACCGGCCGATGTGCAAAACTTCCAGTCCAAGCAATTTGCAGGCTGGCCACGCCTTCATCCTGACGCCAATTGAATCGAATTCCTCGTGACGTGAATTGAATTCCTGGTTAATTTTAACCTTAACCTGAAACCGATCGACCTTTCGATTGAGCCGACCTTTCCTTCCTCCCGCGTGGCAACAAAATTTGATCGCTTCAATTGAAATGCGGCTCTGGGATGGATCGCTTGAAAATACGGCTCCATGTGGCATGAGGATGATTATTAATAAAAAGCCGTAGGATTAGCAAACGACCATTCAGTGGCTTGTCCATCCTCACTAAATCTCCACCCTTAGATCGTTGTGCTGGACAAATATTTATACAGTATATGCCATTTGATTGGATCCCCGCCGCCCATTGTTAATGAAAGATTAAAAGACAGCCATGGAGGTCAGGGTACAATGTTCATTGAAGTCGCCTATCGGCGAAAAAATTACCAGGAAAAGTAATCATAAAAAGCATTTATGCCAAATGGAAAATTGTAATCCAATTTTCATGAATGGTGAATGGGGGGGTCGAATTTCAATTTACTTCGAAATCGAAACAAAGGACCCAGAGGATTTTATCCTGTTTTACATCTGTATAAGGACGATACGCCTGGTCCGGAGATAATGAGGGTTCGGAATAGTCTGCAGACATTACTTGTGACCAAATATGAAAATTTGCCGTTTCAGAGTAATGAATTCCATCCCAGCTGACATATATCGTGGGATCCTGGCATGCTTCCGCTGCAACAACACTCCCGTTAACTATGCCCTTATCATAATAATTGTTTGGGCCATATCCACAACACTCCCGTTAACTATGACCTTATCATAATAATTGTTTGGGCCATATCCACAACAGGCTGCCAGCGGGTGTTCGAATCCTGTCCGCCCCAAGAAGGAAAAAAAAAACACAACAGAAAGAATAATTTTTAAACCAGAAATATAAATAAAGAGAAAATTGAACTCTGTACTTTTAATCTGCGTACCATATTCAGATGCATTTGCGATTAGAGCGTATTTGATGGAGAAAATGTCCACATAAACAATAGTGGCAACCGAGAAGTGTGCTCTGAGCTGTTGGCACACATTTTTCAGCTGGAGATTAAAAGTTTGGCGAGCTCTGTTATAAGCTACAGCACAGCCATGCGCATCAAGGGTTCTTGGCGAAGAAAACCTCTCATAATTTTGAAATGAAGTTGGAAGGAAAGGTCATGTTCAAATGTTTGAATTTGAATTTGAAACTGAGCGGCATTTGAAACTGTCCCACGCTTATAATGGCGCAGTGAACCGCATTTGAATTTGAATTTGAATTTTGTAGTGAACCGCTTTTCCATCCCATCGATAATAATGATGGAGCGCTGCCACTAAGTCCGGTTGACGGTACTTGCTGGAGGATTGTTTGCCGGAAATTGAGGAAGGACGGACGCCGGAAAAGAACGAAAACGTCAATCCATGCATGGCCATCCCTCATGCCATGGATGATCTGAAACCTGACAGACTCCTCTTAAAGGCGAGTGTGTCTGTTTAATAAGGCTTGCCATCCCTGCATATTCTGTACACGTTTGTCGAAACGAATCCCTAAAAAATTATGCCACAGTAATGGCATACTTTGGCTTTAATCTTTAGGTTTGGTCTAGCTCGAGACTCGGCCAACTTTTGGTTGCTATTCTAACTAATCATGTGAAATCCAGGAAACAGTTTTGCAACTCTCGCTCCAATCATTCTTCGATAATTCCAGAGAGTCTGATAAAGTCACGTTATTAAAAACGCAACTTGAAGGAATCTTGATGTTTTAATATTGAGGAGCAAGAAAGGTTCCGGCGCTGCAGTTGTAGGCCATTTGCTGTCCGTCAACAAGATACCATTCCGGCGGTGCACTTACAACACTCTGCATGCTGTCAATAAGATACCGTTGCCCAGTTACAGCTGAGCTGTATAAACCCTAACTAAAACGTTTTTGATTGGTCGGAATTTGGTAGAACAATTTTGGTCAAAATCACAATTTGGATTGTTCAGCAATTTCAGTGATATGGCTAATTTATTGTGTAAGTGAAAATGAAAGTAAAACTATTTGTTTGAGGCGACAGGGTAAGAATTTAGAATTCCCTTGTCAAAAATGATGGTTTCAACATAATAAACAACTTTTTCACTGGTTTTTTAGTTTTTTCTGATAGTTAACCTATAATATAGGCAGTATTTGACAGTTAACCTATAATATAGGCAGTATTTGACAGACAAAATAGCCTATGACATACATTTTGCCCTTCAAATTCCAACACTCAATCCAATGTCCGGTCAATCCAATGTCCGGTCAAGAACTTAAAGGTAATAGAATAACATAACAAGAGGCTTTATGAACGTATAATTATTCTGGTTCCTTAAAAGTGTTGGCAATCAACTAGTCAGTTAGAATCTTCCCTGTAACTTGAGCAAAATTGCAAAACCAGCCTTTGCTAGCAGTACGGTAAAGAAGTGGCGAACATGTTTTGCGAGATATTATTAAAACAACAAAATTGCTCCAGGTGGCGATTCTGTAAAACGTCAACTAAGCAAAAGAAAAGAAAGCGCCGTTTCATGTTTTAAAGTCTATAATGGTTATTTAATCCTACATAGAGCTTTTAGTTTTTTAACTCTATTCTCTCTTAGTCGGATAGTGGTGAGTATCTAATGTTGTTTATAAATTAAAGGCCAATTATGCAAAAGGAATGAAAATGGTATACTTTTGACCTGAGCTTATATAGATTGTAGATTTCAGAGATGCAGGAAGTATAGAGTAGAGTTAATTATTAATACTTTTCTCCACATCTCCAATGTTTATATGGAATCTGCAATTGATCTAAAGATACCGATTAGATGGAAATGATTATCATATATCTTCGCTACCACTTTGCATATTTCACCTCCATAAATGTTAGTATAATATTAATGATAACTGCATCTGCTCTATGCGATAGATTAAAGATATTTATATGTTGTAAATATACGAGCCCAGCATTGTCAAACAGAAAAAAAATGGGGATCATTTAAAGGTGGTCGTGATATATATTATAGATAGATTGATGATAAATATGATAATTAAAATGATGAGAAAAAATGAAAATGCAATTATTTAAAACAAATAAAACTTGGTTTTATAATATATTTTGTAAAATTGGAAATAAATTTGTAAAATTTATTTTAAAATGTTATATTTAAATTTATAATAATGATAATAGTTTTGAAAAAATAAGAAGAGGATCTGCGTTTGTGAAACGAAAGTTCTCCACGTTTCAATCTTTAGTGTAGGATCATCATCATGAGACAGCGAAGTCTCCTGATGATAATAGTTATCAATATTTATTAATTTTAATTTATTTTTTTAAATCTAAAAAATATAAAAAAGTATTTGTTTTTTTGGGAAAAATTGTAATGTCTTAATAAGTATTATTTAAATATATGAGCCCTTCATTGTTAAACAAAAAAGGTCGGGGATCATTCAAAGATGATCTATATATTGATGATATATATGATAAATAGATTGATGATAAAGATGATAATCAAAATAATGAGAAAAATAATAATGCGAATATTTAAAATAAAATAAAATAAAAATTGGTTTTATAATATATTTTTTAAAATTATAAATAAATTTGTGAAGTTTATTTTAAAATGTTAAATTTATAATAATGATGATAGTTATCAATATTTATTAACATCAAATTTATTTTATTAAATCTAAAAAATACAACGAAATATTTGGTTTTTTAAAGTATTTGTTGTCTTCAAAAAGTATTAAGGTAAGGATTTCTAAGTTACCATAATTGTAATGGCTTAAAAAGTTACGAATGTCATTATTATAATAAATGCTTTAAATATTTCAAAATTGGGATTCTATGTGGGTGTATTTCATTATGGAGGTTAGGAAAGTTTATTCTTATTTTAACTATGCTCATTTTTTCTTTATATGACTTAAAACAAAAAGATAGTTTTGATCTTTTTGGGTTGACCACCTCCTTATAGTATCTTAATGATCTCTTATCCTCTAATTATTTATTAGACCACAACTTCTCCTTAAATTTATATATAGGGTCAGTGCAAGCTAATGAGGGTCACTTTTGGCTAGTTAGATGCAATAGAAAACTGAAAAAGCAGGCATCCCTCAACTTACTTGGATTTTTTGAGCTACTTATGCAAAATATCTTGCATTGAGTAAAAAAGATGAAATGTAGGAAATTGAATCACATTTCCGAATATATAACTTTTATGTATCGAAAATTTTCATAGCTATGTCAAGTTTCATTTTTCCTAACAGACACTTTTTATTTTTCAAGCAAATGATAAGGTATATGTTTTTGTGGGTAGAGCCTTTGAGGGCCTAAATGATGGAATCAAGCTACAAAAATCGGCATGCATGTAGAGAACACATAGCACTTGTGCGCCATTATTTTTCGAAAATTAAATTAGTAATTTTATAATTTTTTTATAATTGTCTAAATGATCAAACTTCGAAAATAGTACCTCTTTTGTGGGTAGAGCCTTTGAAGGTCTTAATGCAAAAATCTTGAAATGGGTTTTTCATAGAACGTGGAGGTTAGTGTCCTCTTGTGCACCATACAATTTTTTTTTGAAATGATTGAGAATTGAAAAAGTTATGGAAGAAACACTTACAGTGTGTTTCACGAGTTAAGGAGGTAGGATAGAAAAGAAATTGAAAGAAAATAGGAAAAATTAATATTTCAAAATAAAAGTTACATATTTGGAATCTGCAGAAAAAATGCTATTTCTGTCTAAGATTTCGTCAAAAATGACTCTGTGTAGCATATTGTAATGAGTGGCTAAGCACAGGCTTCTCCAGAAACTGGAAGAAATACCTAATTAGCTTTGGTTTTTCATTAACATAGCACATGTTTGGAATTACCAAAGAAAACTCCAAAGCATACACATAGGATTATTGTTGACATGTGAGCATGTGACTCAGCCTGGTTTAGGCTCTACAAAACACGAGCGCATTCTGTTTAAATTCAAAAATATTGCCGCGCTTTTAGATGTACATAACGCGCTCACATTATATAACTACATAACGCATACGCATTATATAACTACATAACGCGTACGTGTTATATAGTTAAAAAACACGCTCGTGTTATGCAAATCATAAAATACATGTTTAATACTTGAGAAAGAGGGGGTGTGGAAGAATCAAGGGAATTTTTGTTTAATATTTGAGAAGGGGTGGGGAAGGGTCAAGGGAATATATGGTTAATATTTCATAGGGGTGGGAAAGGGTCAAGGGCTTAGAAGGATGTTGGAAGCTTGAGTGGGGAGAGATGAAGGGAATGAGAACATGATGGGCTACAGGGGGTGAAGGGAAGTGGAGCTTGAGAGCACTATTAGGAGTACAATAGGTTCTGAAGAGGTATAGGGTTAGAAGTTGAAAGTGAGACTTGAGTGACAAGGGGGAATGGATGGAGGCAAGGGGGATGTGAGAGAGAAATAAAGAATACAAGGGGGGGAGACATAGAGCAAGGGAGGGAGAGGAACAATGGGGGGGAATGGATTTGGAGGGAGTGACAGATAGATGGGGATAGAACGAAATAAAGAGATAGGAAGGGAGGGACAGAAAGTGTTGGTGGGAGACATGCAGGGAGTGGTGGCGATGGAGAGAGAGAGAGAGAGAGAGAGAGAGAGAGAATATGAGAGGATGGGGAAGGGACATAAAGTGTGTGAGAGAGAGGGAGTGATGGAGATATTGGGATAGGTTGAGGGAAAGATAACATGAGGGAGGGATAGAAGGTGAGAGAGAGACATGCGATGAGAGAGGGAGGGAGAGAAGGTAGGGTGAGGGATGGAGGGAGAAAGGTGGAGATAGATATGGATGGAGGGGGGATGGGTTTGAGAATGGAAAATGACATAATGTGTGTGTATGTGTGTGTGTTTGAGAGAGAGAGAGATTGATGGTGGGGGAGAGAGAGACTAGAGAGAATTGTGAGCATCATATTTTCCATCAGCATCATATTCTTCATCATCATCATCTTCATGACCATCATCATCATCATCATCAACATCTTCATCACCATCATCATCAGCATCATCATCATCATCATATTCCTCATCAAATCAACATCTCCATCATCATCATCATCATCATCATCTTCTAAACATCATCATGATCATCATCTAAACATCACCATCACCATCATAATCAACGTCTTCATCATCATCACCATCACCATCATCATGAAAATCTTCATCGTCATTACCATCACCATCACCATCACCATCACCATCACCATCTTCATCATCATTTTCATTTTTAGGTTCCCCATCAACATCAACATCTCCATCATCGTCATCTTCTTCATCATCATCATCTTCATCACCATCATCATCATCAACAACATCTTCATTATCATCAACATCTTCATCATCATCACCGTCATCATCATCACCATCATCATCATCATCTTCCTTGAATCAGATCAACATATCCATCATGTCGCCATCATCTTCATCATCATCATCATCATCTTCTGAACATCACCATCACCATCACCATCATCATCAACATCTTCATCATCATTACCATCACCATCATCATCAACATCTTCATCGTCGTCACCATCATCATCATCATCATTGGCATTTGTAGGTTCCTCATCAACATCTCCATCATCATCATCTTCATCACTATCATCATCAGCATCAACATCTTCATCATCATCACCATAATCATCATCTTCATCGTCATCAGATCAACATCTCCATCATCATCTTCTTCTTCATCATCTTCACCATCATCATCATCATCTTCATCTTCATCGCCATCTCCATCATCTTCAACATATCCATCATCATCACCATCACCATCATCATCATCTTCATGACCATAAACATCTTCATCATCATTGTCATCTCCCCCTTCCTCATCAACATCTCCATCATCATCATCATCATCATCATCATCATCATCACCCTCTGAACATCACCATCACCATCATCGTCAACATCTTCATCATCATCAACATCAACATCAACATCATCATCATCAGCATCAGTATCATCATCAAAATATTCATCGTCATCACCATCACCATCACCATCACCATCTTCATCATCATTGTCATCTATAGGTTCCCCATCAACACAACATCTCCATCATCATCATCTTCTTCATCATCATCATCTTCATCACCATCATCATCATCATCAACATCTTCATCATCGTCACCATCATCATCATCATCTTCCCCATCAGATCAACATCTCCATCATGTCACCATCATCTTCATCATCATCATCATCATCATCATCATCCGAACATCACCATCATCATCATCATCAACATATTCATCTTCATTACCAGCACCATCATCATCAACATCTTCATCGTCATCACCATCATCATTAGCATCTGTAGGTTCCTCATCAACATCTCCATCATCATCATCTTCATCACCATCATCATCACCATCATTGGCATCTGTAGGTTCCTCATCAACATATCCATCATTGTCATCTTCTCCATCATCATCACCATCATGATCTTATGAACATCATCATGATCATCATCTAAACATCACCATCACCATCATCGTCAACATCTTCATCATCATCACCACCAGCATCATCATCAAATTCTTCATCGTTATCACCATCACCATCACCATCACCATCTTCATCATCATTGTCATCTCTAGGTTCCCCATCAACACAACACCTCCATCATCATCATCTTCATCATCATCATCATCTTTATCACCAGCATCATCATCATCAACATCTTCATCATCATCACCATCATCATCATCATCTTCCTCATCAAATCAACATCTCCATCATGTCACCATCATCTTCATCATCATCATCATCATCCGAACATCACCATCATCATCATCATCATCATCAACATCTTCATCATCATTACTAGCACCATCATCATCAAAATCTTCATCGTCATCACCATCATCATTGGCATCTGTAGGTTCCTCATCAACATCTCCATCATCATCATCTTCATCACCATCATCATCATCATCATTGGCATCTATAGGTTCCTCATCAACATATCCATCATTGTCATCTTCTCCATCATCATCACCATCATCACCATCATGATCTTTTGAACATCATCATGATCATCATCTAAACATCACCATCACCATCATCATCACCATCACCATCACCACCAGCATCATCATCAAAATCTTCATCGTCATCACCATCACCATCACCATCACCATCACCATCACCATCTTCATCATCATTGTCATCTCTAGGTTCCCCATCAACCCAACATCTCCATCATCATCATCGTCTTCATCATCATCATCTTCATCACCATCACCACCATCATCATCATCTTCATCATTATCACCATCATCATCATCATCTTCCTCATCGGATCAACATCTCCATCATGTCACCATCATCTTCATCATCATCATCATCATCCGAACATCACCATCGCCATCATCGTCAACATCTTCATCATCATTACCAGCACCATCATCATCAACATCTTCATCGTCATCACCATCATCATTGGCATCTGTAGGTTCCTCATCAACATCTCCATCATCATCATCTTCATCACCATCATCATCATCATCATTGGCATCTGCAGGTTCCTCATCAACATATCCATCATCGTCATCTTCTCCATCATCATCACCATCATCACCATGATGATCTTCTGAACATCATCATGATCATCATCTAAACATCACCATCACATCATCGTCAACATATTCATCATCATCACCATCAGCATCATCATCAAAATCTTCATTGTCATCACCATCACCATCACCATCACCATCTTCATCATCATTGTCATCTCTAGGTTCCCAATCAACACAACATCTCCATCATCATCATCTTCTTCATCATCATCATCTTCATCACCATCATCATCATCATCAACATCTTCATCATGATGACCATCATCATCATTATCTTCCTCATCAGATCAACATCTCCATCATGTCACCATCATCTTCATCATCATCATAATCATCATCATCATTCATATCCGAACATCACCATCACCATCATCATCAACATCTTCATCATCATCACCATCATCTTCATCAACGTCATCTTCTTTATCATTCTCATCTGCATCATGATCATCTTCATTGTCATCACCCTCCTCCTCATCATCATCTTTATCATCTTCATCTGCATCATGATCATCTTCATTGTCATCACCCTCCTCCTCATCATCATCTTTATCATCTTCATCTGCATCATGATCATCTTCATTGTCATCACCCTCCTCCTGATCATCATCTTGTGCACTTATGCACTTAGGAATTAATGTTTAGAAGAGGGTCTAAAGGCCTTTATGGGGGAGGGGCTCTAGGAACAAGGTAAGACAGAGAGGGAAGGGGGGAGGGATAAAGGCGTAGAGGGTTAGTGATTAAGGGAGAAAAAGGGAGAGAGTGCGATAGGGAGGGATAGTGACAAAGATAAAGAGAAGGTGGAGAGATGGAGAGTGGGGTGGTACGGACATGGCTGGAGTAAGGGAGAGAAAGAAACATGTAGGGAGGGATGCAGGGAGAATGAGGGACAGATATTTAGAAAGAGATAGGGGGTATCTAGGGATTATTGGGAGAGATCTAGGGGGTATTAAACCATACAAAACATTTGTCCCCACACTAAAAACATTTGTTTTGTATGTAACCATATAAATTATTAGTTTTCTTTTGATTTTGTTCGTTGCCCTAGCCGTGAACTTAACCTATTTATTGTGCTTGAAAATATTGCATACGCATTTTTGCACTACATATCGTGCACGCATTTTTTATTTATTAAACGCGTGCACGTTTTGTAACTCCATAAACAATGGACTGTCCCTGTCCGAGAGCAACTTCACTCTGTCCGAGCCAAAACAACACTCCGACGATTTTTCGAACAACGCGAGCCCGCCATTGGAAATTCTCACACTCTACACCAACTCCATCATTATTTTTTTTATGCAGGTGCAACATTGAGGACATCTTTCATGGTTGCTCAATGTGGTGTTGGGTTATATGGCCATATTTGAAGAAGATAATCAGCAAGCTTGAAGAATCTCCAATTGAATAACACCAAAGATAAGGCCTTTGAAAGATTCATTTTTCCTATATTTGAGAAGCACATAAGATAAGATATCAAGCTTCAAGACCATTTCATGGTGATGGTGGATATACACAAGTGTACAAGAGAATCAAAGATCCCAAACAATTTATGATTTAACTTCCATTTGATTATTATTGAAGAGCTTGTAATTGAGGAGCAACAAAAAAAACTATATTGAATTGATCATTGTGGTGATGGGGAATGCACGTAATCGAGTAAACAAATCAACAAGGAAGAAGAGACCTCAAGAAGTCATTGAAGAAGAGAAAGAAAAGAAAAGAATATACATGATGAATTGGAGGCTTTCTTTGGAAACTAATCCAAATCCAATTGTAGAGGATACCACGGTTCATCCTATTAATCCACGACAAGAGGGACCTTCAATTTCCACAATAGTTGTTGAACAAGCACCCCATGGAAGTAATCAAGAAGCAAAATGTAGGTGCTCATTAGAGGATGTTTCAATTCCCACTTCAAGTCAAAGTGATAAGTTACCATCTCAAGATGAAGCTCATGAAGAAACACAAAATTTGTTATCCAGATGTGGTTATACAAGCGATGAAGTCAGAGATGCGTTGGAAATTTTTCCTACTGTTGAAGAAGAGAATGTTATCCACACCATCAATGAGGATGTTGGACTTCCACCATCCAAATACCAGGAAGAGAATGAAGGACACCAAGCTACTATTGAAATGCCAGAGCGTCTTGGTGATGCGCTACACGGTACAATTCCAACCCCCTTACCTCCATTAACAAGCACACGTCAAAGAACTCCGAAGCGTATACAAGTTGATGAAAGTCTCATCAATTCCATTGAAGGTATGCTATCTAAACGTAGTATTGCTTATCAAACTCAACAGATACTTGATAAATATTTTGTTTCTAAATGTGATGGAGATAAATGTAGATTATTTTTATCATTGTTAAAATCTAGGAGCATGAATGTTGTTAGGAAAAAGTTAGGGATAAAGATGATAAAGAATTATGAACCAAGTTCTCATATAGTTAAAAGCCTAGTACATGCATTTGGTAAAATTTGTAAGAACACACGTTCAAAACACCGCAATGCTGCTCGTCGTGTGTTGTCACAAGCAATTGCAAATAAGAACACCAGGGCCCTTCGTATTCTCAGGCCTACATCCGAACTAGTTAATTTGAATGTAAAAACTCTCCATAGGTATTCTATTAGAAGAGAACATCTTAACACAACCGATCAGATAGATTTTTGGGCCTTTGTTAGTCGGTTGCCACGTCATGACATGAAGCTAGTTGATGCAGTAATGGGACTTTTGCACAGTTTTTGGAATGATCACACAAGGCCTTCTTCAAACTGAAAGGATGTACTAAAACTGAGAAGGGGTTCAAAGGATCATGAACCACATACTAAGCATATTCTTGATATAACACAGACAGAACTTTACGAGAAATTTAGGATTGAGCATAAACAATTGAACTTGGGGCAAAGATCTTTTGAGAAATGTAAGCCATGGTATGTTAGAATAAATACTCTTCGTAACACTTGTTGTTGTAGATACCATGTAGAATATGAATATTACTATGAAACATTTTTGTACATTCGTCGTGTGTTGCATACTAACCATGTGCAGGATTGCTCCATGACAATACCACCAACTTCATCAAGAGAATTCATTCATAGCATCATGTGCAATAGGCCCGAGGGGCAAACATACTATGCAAAATATTGTTTGGATGGAACATGCTCCAACTGTGCTGGAATGGCATTATTGAGCCAATGTATGCACGAGAATGGAGACAGTGAATTTGGGAAAATGGTTACAGACATGAAAAGATTCAAATATATCAACTATGAAATAGTCCCAGGGAAAGAAAGCAAAAAAATACAATTGGTGACATCTCAGGTATGCATTTATATCTATAAAATTATGTTGTAACGGTTACATTTCAATCCTTACAACAAAAAATTGACATTGAGATCATTTTGTGTCACCAGGTACAAGTTAGTGACTTCATCAAGGCATTTATTGAAAAGACACATCAATATGCTCAGCATGTCCACATGGCACGATGGCAGGATGAGAAGTTTAGAATATGCAGAGATACATTTCCCCTTGGTACTATACTTTCAGTTGTTGATTTTGCCGAGAAATACACTGCAACCTCAAAATGAGATCCAAAGTCAGTATTATCACTCTGAGCAGGTTTCCTTGATGGTCCATATCACATATAGGCATGGTCCAAATAGCACTGAAGAGCAAAGAGAAATTCTGAAGGAATATCTCTTCTACATAAGTGATGATAGGTGCCACAACTTCCACTATGTACATCATTGCTTCATCATGTTCTATTATCACTTGAAGGGAAGGAACATACAGATGGATCGACACTGGATTTGGTCTGATGGGTGTGTTGGTTAGTTAAAAAATGCACGCATATTTCAGTGGTTGTATTCATTGCATAAAAACTACAAAGTGCCACATATGTGGAACTATTTCTAGACTGGGCATGGTAAAGGAGAGCATGATGGAGCCGGAGCATGTGTCAAAATAGCCCTATGAAGACAGGAATTGAAAGTATCTACAAAATCTACTATTGTAAATGCTCAATCTATAGTCAGGTGGTGCACGTCAGTAATGGGAGAGGAATCAACTATGCGAGTAGAATCCACAAGAAAGAGACATGTGGAGATATTTTTTTGGGAGGTGGTAGACATAGATCGTTCACATGCATGGGAATGCAAGACTGTGCCTGGGACTCGTGGCTTTCATTTGGTTCGAAGCTCTGATAACCCAGTATTTGAAATTTGGACCAGAAAACTCGCTTGTTTTTGCCCTCCTTGTTGTGATGGTGACTGGGATGGGTGTGAATCATTGGATTGGGTTGATGGATGGGATTGCATATCACTTCCACTTTATCAGCGTGCAATTGTTGAGTTAACTCCATTGGAAGAAGACCAATCATCTATTTCTGCAGATTTTAATCATGTCTCAGACCTTGTACAACCTGGTATGATGCATTTTCTTAACATTTTTTGTTTGTTTACGTAGTCTTCAAATGCACATTAATGGCCTTGTATCGGACGAAAAATATTTTGATCATATACCTGCAATCATATAATGCAGAGAACATATACGCAATGGTTTCCTCAAAAGATACTGAATGGGGTGATGAATACTGGTTGGCACGCTGTATAGATGGAAAACAAACCCTCATTATGTCCATGACTAACAATGAAAACAACCACTTTCCAACTGGGTCTATGGTTCTTAAAGGTGAATACTTGACACGGGATAGCAATGGAAGAAAGAAGGGTGGATATGTTTACAGGGATTACAAACCAGGTGCAAGTGTGTATCACTTTACCAACTTAATCATTGGCACAAACCTTCAGGTACGAACAATGCCTAGTCGAAATACATCGAAGGTACGCTACTTCTTACCGGATACAGAGCACGAGAGACTAATGGAGACCATCAGTATAAGAGATGATCCAGAGGGCTTGGTTGTATGATAATAGGTGGGATCTAGCATGATGAGGTATGTTACATACTTTTAATACTATACTATTTGTAATTGAATATTGATATATGCTCAATTTTCACATGTATGTTTCATATGAATATGCCAATTTTGTGTTCTTGATATGCCAAATTTATGTTTACATTGTTTATAAATATTCCAAAAGTTCTCTTGTATGTCAAGTTTATGAATATGCAATTTTTTACATATGATCAATAAACCCTAAAATTATATTATGTTCATCATGTTGGTTATTGGCTTCGCCCAACAAAATTAATTGAATTCATGCTCACTATATTAAACAATACACTTATATTAAATTTAATTTGTGTCTTGTTAAATATTTCATAATGAATTAGCTATTTGAGAGAACCACCTTAGACCAAGCCATCATCATCAACATCTTCATCATCATCACCTTCATCATCATCATGAAAATCTTCATCATGGACCTGCAAAACCCTAGTTTCCAAGATGGACCTACAAGGTGGCACATGGGCCACCATGCTGGAGGGGAGGGGCACCCCTGGCACTATCTCGGCGTGTTGAATCCAACGGAGTTGACGGTTCGTCGATCCGAGCCATGCTTGTCATTCTATGGCTCGTTCCGTCTCGAACCCAAAAGGCCTTCAGGGACACTTGCTGGATACCTGCCAGGGGAATTGAACTCCAACCGTGCAACAAAAATGGGTTCCGGGGAGTCCTACAGGTGTGTCTAGGCAGGTTCGGGCTGGGAACACTAGCCATACCCGCACGGTGCCTTTCTTAGAATAATTATATGTTTAGAAATCAAGTACAATGAAACCATGAACAAACCCTGACCCTGAAGGGCTTTACCACATGAAAAAACCTTAATGACACATGACAACAAGAGTACTTATCTACATGAAGATGACCTCCAAGCCATAAGGATAACCAAGCATATCCTTCCCAACCAACATTAGAAGGCACTTTATTTCTCGAATCCCGAGGTAACGTTTGTTCCTTTCGCCAATGTTGCTTTGAGCACTTGTATGTAGTTACTCATATGTAGTGTTGAACCTAATTGTACAATCAAATATTGGGCATTGATGAAATGTGTAGCATGTATTGCACTTAGTTTTATGAAATTAAACTTGAACATTGACTTAACTTATAATTTAATCATCCAAACTCACAAATTTTAATTACACCTATCCAATTAGTGTGCATGAGTGAGTTTGTTGAAACCTTGAAAAACATTGTATTGCATTTAGTTTGATTAAATTACACGAGCAAGAACTTTGACATAACTTGTAATGATCATCCAAAATCACAAATTTGAATTAGATACCAATTAGTGCACACATGTAGTGAGTTCGTTGAAACCTTTAAATATAATAGTTTGTTCGTTTGACATAGTGCATTCATGAGTAATAGATAATCCACACAAATCAACACATTAGATTGACACAAGAACACGTGGAAACCGAAGAGCAAATACAAAGTGAAATGTATAATTCATTTATAAGTGAAATGTCAATGTGCATATCTCCAAAAGTACATGTATCCAAAAGTACATATATATCCAAAAGTATCCAAAAGTGCATGTTTCCAAAAGTATATGTATATCCAAAAGTATCCAAAAGTACATGTATCCAATGAAGTCAATGTACATGTCTCCAATGAAGTCAATGTACATGTCTCCAAAAGTACATGCACAATAAAGTCAATGTACATGTCTCCAAAAGTGAATGTATCGAAAAGTACATTTATATACAAAAGTATCCAAAAGCACATGTGTCCAAAACTATCAAAGCCACATGTACATGTATCCAAATGTACATATATCCCATAAGACACATCAAAACTCAAGCTTCCTCTTGTTCTTTCCCGACGTTGATCCTCTAGGCACATCTCTAGGATTAGTGTGCGTCTTTGGATTCTACAAATTAAATATCAATTGTCAAATTCAACTAACTATGTACACTAATACATTAGCTCAACAATTATCAACTGGTGCATGGAAAGTGCATGAAACACTTGGTCACTAAAGGACATATCACCTCAACTAACAAAGGAGATTGCGTTGCTTGTGTAGCATATGGAGCCATTGGTTGAACATCTGGGATGGTTGAACCAGGGGGGCTAGGAACTGCTCCTGCTGGTGGTGGCTACAATGAAAAAATGTTGAAATAGTTAGAAATGCATGAATAAACAATAGACAACAATAATAAACTATGTAAAGATAATGTTGAAATAGTTACATACCTATGTGTGATCAGTTGCCATTGCAGATGCGGCACTGACTGCTGCATCAACCATCGATGAGAGGTTTTTAGTAGATAACTCGGGTTCCTGATGCAGTAAACATGCAATTCAAACATTAACAAAAATGATTTATGCACTGGATTTCAAGTTAAACAACAAATATCATCGAAGGATATACATTACCATGGTGTGAGTAAGCCCATGGTCGTGGGCAACTGGAGTCTTTCTAGGAGTAGAACGCCTCACATACACACGACCCTTGTTCACGAATGGCCTGGAGGGATATACAAATCCAGGCAATGGTCCAGATGTCTCGGATGGTGCCTACAGTCAGCAAGTGTTCATGTAGTTAGACATGCATGATTCAACAAACAAACATGTATTTAAAAAATGTCATTTTTAATTGTTTACTTGGAGCCCAGATGTTTCATGGGACGGTATGACCATGGGTGCTACCTCCACATTACCTTACCCTAGTGAAGGATCTTCCATCTGCAAGTTTAATAATTGTAAATATTAGACCGTAGATAGCATTAGTGAACTAAAATGTAAAGTATGTGGAAATTAACAAATTAACAAGTATTAAAAAACTGAAATTTTAAAATGTTTACCTCGGTGTGAGATACGGCAATAGGTGCTATATAAGATGGGCCAAACAAATGGGTAGCATCATGGCCCTCTGTAGAGTCTGGAACATCTAGCTCTGGGCATTGCTGCTGGCATAAAGAATCAACTGCAAGTTCACAAAATTAATATATTAGCTCAAACTATATATATGTGTACAAAGACAAAAATAAATGAAGAATTTATTACAATTAACCATCAACATACCTCTCTCAAAAATCCACTGAAGGAAACATCTGAGGCAAGACCATAGCAGGGACGACCACATGATGTGCACTCGTGAGGATCAGTACTAGGATGGGGATGTGTCAATGGTCCTGCACTAGTGGATGGTCCTGATGGTCTTGCACTAGTTGATGGTCCTGAATGGTGACAAGCTGGTGTATGTACCACACTAGGGACAGATGTCCCTTCCTCACCCATATGCTGAACCATAGTGCCATGGTGAACAACCTCCCATGCCAAACTCAAAAATGAATCCAGTGTCTGTAGAATAATACGATGTGCAAGTGGGACATATGGCCCAGGAAACTGCGTGCGAGGTGTAGGGATAGGGCGATCCTAGTCTCGAAGCCTCGCATTGGGTCGGTTTTGGGGCATCCCCCCACTGATCCTTTGAAACTACAAGATGTCAAAATAGTTTACGTGTTTATGTAACACGAACTCTGCGTACATCTTTCGAAGGAAATACAAGGAAATTTCCCTGTTGCTGTGTGGTGGCATGTCAAAAACCATGTACCATCTATCCATCTAGTTATCAGCAAATGGTTGAAACGTGCACCACTCAATGGAGATATGCAGCCTGTTTACATTTGGGATTTCTCCCATCCGAGGCTCCCTAAACAATGCAAATATGAGCTCTTTGGATATTTTCAACTTTTTTATTGCATTGTAGTCTAGCGCATCAGCATATTGTTGTCTTTTTCTTTCTCTATATGATGTAATATCATATAGTACATTGCTAGACTGTGAAATGGTGTCAATAATTGCATCCAAGGTTGATGCAAGCAAGCGGCGAATCCTGTCACCACCACTAAAAGCTACACTAATGCCCCTCAAGTGGGAAAGCTCAATCAGTATCTCGGCATTGGTGTCCATAGCCGCAACTGCAATAAAGACATCAATACAAAAATCATTAGAAACATATACATGGTATATAATGATGTCTCTTCAAAATTGAAAATGTATTAAATGAAACTCAAGTAAGCAATTTAATGGCATTCACTTACATACATTTAAAACTTAAAATTAAACATTTAACAATTAAAAAGTAAGATTCGTTCAACTTCTTTCTAGAAGTTAAGGCACTTCTTAACCCTCATTGGTGACTTTTGCAAGCAAACTTGGGTTTAAACTTCTTAGAATTTAGGAGTGTTATTTTGACATGTTTTGGCCTTTACGTCCATTGCAGAAAACAATATTTCCATCAACTTCATAAGCTAACATTAAATTTATTTATTTCAACATATTACGCCTTATGGTTGGAGGGGAGGACAAAGTGGCATGGAATGAAATAGATATGTATGAGTTTGCACACCTTTGCATTGATTGGTCCACTCATTGAACCCCAGGTTCTACGCTTAGGATTGGCTCAGTGGTGGGTCGGGGCCCTCATCCAGAGTCCCTCCTCACATGGATGGAGAGATATGAGAAGGGAGGAAGATAGCATTTAGACGTCTAGTTCAGGATAGAGACCACCTTGAGGTGGTGGAGGAGGAATTTTATGAGTTTTCTAGTGGCACTAGAAGATTTGGAGGATATGAGGTGGTTAGAGACATGGGGGTTAAGAAACCCCTTGTTTGGTGGACAATTCATGGGGCAACATGCCCTCTTCTACAAAAGATAGCCTTAAGGGATGTCTTTCCTGATGAGATGGGTTTGGACAATAGTACTGAGTTGGCATTAGCCAACATGGATCCTAATGATTCAGTGCTAGAGCTAGTCACTTTTGATGAGGGTGATCGTATGGAGGGGTCATCCTCCACACCAGCAGATGTAGTTAGTCATATTGGTAGAGAGGAGGAGGAGGAGGAGGAGGATCAGGGCAATGATGAGTTTGTTGATTCAGGCATGGAGGAGGACTATTGAGTCATTGACAGATGGGATTCTTCCATTTTGATCCACTCCTTTTTTGTTTTTACTGTTAGACTATTAGTCTATTTGGCATTTTCCAGTGCCTAGTGGCATTCCGACATCTATGTAATACATTTTGATTTTGATGACTTAATGAGAAATATGGTTCCGAGTCTCTGACATGCATCTATGTGTCTCAATGTCTCGTTGTTATTTGTGATTGTGAATGACAAATGTGTTGTGATTTGTGAATGATCTAATTTCTATTGAATATTTCATATTTGTAATTGTAAATGTAATTGCTATTGAATATTTGTAATTGTAAATGTTAAATTTTATTGGATTTATATGTCTATATTTTTAAATTTTAATATATTTAAAATATATTTATATGTATATAAAATGTGTCCTACGTGTCCTAATTCCAGGGTTCACCGTGTCCCGTGGGGACACTCGTGTCCCATCTCCTCGTATCAGGTGACTTAGATGGATACATTGTAGAAAGGGGGGAGTTCTATTTTTTTCAATTTTTGGTTGGATTAGGAATTTTTGAGTTTTTGAAAAGGGATTAATTTTAATTATTCACTCATATTGGTTGAGGGACATGTGAATTTAATTAGAGATTGGGTTATTCCCAATTTTATCAATATTACAAAATTAGGTTGTCTTAAACAATAAAAAATAGTAATTTAGGTTAAGAAATGACAAAAAAATGGTATGGGTGAATGAATTACCTGATTAGATGACAATCCACTGGTGAATTTGCCTCCCCTACAGCTAAATCGGGCTCCATCGATACTCTAGGGCACACAAACCATCCTCATCCAACCTCTATTTCGCGTTTCTGATGCATGAAGAGCGTCGCGGGTGGTCGGGACTGTGTTTTTAAATTGATTTTAGATTTCAATAACGCGTACGCGTTTTGTAACTACATAACATGTACACGTTTTGTAGTTCTATAACGCGTATGCGTTATGGTTACCTATCCTACATGTCTAGTGACATGTCAGGCTCGGGTCTTACCATGACAGGTGCTAAGTATCAAAAATGCGTTATGTTTTTATGTATCAGGAACGAATTTTGAAAAAGTAGGATTGCATCTAAAGTGACCCTCATCTTCTTGCACACACCCTATAATATTTTTAATATTATCAATGTTTTAGATAGGACGTCTTCCTCAATTGAAATGATTTAGCCAAGGTTCGACATCTTAATGCCAACCTCACTTAAGCCATATGTTGTTTTGGTTGGAGTTTGAAGCAATCTTAGGAAGCTCCTTGTCTCACATGTTTATTTTCATCTTGTACATTAGGTACTTAGTCAGCTTGCTTCTGTGAAGATGAAAGTATACTGTGTATTTCTTCTAATTTTATGTTATGTGTTATAAAACACATTTGAATTGTATTTATAATTTTCCATGGTTCTCTAGATATGTTGCAACCAAAATTCACATCCATATAAGATAATAGGAGTGATGAGAGTCTCAAACAGTAGTTTCTTATTTCTCTAAAGTCACTGTTCCATTTACAACTTCATTGAAGTCCATAATATGTTTCCACCCTCGACTTATCATTTTCTCAATGTTATAGTTCTAGTTAAACTTGTGCTGAAAATCAATTCTGAGATATTTGTGTGAAGTTACCTCCTCGAAGATATTGTTTTTATACATGAAATTAGCATAAATAATATTTTTGGATTTGATTATGATAAACTCTATTTAGTCAGTGTTAATAGTATTACCCATGATAGATAAAAACTCTTTGAGAATTTTTAGTTACTTTTCAATATCACCATGACTCCTCTCCATGAGAATCATATCATTAGGATAGAGAAGAAGGATGATGATTATAGTAGTTAGAGTCCCACCTACACAACTTGCTTCTTCCAATTAACCCTATAACTTATGATTATATATAGAAAAAAGGTTAGGGGACAGGGGACAACCTTGATTGAATCTTATATTACAATTAATTACTTTTGACCATCCTGGAGATTTCATAAAAATTTCTAATAGCATTCCCGTGCATCATTTCGGAGAATATCTCAACTAAGACAGAAATTTTATCTCTTCTAATATATTCCAATGATTAGCTTTGGGCTTCTAAAGTCAACATCTAAACATAAAATATTGGTTTTATTATTTTGACACTGCTCTAAAATGGTCCTAAGAATAACAATATAGTTCACAGTTGAGTGATAACTCATAAATTGGGGTTGGATTTTACCTCTTTTTCCATGAATTTTTCACCATATGTTGATCTTATTTTCTAGAATAACTCTATATTACTTGACTAAAATAGGGATAATCATAATGGTCCTATAGGTAGATGGATTGATTTAATCACTACTTTTGAAAATAGGAACATTGAATATTTGTGTCCAAATTTTACATAAGTCTTGCTTTACTAATAAATTAAAGAGCTTGTGGATGTGAGTGATGAGGATATGAACACCATTTTTTAAGTTTTATTCTTGGTGTCCTTTGACCTCTTTATAGTTCCTTTTGCAAGCCTTTTAACACCAAACTCTATGTCTTCGATAGGAAAAACTTCTTCTCTATAGAAATCCTTTGAATGTTTCCCACAACATCAAGGGATTTGTAGATATTTTTAAGGTAGGAATTCCAATCCCTTAAGAGAATCATATTTTTATCTTTAATTTTATGACTTACAATTCACCTCCAAAATTTATTTATGTGTAGCTAAGGGATGTGCAAAATATTATATTCCTTTTTATTTATATAGTATACTATAACATACCCAATTTTCATAAAAAATTAAAATCCTTCCAAAAGGTCTATTCACTCATAACTACTGCACGGAAGTATAAAATTTTGGCATTTTTAAATTACTATTAAAAATATAAAATGACATTTAAACCTCTCGCAATTATTTAATTGCCTAGATAATTACAACATAGAAAATATCGTAGTACTTAGATTTGCAGTCATCAATCCATACATGTCATAATGACGTCTAATGATGTAACTCTATATTGGATGATGTATCTTTACCTATTTGTGCAACCCCTTTTTCACCTTTTAAACATTATAAAATAATAGAGCAACATCTTAGAATTTAATTATTTTCTTGACAATGTATGTCTACATAACCAAACAATTTCTTGACATCATGCGACATTTTAACTGGATAGCATGACTACGATTATACTTTCACTGAACCATTTTCCATATTTAGCTGTAACTATAGAATATTCGCCATTATCAATCCCATAAAGCAACTAATGACACAAAATAAAGGTACATTAGGAGTTATCAATTGCTAAAACATTCGCTTGCGTAAAGAAAGTCAACATAGACAGAATGCACATGTACATCTTTTATGAGTTGATCGAACCAGGAGAACATCATAAGTGATAACAATATTAACATAATCATAAAGTGGACATATTGGCATTATCATAAACATTTAAGAAGGAATTTAAGTACTCATATGCATAGACACATGGAGGAACACCATAAGAAAACATAAGGATACCAAGAGTAACGTGGTTCACCCGTACACGGGCTAGTCCACAAAAGTGTGTGCATCTTTTATTATTAGAGAAGAAGTGGTAGTATTACAAGAGAAACTTAATTGCTACAACAAGACTGATGGTTTACAAATAGCAGTCGAGAAGTTGCATTATCCTCTCTTACCGAGAGTATCTTCAAGGCATCTTAGAGTTCTATCTCTGAATTTAACATACATATAACAAGTCATCTTTTAATAACCTTAGTACAAGTATTGGATTCTTCATTCTCATAGTCTAAGGGTTATACCCTTCCTCTTCAATGTATACACAAGGGTAGTGTAACAACTAGCGAAACATCTTTATGCATTCCTTACTCTTATAGAGACTTTTATGAAGTGCAACTCCTACGATGATTTAAATCTTTCCCGTAACACTAGAAGATAATTGACTAGCTCTCAAAACACATTATTAATCGCTTCATATGTAAAGTGTTAATGATGATTCAATACTCTCCCCAAAGAGGATTTACTCAGGAAATCAATTAATCATATCAAAAACACATATATACTGTCCTGTCTATCTACTAGCATAAAGATAGTTATTACATGAATTTATATAAACTTTTCTATCTTGAAGTAATATAGTAATCGATTAGATACCTACCAAAGTTTTTAATGGTCGCCAACGAAATATTATCAAGAAGGGTTGAAATGTGACTCCAGCACATTCATATATTTATATATGTCTAATATCTTATAAGCAGGGCAATAAATAGTAGATTGCAGCTGTTAAAATAAGAACCATAAAAGGTTTAAGATAATGATCAAGCTAGGATTGATATCGAGCTTAGTACACCATATATATACATATGTATCTATCGGCAGCAAATATATAAATGATATATAGTGATACGATCACACAAGGGAATGATCGATCCGGTCTATAACTTGCTCAATAGAAAGAATCCATCAAAGTTTAAATCCAAGCTTGACTCTGTATTATAATTAAACGAGTTTACTCACATTTTTCCATCGATAGGATCTATCAACTATCGAAGATGTTTCTCATAATAAGGATCACATTATAAAAATAGAAAAATAACCACCTTCATTCAAGCACTTTTGTATCATTTTAAAACTACGTCGAGCGGTAAACTCTTTTACACCAAAGATTTACATACTAACAAAGAAGATCCTATCAACCTGACCGTTTGGACGTATTCAGCATGTAATAATATCAGAAAGGAAAATGATTCTGTGAGGAACTAACGCATATATATATCCATCAACATCTTTCCTTGCAACGACCAAACAAAAGCATCAGTTAAGAACTAATAAAGTACACATCTATACGAATGTTTTGCCTTGCAGCGTCCAATCCATATCGAGAAATATCCATTCACATTTTCCAGTGATCAAACAGAAATGCATCAAGTGTTTGCCTTGTAGTGATCAATCTAGGTCGGCGAGGCATCCGATATTCTTTTAATTACTTATCAACTTTGGACAGAACCGGGAGTATAAACCCGATGACCTTCCGGGCGTATTTCAACTGAAACCTAGTAAGAAAATATATTTTAAAAGCAATAATTCTCGACCTAGGGGTGCGCCCTCACTCGTTATTTCATATTTCATATTAATACTCAAATAGAAAATAAAAAGTGTCACGGACTTCAATCAATCAAAGATTTAAATAAAGAAAACAAGGTTATCGAAGCTACATCCTCTCTAAGAGGAGTGCCCTACTCTACTCTCAACCGCTGGTATATATTTTGTACTTTACTTGAGGAATGAATCTCTGCATTCACAATAAATTTTACAAGGTGATAGGTTCTATTATAGAATTTAAAGAATTTAACAACAGTCTATTATTTCCTTGGGAGAGACTGCTCTTTTAACCGAAAGAGAAATTGATGCTTTAACCATAAGTAGTTAGGGGAAGAGTGGGGTGAGACCGTTCCTCGTCAGGTCACCCATCTTCTCTGTTATCTCTTGTATTATATAAAGTATGCAAGTAGCGGCATTCTAGGCCATGGTCATCCGACAAACAAGCGGTGGAACAGTTATAAATGTAAGTCTACTAACCAAAGAAACATGAAAGGATACTTTGGTATGTGAAGTCACGACTCCTCCATCAAATCTACAAAAATTGTAAATGGTCTCAAGGGTCATGGCTCTGGAAGTGATCTCTGCCATTTCTATCATTAACTATATTTATTAACCACTGGAACTGTATTATATAGATATTGCCAAAAAGGTCGTCCTTGTCTGGGCTAGAAGCAAAACCCTAAGTGGTATTAAAGTATAGGCAACTACTAACTGAGTGAAGGAAGACGGTCGTCTAGCCGAGATGGAGTCATCACAGTATCATGAGGCAGTAAATAAAAAGGTACCCATCCAAATTACTCAACCTGGAATGGACCATCGATCTCATATTCACACAACAGGATCAATCTTATAGTACAAATATCAAACTCTACACTTAATCCTCAAAAGACATTCCCTTCATCCAACTTCACGCTTATATAATAATAGAAACAAAAACTACTTTTATAACAAAACCAAATACATAACTTTCCCTGGGGAGCCTCACCTTCTCTGGTTAGCAGCAGTTTAGGTAAAATCAAATCATAGAGGTCAACATACTCGTAGAGCTGTAACCATTGATCTTCTCCATGGAGTTCTATTTGCAACTTGATAGAAACACGATAGTTGGTGCCCCCGCCGGATCTAAGAAGTCTTCATGCAATATCATTTACCAAACAGATGGAGAGATCCTCTCCATTGCGACCCTATCAATTTTCTATATCAGCTTTCTTCATTGCTTGTGCAGGTGTGTGCCTTCCAACTCCCAAGGAAAAACCATTGTCTCAAATATCAGTCCCTTCTTCGGCCGTATCCCTTCACACTTCTATGCATGCTTCCCCCATGAATGCCCAAATGCAGAAATCAAAGAAGAAAAATGAAACCTTCACCCCACCATCGTGGGAGTAATTCCCCAATGTGAGACATTAAAAAAAAGAACACCCCCCCCGGGTGTCCTCCATCATAGCTCGATTAAACATTAAGAAAGAAAAACTACTCACATAACCTGTCGACAGGTGGTGGCATCCGAGGAACAAGTGGCGGTTAAAAGAAAATTTTGATACTCCACTCCAAAAACTGGCTCCCACTAAAATATCCACTGTCTCCCATCGTGGGGTATCTCATGTGACGAGGATCACACGTTCTCCACTATCATAGCAATGGCGGAGTGGCCGTTATTCTATTTTATATATTCAGATACATGGGATGTAATTAAAAACATAATCCTAGTGAAAATAGGTATACACATATTATTTATTTAAGTATAAAATTCCATTTCTTTTATGCATTTAATAGCACCTACGACATAGATAGGATTTCATTATTTAATGATTCTAGTCAACAATTTTTTCATGGATAAATTATCTATTTCTAGATATATATTAAGATCGCATACAAACCTTTAGCCTCTGTATTTGTTCAAGACACACATATATATAATATGTAATCAATAGTTATTATAACTATTTATTTGCCTTTCTTAAGGCTATAAAACACACTCATTTCAATATATATCATAATAATTTAATAATGGCCTCAACTATAATCTTATATAATTATAAATATATATATGATATCTCCCGCTACACACACACACACACACACACACACACACACACACACACACACACACACACACACACACACATATAAGGTCCATTTTCATGGCTTACTCATGATAGGATTAGGATAATTTAGGTCAAAGTATCTTAATGTCATATGGCTTCATCATTTATCATAAGACTTGTTACTTAGATCTTTGTCGCAAGTCACCCAATTGTTATAACAATCGTTAGATTTGCCCTTTAGGATGGTAGGTTAATGCGTCAAATTAAGTCGAAGCCACATAAGTTTACTATTTAACTATAGTAGTTTAGGTCTTCTACTTAGGGCTAAACTCTATTCGTATGGCGCCCTAATTATTTAAGCCTTTTAAGGAAAAACATATTATCATCTTCATGTGCCCTAGTCATTAGAAAACTCGATCTCATGGCTTGTCTGCCATCTCATCTTTTCTTTTGGATGGGTTTGGTCGTTTATCGTTTAGTCGCATTTACTTTTCTTAATTTTGTAGTCTTAACTAAGACTTATAATCATGATACTAACTCGAGGTCCACCGGTGGGGCCTTCGCCTTGAGCTCCTCACCATGGCCTATTTACATAATTAAAATTATTTTACAATAATAATAATAATAATAGTTAGGGTCAAATTGGAGGGATGTTACATATACTTGTTTGAATGTGCAAAAGATCCTCTGCCCTTTTATTTATATAGTACACTTGTTTCTCTGTTATATCAGATATGTGTATCTATATATCCTCTTGACATTTTAAGGACACTTCATAAGCATTGCCTTTCTGGAATGCTTGGACTCTTTATATACCAAGACTTAGTCATTCTATTTTCCTTTTCATAGGACATATTGATATAAAACTTGTTAATAGAGGTAGAGAGGGTTGTGGTAAAGTTATGATAAAAGAATTCAATATTGTCCTTGTTTAATACTAGAACAAAATTCATTATTTAAATCCATTAAAAATAGATTATTTTTATTTTTACCGAATATAAGGGATTTTGGTTATTAGAATTCTATGTTATGGGGCTTATGTGCTTGGAAAAGTTTAAAGTTAGGGTTAAAGTTATAGAATAGAACTCGGACTCATGGTCACTTAAGATGTCAAAAGTTATTATTTTGTTGTATACATCGATTTTAGATATCACATAATCTACAACATGTCTACCCATTCCATGAATAAAAGGTCATATCATTGGATTTCAACCACTTCATAAGATCATTGAAATTATTAGGTCATGAAAACAACAAATCTTCATCTGAATACCAAATAAATTAACTAAATATTTATAGATTATTTTATATATACTTGCTAAATCAAGGTCCCTAATGCATATACATAGATGGTCAGGGTTTCAATAATTTCTTAAGATAACACCTTGGTTATTTTTTGTTCTATGATTAAATTCTCACAGGAAAATGATATTACCTTCATTTCTTAGATTGTATTTGTATCATATATTCAAAGCCAATATAAGGAGAATTTTCATATAGCTTAGAAAAGATAGATTTCAGAGGAATAAAATAACATATTTTTTTAGGAATATTTTTAGTATTTATTGTGCCAAAGAGGCACATTCTACAACCCAGTAGGTTGATAAGTAACTCCTTCAGTGCTCATCTTGGAGGCTACACATGTCCTTTTTATAAAATAATAAAAGATTACAAAATGAGACTTGCCGGCTAAAATTAAATTTAAAACATTTGCGCTCTAAAAAGGTTTGTACCTAGAGAGATTTGATCCCTCTCGGCACTTGGTAGATCCATTTTTAAAATGGATCTATGCGGGTATATGAAATACCCATATACATGTACTAATTGAGGGGATCATTCTTGTGAATCTTAATATGAGAAAACAATTTCTTCTTTATCTAAAAAGCTATACATCCAATCCCTGTATGGTACGATCTCTTATCCTTAACCACAACATAAATAATTATATGTCAGGGAACTTAGATTCTTCATTGTCGGTGTTTCAGTGATCAATATAATATCAATTCCACTTGAGACGAGGGAAAATTTTAATCATCCATAATTTTCTCAAAGTGTAGAAACCTTGGCAAATATTACTAATTCTTAAATTTCCAACCCCAAAATGTTTGGTCATTTTTAAAAGATATATTCAAATTTATAAAAGAATTATATTGTTTTTGGTCAATTTTGACAACTTTTAGAGTAAAAAATATTAATCCCTTGGAATTTGGTTGAATGATCTTTGAAAAAAAAGGCAAATTAACAAATCCTTTTTTTGGAAAAAAGGTTGAAAAATAGCCAATGGACTAAATTTCCCTTTTAAAATTTTCCTTTCTTGAGATTCAACTTAACATGGGATATTTTCTCCATTGGAAAGCCACTATAGTTCAAAGAGATTATGAGTAGTGTCCCAAATTCCTATTTAGTGTTATATTTTTTGCCTCTATCAACAATAATGGATTTTCTGTTCTGAATATTTTCGGATTTACTTCCTTCATGAATTGTTTTACCATTTGAACTTCCTTTCTAAATCAATTTGATTTTCTTAAATTAAATATTCATTTGAAATATTCCTATCTCGTTTAGGCTTGAGGTTTTACTTATTATTCCCTATTTATGGCATTCCTTTCCGAACCTCTTTACTTTTAGGAGACAAGTTGTTTTGATTTGTCATTTTTCTTGTAGTTTTTTGGAAAACTTTTTCCTGCACTAAGCTTGTGTATCCTCTTCACTATGTTATTTCAAATAAAAAATATGAAGTTCAAAGCCCATTTTCTATGCTCATGTTTTAAATATATAAGATTATTAATTTCATCTTCGATGCTTTGATTTCCAATCTACCCCAAACTATTTAACACCAATTTTTTTTATCTTTTTTTCCAACATTTTAATTATGCTCGACATATACTGATTTTCTAAATTATTGACAAATCATTCTTGAGTTGTTGTTTTTCTTGGATTTGCATTTTTGTTTCTTATAATATAATTTCCATTTTCTATAGCTTATCTTCCAACAATATTAATTTAATTTCTATAACTTGTCTTTAAATTATGCAAACTTATTATGGCACATTACTCCTAATTCTTTATAATGTTTTTCTATTTATTTTCTATTTTTAACTAATGATTCTATATATTCATAGAAAGTTTTTTACTTATATTTACAAGATCTCCCCTTCAAAGATCCTTTTGGTAAATGCACTCAATTATTCATATTGAAATAAAAAAATAGAGAAAAAATAAATTATAAACAAGATTAAAAAAAAAAAAAACTTATACATCTAATTAAGTTACTACCATTTTTTATGAATTTGAATATATATCATAAAAATTCCATATTAATATTTTAACAATAATTTAGAAAAAGAAATACACATAATTAATACAATTTCATGGATTCAAATTTCATAAATATATCACAAAAATACTAAAATCTTGAAAATGCTTAAAAAAAAATACTATGAAAATACCTCACAAGATACATAAATAAGTGCCTCAAAAAAAATGTCTCAAAAGATACATAAATAAGTGACTCAATGAAAATCCTCATGAGATCAACCTTATTAATTAATAAGATTATTCCATAAAACTGTCCATACAGTTAAAATGCCTGGTTGCAAACGCCCTCTAAAAATATATTAAAAGACCCATGTGAAAATGCTGAAATGTAATGTTTAAAATGCTCAACGAAAAACCCTCATGAATATGCCCAATAAAATATTACAAAAATGCTTTATTGAAAATATCGAATAAAACTGCCACAATAACATATTTTATAGAATTTGTAATAAATATATTATAATATTTCAAATAATATATATATATATATATATATATGAAATTAATTTAAAAAATTTAAAATAAATTTAAAAAATTATAATATATCATTTAAAATTATTTTTATATATATATATATATATATATAATATTTTTAATATTATATTTTAATATCAATTAATGGACATTAAAGATACACTTAGATATACAGAATATAAATATAAATTTTTTAAATTGTAGAGTGAAGTTTCATGATAAATTTTATTATAAGAAGTATATGACACATACTCAAAATAAATCAAGTGGGTTTAAGAAGTAGATGAAAAATACTCGAAATAATTGGGTTTCAAGAGTTCATCTATTATT
Organism: Larix kaempferi; assembly: GCA_027924585.1. Classification (NCBI taxonomy): domain Eukaryota; kingdom Viridiplantae; phylum Streptophyta; class Pinopsida; order Pinales; family Pinaceae; genus Larix; species Larix kaempferi. The sequence continues at coordinate 10,040,304 of BSBM01000407.1, forward strand.
TAAAAATTGGAATAGTGACCAGTGTTATATCTAATATTTTTGAAATTTAATATAAGTAGATGACTCATTCTCAAAAATATTATATATTATTATATTTTAATATCAATTGATGGACATTAAAGATACACTTAGATATATGGAATATAAATATACATTTCTTAAACTGTAGAGTGAAGTTTTATGATAAATTTTACTATATAAGTACATGACACATACTCAAAATAAATCAAGTGGGTTTAAGAAGTAGATGAAAAATACTCGAAATAATTGGGTTTCGAGAGTTCATCAATTTTTTAATGTTTTTAAAATATCAAGTGGGTTTAAGAAGTAGATGAAAAATACTCGAAATAATTGGGTTTCGAAAGTTCATCTATTATTTGAAAATTGGAATAATGACAAGTGTTGTATTTAATGTTTTTAAAATTTAATATAAGTGAATGACTTATTCTCAAAAATAAATTAAATGGGAAAGTTTTTTTTTTAAACTATATTTGATATTCATAAGAAAATAAAACTATATTAGATATGATTCATAAGATCTTATCATAAGAACCTTTTTACTTTGCAAATTCATAGAACTCCAACCAAATAGAATTTAATGATTTAAAAACATGAAATTTAAAATTCTATATTCCGTGAACTATGATAGTATTCGGTACCCTTTTAATACAACCACAAAAGTGTAAGTTACAAATTCCAAAAACACAATACTGAAAGTACTTTGCCACACCAAATGGCCAAATGATAATGGTAAAAAAATGATAATGGTAAAAAAATAGGAATGAAATCTTGAGATACCATATTTGAATCTACTCACTTCCATACTTTTTTAATACAAACATGTTATATAACTTGAGGAGAACTTGACATTGTTTTCAGAAAGTGTGTATACCGGTAGCGCCATGTTTAGTTTTGAGGCCCTATTTTATGATTTTGAAACTTCCTCGTCATAAAAAAATTTAAATTTTAATTTACAACTATGTTTGCAAGTTGATGAGAACCCAAAACTATCATCCTTTTTTGGGGGGTGAATTTTAGTAACTATTTTTATCTCTATTTCAGAAAGTGTGTATACTGGTAGCACCATACCATAAAAAAATTTACAATAATGTTTTTCCAAATTTTACAAAAACATTACATTTAGTAGCTTGTTATCATGAAATATATATATATATATATATATATATATATATATATATATATTAAAATTTAAAAAAGAATTAAAATTAGAAATATATATATATATATATATATATATATATATATATATATATATATATATTTATATATTTAAAGTTTTATCCTTCAAATTTTCATTTTCATTAATTTATTTTTAAGGTTAGAAAAAAAAATGAAATTTTTGAAAAAAAAAAACAAAAACAAAAGAAAAAATAAAAAAGCAATATCTCCCAAAAAAAAATGAAAATTAATTTTTTTTTTTTAACATTTTAAATTTAAACCCCCAAAAAACCATAAAACAATTCCCCTACCCCCTATATGGAAGATGTTGACTAGATGGTAGATTATCTTTATTCCTTTATTACTTTGGTAAGTCAACTTGTTTCTCTTATTATTAAGACGAAGGAAGAAGATAAGCACTTACTTGCTATGTTCTTTGCTAAACTTTTGTTATAATTTAGTTTTAGAAATTGTTAATGCTACTCAATTTACATTAATGTTTGAGGATGTAGTTGCATCATTGTTATCATAGTCCAAACAAAGATAAAATATATAAGTGTGTAAACTTGATGAATCCTGGTTTGAGTTTATATTCTAGAGAATACTTTCAAATATCTTGTCCACAAACTTGAAAAATATACTTTTTAGTGGATTCCCACATGACATTTGTCCTAGGTAAACCATCAAAGATCCATCTTAAATCGAGATATATCATGTGCATAGAGAGATCAAATCCATCTAGGTGCAAACCTTTCTTCGCGTTTTTGGAAACTATTACTTTAAATTAGCTTACTTTAAATTAACCATTGTAAAGGCTTGTGACAAGGTCTTGGAGGATCATGTTGTAGACTATGATGGTTGTAAGGTAGGCCTCATCTATAAGAACAAATAATAGTGGGAACCATAAACCATGAAAACAACATGAACTTCATACTTGGTAATGAAAATAATGAAAATATTTCCTATATGGAACATGCAAATCCTAGCCTAGAACTCCCATGCATATTTTCCAATTAATTCTTTAGTTTTAATATATATATATATATATATATATTTGAATTTATAGTTTAAGTTAAGGTCAACAATATAATTTTTTTACATAATATTTTATTATTTTATTAAAATACTATGTAGAAGCTCCACATTGACAAAGAAATTATATTTGTTTCTCATATTGAACTATAGAAATTACTTATCATTATAATTATGATCTGATCCAAGTATATATCCTACTTAACTACCCTCTTTTGATATTCAACCATTTCGATTGAAACCGTCTTGAGATAACAATACATTGTCATTTTGTCATTTCTCTTTCCTTCCTATGTCTCTATGATTGAAATAATATATATAAAACAAACAAACAAAACAACCTTGTCCATCACCTCCTTGTCAACTACATGGCTCATGTTACTTAAAATGCATTAAAAATGAGAATTCGATGCGCACCCAGGACGTTAGTTGGGACGCCTGTTTAAATGGCAGCTTTATGTTTTTTTAGTTTCAATGTATCGAGAGCCATATAGGAATCTGCGAATCACGTTTTAACGTTCCAGATTAATTTTCTATAGCTATGTCTCGAACAAAATCTTATTGCTTAACAAAGGCACGTATGGGCTTCCGATGAGCAATCTACCTATCCAGGAAAATCATCGTCGGAGAGAATAATCCTATTACCAATGAAAATAATATTTATGCAACCTTTTCATTCAGTTGGAATAATCTGAGTTTGACGAAACTATATCATTGTGAGTATATGTGTAATACATGTATATTATACATTGTTGCATGACAAAAAAAGTTGCCAATTTTTTTTTCAACTATAAATTATATATACCAACTATTTCCATATATTGGTTGCGAATAATTAACTTGAACTTGGTACGCATGATCCATACAAACATATGCTCATAATGTTCAAAAATGTTGGCAAGTACACTGAATTCTTATTCTTTTGAAAGTGAAGATGCCTCGCTATGAGTATATCTTGTTTTGCAGACCTAGTCTCCTTATTCATGTCCCTACCTAAGGCATTATGCCAAATCCAAATGGAGTTTATTGGTCATGTTTTGATTTTGATTGCATCAAGAGGCACATTTTACAGCTCAATAAAGAGGGGAACCTCAGTGGAGTGAGATGTGTAACTCCTTTTGTACTCATGTGGGGGTTGACACATGTCTTTTAAAAAAATATTAAAAAAATAACATGTTGGTTATTTAAAACATTTAGAAAGGGATTTACACTTAGAAAGGTTTGATCTCTCACAATGCTTTGTAGTGCTTGGTAGGCACTGCTATACATAACATACAAATAAGTCTTGGAAATGGTGGGCAATTAGCTAGAGCTGCAGGTTCTATAACAGAACTGATCGCAAAAAAAATCGATCAGCCACATTAAGATTACCATTTGGAGAAGTTCGTTTAATATCTGAGAACCGCTCAGCAACAATTCGACAAGTGGGTAATATCACTGCAAACAATAGAAGTTTCAGTATATCAATGGAAACCTAATAGTCGAGATGAACTTTGTTTTAGTGTTACGGCTGTTTAACCTAACTTGTGTTAGAAATAGTAATTACTTTTGTTAGCTTAGCTTTAGCTATAGCTTTTACTTTAGTTGATATTTAGAAGTTCACTTAATAAAACATGCAACATCATACAAAAGCTAGGTTAGACTTTTTAGGGTTTCCATAAGTATTTTAAATACACATTCAATTTTAGTTTGTATTGCATCAGTTGATTTTCCATTTATGAATAAAGATTGAAGAGTCGTAGCTCCTTTTGCATAATCTTTGCGTTTATCTCTGTTTCGATCCTTCAGTTTGGTATCAAAGCTTGGAAGAAGATCGATTGTGAGAGTGCAAGAGAATCCGAAGCAGTACCTTCGAAGAATTTTGCAAAAGAAAAAATTGCATAAATTTTCGTGCCTCTCCCATGAATAGAGGCACGAAAATAAAGGGCAAACTTTCAAAATAATAAAAAAAGAGGAAAATTTTTGCCGCCTCCCTATAGGCCAAAGCGCAAAAATTATAGAAGCCCCATGAAAATTTCTCCACGAGAAGATTTTTGAGTTGGGCTATTATTTTTTTTTGCTTCCACAAGTTACTTCAAGTAAGAATTGTTTTTTACAAGAGTAGAAGAGATTTTTTTTACAAAAGTCTTTTTATTCTTAAGGAAGTGAAGATCAGTCATTTTTCAAAAAAAACAAAAAAACAAAAGGAAGGGGATTTTTTTTAATAAGCCAGTGGAAGACTCTGTAACGTCTATGGCTTCTAGAAGGGCAATCAATCTCAGATTTCTCCTCTTACGGGGAAAAATGACTATGATGTCTGGGCCACGAGGATGGCATTTTATCTCAGATCAGAAGATGTGTGGGAATATGTCATGAATGGCTATTCCGAACCAGTAGATAACACAACCTATCAAGCCCAAACAAATGGAAAAAATGATACTCTAAGAATTCATAGGAAGAAGGATGCAAATGCACTGCATCACATAATGAACGCTTTGTATAACAACGTATTTCCAAAGATATCAGCTCCATTACATGCCAAAGCAGCATGGGAAACCTTGGCGACTAGTTATTAGTGCATTGGTAAGGTACAAAAATGTACACTCCAAAACCTAAGAAGATATTTTAAAGATCTGAAGAAGGAAAAATCAGAATTAGTAGATTCTTTTATGACCCAAGTCATGGGGATTGTTAATCAGCTGAATACCTATGGTGAAAAGATCGAAGGTCAAAGGGTGGTTGAAAGGGTTTTGAGATTCCTACCCCACAACTTTGATCTAAAAGCTGCAGTGATTGAAGAAGCAAAGGATCTGAGTACTCTCTCTATAGACGAGTTGACCGAATCGCTACTATCATATGAATCCAGAATCAACAGGAATGAATATTCCTCTCTGGAGAATGCTTTCAAAGCACAAGTCTCATTATCAAAAGGAAGAGAAAGAGGCAGAGGAAGAGGAGGATCAAGAGGAAGAGGCAAAATTTGTCGAAGTAATGGCAAGGAAGATCAAGATCACGATCATAACCATGAAGGTGGGAACTACAAAAAAAAAGGTCAGATAAATCTAATGTTAAATGTTATTATTGCAGTAAATTTGGCCATTATGCTCATGAATTTACAAAGAAAAAGTTTGATCAGGAAAAAAAGAATGCTAATGTGACTAATACCTCTGAGAATAAAGAAGATATGTTATTTCTTACATGTCATGCTGCACATGAAATCCCAAAGGGACTTTGGATTTTATATAGTGGCTGCAGTAACCATATGACAGGTGATAGAGGTCTAATTGCAGTCGTAGATGTATCAGTGAAGACAAAGGTCAAAGTCGGCACGGATGAGGTAGTTCCAGTTCTTAGCAGAGGAGTTTTCAACATTCTGACCAAACAAGGCCAATAAAAGACAATCATAGATGTATATTATGCTTTAGGATTGAAGCATAATCTACTTAGCATTGGGAACTTACTGAAAAGAAATAAAGACTTGTATTTGATGGATCAGTCTATGAAATCTATGAAAAACCACCAAATAGATAGTTGATCATGAAAGTACAAGTGACTAGGAACATGATGTATCCACTAGTCATGAATTGTAGCAACAATGTAAGCTCTTTTGCTCACAAAGCCACATGCATGGATGATTATTGGTTATGGCATTTCAGATATGGACATCTTTACTTTGGTGGTCTCAAGCTGTTTCAACAGAAAGGTATTGTCGGCACGGGATAGATCTGCAGGAAGTGCGGAAGCCAACATGTGCGAAAGGGTCATTCCGCGGAAGAAGGACCCTTCGCGGCATTCGCGGAAGCATAAGAATTGTTAGATTAGTTAAGTCGGTCATGTGGACCATTTTGTAATAAGATAAAAGCATATAAATAGAGTAGGATTGTAATCCTAAGGGAAAACAAGTCTTGGATGATGATCCTATCTTTTGGATTTTTCTTTGTATCTGTAACATGATGTATTGACGGTTTCTACGAGGTTAATTTTGCAGGTTTGGTGAATGAATGGAGATGTTCGGTTATGATGTAATTTTTGTCTTTATTCTTATGCAATGATGTGATGGTGAATAATGGTTTATGTGAATGTTTAGAATATTGACTTATTTGAATAAGTATGTCGAATCTGTTCCGAATGTTTGTTGAGCTCTGTGAATGACTTAATATGTGAATGATAAGTTAATAGTATGATGTGTATGTCATAATCTCTTGTTAGTGCAAAGGTAATGTGTGCATATCCTCTATGTCACTGCCGAAACTTGGTTCAAGTAACCCCCTTATCCATCTCGGGTGAGACTGCACTTACTCCGCAAGTGTTGCTGGAAAGGGTTACACATTTCCGGGCTAGTGTATAAGGGAGTTTGGGTTGATAGTTTGTTGGCGACAGTGCGAAGTGAACCCCTGTCGATAGGCGCTGTGTCAACAGAGATGGTAAAAGGATCACCCCTATGAAGGAGCCAAAAAACAATTGTGAGTGTTGCATCATTGCAAAGTAGCATAGGGATAGCTTTCCTAAAGGTATGTCTCGAAGGGCACATCCACCTCTAGAACTTATTCATACCGATCTATGTGGTCCAATGCAGAAACAATCAATTGGCGGAAGCTATTATTTTCTTACATTTATTGATGATTTAAGTAGAAAAACATGGGTGTATTTCCTTCATAAAAAGTCTAAAACTTTTGGCAAGTTCGAGGAATTTAAGGCTCTTGTTGAAAAACAGAGTGGTTATCAACTCAAAGTATTGAGATCAGATGGAGGGGGAGAGTATGACTAAAAGGAATTTCATGATTATTGTAAATATCACGGAATCAAGAGGCAATTCACTACAAGATATACACCTCAGCAGAATGGTGTTGCAGAACAAAAGAGTAGAACCATCATGAATATGGCAAGGAGCATGTTGAAAGGAAGAAACTTGTCTCATGATTTTTGGGGAGACGCAGTGGCTTGTGTTGTTCATGTGATAAACAAATATCCCACCAAAATTGTGAAGAAAAAAGTACCAGAGGAAGCATGGACATGTATGAGTTGTAATTTCTCATTTTAGAATATTTGGTTGCGTTGCTTATGCTCATGTTCCTAAACAACTGAGAAAAAAGCTAGATGATAGGAGTGAGAAATGTATCTTTCTTGGATACGGTGGAGAATATAAAGCCTACAAACTGTATAACCCTATTACCAAAAAGGTTATCTTCAATATAGATGTGTTGTTCAAGGACAAAGAGTCATGGGATGGAACCATAGACAAGGTTGTGGGAGCTGTAATACCCCAACCAAAAGATGAAGATGAAGAGGAGATGATTGGACAACATGATCCAGTAGCATCTTCACCAGTAGAAAATACTCCATCCAGGACACCTAGAAACTCAAGTCAAGGTGAAGCATCAAGTCCGCAATCAGGTAATGAATCTGATCACAGTAATAGAAAGACTAGTCTGAAGATTGGAAGATATTTATGATGAATTGGATGCAAATACCAAGTGTGGTTTTATTGCTAGTGAACCCATTTTTTATGAAGAAGTAGTAAAATAATAACATTGGGTAAAAGCTATGGACGAAGAGATAGATTCCATTGAGAGAAATGGTACATTGGATCTAGTTGAACTGCCAAAAGATAAGAAACCCATTGGTGAGAACTGGGTCTATAAGACCAAACTCAATGAAAAAGGTGAGATTGATATGTACAAGGCAAGGTTAGTACCAAAAGGGTTCTCACAAAAACTAGGAATTGATTTTGGAGAAACTTTTGCACTAATGGCAAGACTGTACACAATAAGAGCAGTCCAAGCAATAGCAACCCAAAATAGATGGAAAGTGTATCAGATGAATGTCAAGTCGGCATTCTTGAAGAAGAAATTTATGTGGAGCAGCCACACGGGTATGAAATCAAAGAATATGAATAGAAAGTTTACAAGTTGAAGAAAGATCTATATGGGCTCAAGCAAGCTCCAAGAGCTTGGTACTGCATAATTGATTCTTATCTGATTGAAAATGGTTTTTCCAGAAGCAACAACGAACCAACACTTTACACAAAGGTAAATCAACAAGGACGGATTTGTATATTTTTTTTATATGTTGATGATATGATTTTTACATGTGACCTGTCAGTAGATGAGTTTAAGGCAGCTATGAAGAAAGAGTTCGAGATGATAGACCTCGGATTAATGAAGTTCTTTCTTGGCTTAGAGGTAGAATAGTCAGAAAAATGTATATTTATTTCTCAAGGTAAATATGTTAATGAAGTTCTTAAGCGAATCAGAATGCTTAATTGCAAACCAACACCTACACTAGTGGCAACAGTTACAAAGTTGAGCAAAGAAGATGACAGTCCCAAAGTAGATCTAACAATGTTTAAGAGATGTGTAGGAAGTCTCATGTATCTCATAGCTACGAGACCAGATATTATGTTTGTTGTCAGCTTGATTTCTAGGTTCATGGAGTCTCCCAAAGACTCACATTGGCAAGTTGGCAAAAAGATTTTACGATATGTTGCAAGGACTTTAAGCTATGGAATTTTATACTCAAGCAATGAGTATGATATTTCGACAAGTTTCACTGATAGTGCTTTTGCAAGAAGTGTGGATGATAGGAAGAGCACTTCCGGTTATGTTTTTCATCTTGGATCAAGGGTGATTTCATGGGCATCCAAGAAGCATCCCATTGTGACACTTTCATCAGCAGAAGCAGAGTATGTAGTAGCAACATCAACAGCATGTCAAGCAGTCAGGTTACATAGAGTTTTAGAAGGTCTTCAACATAAACAAGAAGGACCAACAACAATCTATTGTGACAACAATTCAGCAATGGCTCTATCCAAGAACCATGGTTTTCAACAGAAAAGCAAGCACATTGATACTAGATATCACTTCATAAGAGAACTTGTGAACAATGGTGAAGTTCATGTTGAGCATTGTAAATCGATTGATCAATTAGCTGACATATTCACAAAGCCATTGGCAAAAGTTTTTTTTAAAACCCATAGAGATAATTTAGGAATTGTAAAAGTTGAAGTAGTCAACATCAGTAATTAAGACGGAGTGTTAGAAATAGTAATTACTTCTGTTAGCTTAGCTTTAGCTTTAGCTTTTACTTTAGTTACTATTTAGAAGTTCACTTAGTAAAACATGCAACAACATGCAAAATTCAGAAAGTCAGTCCTTTTTCTTTAGACATGAATAAAATGTTATTTGTTTGTACAGTGAATAATCAAAAGATTGTTTCATCTTTAACTTTCAATCATGTACATAATTGTAAATCTGTGTCACTTGAGTCAGTCAAGTCAGTCAAGTCAGTTGATCTGCATAAAATGGATCGATGCAAAGCCTATGCAGAAGTCCATGGTGACAAAACTCTTGCTGCCATAAAATAAAAGTTAATCAAGGATTGTTGTTCAGAAAGTCCAAATGCATTCTGGACTAGAGAGAGATATTTTGTATCCCTGCCCTTTGATCCCCTCTAGAAAATAAAGCCGATGAAATCTTCAGCCGAGATCATGACTCCTTCTGAGAGAGAGTTTTGTTCAAATGAAATAAAAGAGCTTTTGCAGAAAGGTTTAATTGAGCCCTCCAAGAGTCCCTAGGCTTGCAGAGCGTTTGTCGTCAATAAACACTCTAAGCAAAAAAGAGGAAAGCCCCGTCTAGTTGTCAACTATAAGCCTCTGAATGTTGTTCTGCAAAAAGTCCATTATCCACTTCCAGACAAGGCCAGTCTTTTGCAGAAAATCACTGGTTGCGCTATCTTTAATAAATTTGATCTAAAGTCTGGATTTTTTCAAATTGGTATTGAAGCAAATGATCGCTTCAAAACAGCTTTTGTTGTTCCACATGATCAATACCAGTTTAAGGTACTGCCATTCGGAGTAAACAATGATCCTTCAGAATTTCAAAAGAGAATGGAAGACATTTTTAGGGATATCCCATGGTTAGTTGTGTTTATTGATGATATCCTTATTTGTTCAAAGAATCTCCAAGATCATCTCAAACATTTGCAGAAATTCTATGATCTTGTTTATAAGCATGGTTTAGTTTTATCTGAAAGAAAAATGGAAATTGGAAAAACAAAAATGGATTTTCTTGGTTTCAATATTCAGAAAGGTCAAATAGTGTTGCAAAAACATGTTCTCAGTTCTTTTGAGCACTTTCCTGAAAAGATTTTAGATAAAACACAGTTGCAGAGATTCCTTGGTAGTCTCAACTACATCAGACCCTTCTATTGTGGTCAAGCTACAGATATCCATGTTCTACAACAAAGGTTGAAAAAGAACCCAGCTCCATGGTCTAATACTATGACTTTGGAAGTAAAAAGATCAAAGCCAAAGTACAAGAGTTGCCTGCCCTCCATCTGCCACAGGGTATATGTAAGTTAATAATTGAAACATATGCTTCTGCAACCACTTGGGGTGGTGTACTTCTTGAAGAAATAAATGGCAAAGAGAACATCTGTGGTTATGACTCTAGTTTATTCAAATCAACTGAGTTGAACTATCTGAACAGTCATATAGAAATCCTCGCTGTAAAGAAAACAGTACAACATTTCATTTTGTTTCTTAAGCTAGTAAAATTTGTGATTAGAACAGATTTGAAGATCATGCCTGGCATATTTAAAAATGAAAATCTAATGGCAGAGAACAATAGTAGGATTCTCAATTGGTTTATATGGTTATCAAATTTTGATTATGAAATTGTATATAAACCAAGTTATTTAAATTGCCTTGCTGATATGTTAACACATGAGTCTATGTAGCAAAATCCAGTTGCAGGGTTAAATATGTTTTCGGTTGAACAGAGCTCTGGTGGCTCCAAATATGATAAAGGTAAATCTCCTGCAGAAGAACCTGGAAGATTGGTGTTCCAGCCAAGAAATTCCCTCTTCCTCAAGCCATGGGACAAAAGTCTTTCAGTGTATGAAAGAAGACAGCTTCTTGATTATGCAGACAGAACTGAAGCTGAGAAATATTTGGGCTTGACACTGATAGAAGAAATTCAAGCCAGTCCCCTGAAAATTCAAATAATGGAAAGATGGGAACGATCTGCATTTCTAGGTCTTTGCAATGCTATAGAAAATCTCAAAAGATGAAAAGAACTCTGGGTTGATTGTAATGAAGAAAATGACGAAGATGTTTTGTACGTGGATATTGGTCAAGGTGATTTAACTTGGACCAGTTATAATCTCATTTTTCAATTCTGCCATGAACAACGTTCAGTTGTTATTTGTGGAGATCCAGGGAACCTCAGAAACAAGTCCTAGTCACGATGGACATAAATCCTGCTCGATAAATTCTGCCCCAGAGTTGATTGCAATCAAAGGCGCACTAACTTCATTCTACTTCTGCAGGTAGATATGCAAGTAGCAGATCAAAACAACCTCTGGTTTAAATTCCTGCTTAAGCATGAAGGTGGCCGCTACAGGAAACTTGAACACATTGTGTTCATAAATCAAAAATTCATAAGGAAAGATCATAAAGGCAATAGGATTGATTCCAAGATGCATACAAAAAGATTGCCACTTGATTTCCATGTAGAATCTTTGTATGCCAGCGATTTCCTCTGTGAACCAAATCAACTACTGTTTGACTCAGATGTGGAAAGATGTTTCATCCCGTGGCTTTATCCTCCACCACCACTTGATATTAATGCTCCACATTTCGGCGAGTCACAGGATCCTTATGATGAAGAATATATCAGTAGTGATGATGACTTCCTTTGTACATGTGGCAAACCAATAGTTGGAGATGAGCGAGAATGCTTGTGCTATCGGGGATACCCATAGCTTTGTATATATTTACTTTATATCATGTTAATAGAAGTCGTGGTGGGTCGGTATTAGTAGCTCCACTTTGTACTCTTAAAGCTTGTCGGGAATCTGTCTCCCGTAGTTTGTATGGTGGCCCATTAGTTTATGCTGTCGGCCATGTTAGCTATCAAGTCTTCCGGGTCCCCATATGGCGTAGCCTCCAAGGGATGAGATAATGATAGTGCTATCCCACTATCACCCCGAAATATTTGCTTTTCACTGGTGAGTGCCAGTTTATGGTAACTAGGTAACTGGCTAGTGTGCTATATAAGAGAGGTATTGGTTCTCATTTTATAGATCAGAGTTTGGAGTTTTCTCATGTGTTGAGCTCTGCAAGTAGAGTCTAGTGTGTGCCGAGTGTTCCAGTAGTTGGAGCTCTGCGAGTCTAGAGAGTCAGAGCCGAATCCATATGCTCTACAGATTGCCTTTATGGTATAATACTACATCAGAAAGATGACAGCTTGTTCTGTAAATGTCTATAATGTTTTAGGGTGTTAGTGGCTATATCTCAGTGCCTCCAGGTAGCCTGTAGGACGTTCCAGTGGTACTAGTTTGAATTGCTAAAAGAGCCTAAGACGTTGTAGCTAGACATTTAGTAAGTTATTGCAGTGACGAGCGTCACCCTCCGAAGCCGATCTGCCAGTCTATATTGTTGCTGAGATTTCAATAAAAATTTTGATGTTGATGTGGATTATGCTGTCAAAGAACCGAAAATCAATCTTGGCGTGTTTGGTATCAGAGCCAGAATAGTGTTTTAAATCTGGTATATCTTTAACGCAATCTGAATGTTATGGATGCATGTTATAATATCTACTAAATCTGTTGCAAGTTCTTTTTTATTCTGTATTTTGTTGGTTCAAACATTCTACAACAGAGTCCTGTAGGTAGTGGAAATGACTACTAAGATGATTGTTGGGTATGCGAGGGTGTAAGTTGGGTTGTCCGACGTCAGAAAGGCCGTAACTGCCGAAGGGATAGGCGTGTAAGTCCTTACAGTTTCCGGAGACCATCATTAGTGATCACTCATCCTCATTAAAAGCATGGACCCTTCAATGGATTCCGTTGAGATCACCCACCTAGAATGTGAATCTGCAAACGATACAAAAGTTAGTTTAGAAGAACGTAGATCATCATCTTTTAATCCATCTTCTAGTTCAGATTCTTCTTATATCCATATCTCTGATTCTAATCCATCAAAAAACTAGCAACTTCCACAAATCCTTCCTAAAGAAGTATACAGACTTCCTTGGTGGAATATATCTGCTGCAACTCATATAAAATTTTCTAGTATTGATGTTTCATTCACTGATCATGATGAACCTGTTCATGTTAATTTGATTGATAAATGCCAAATAGATTGGGCTAAGAAACAAGATTATCCGTATGCCCATCTAGGTGCAATAAAGTTAGTACTAGGTCCTCTTGTCCGACCTCGTCTCCCTGTTTCTTCTCTATGTTGTATAGTCGATACCTGGCACCGGAATTTTTCTGATGCCGTCATTGGTGGTTTTACTGCTCCCTTACATGATGGACCTGCATTTGGGACTGTTTATCTCAAATTCTCTGTTAGCCTTAAAGATCCCTACATCTATGATTTGTTGAAGGCTTACATTTTACCTCGAGGATTCAATATGGACACTCGCTCTCATATTATCCAACTCAAAGGTGTTGTCTGTATTAGGTTTGGGAATGATACCCTTCCCTAGTTACGAACTCATGTTCATCAAAGTTCTGCATAAACAACCGTGGTGGAAAGGGAAAAATCAAAGAACGCTATTCCAATTACTTTTAATTGGACTGGCATCAATTACCCCAAACAGTGGGAAGTTAGATATTTTGAACTCAGAAATCATGACCGCGTAGCTTTCACTTTTGGTTTGTAATGCATCAATTGATCTTCCGTTTATGAATAAAGATTGAAGAGCCATAGCTCCTTCTGCATAATCTTTGTGTGTATCTCTCTCCATCCTTCAATTTGAGGCAATCCCGTCGCCACTTATTCGTTTGAGTCATATTTTTAATCTTGGCCTTACTCGCTGTAAATTTTTGCCATGCACGTCTTGCACGAGTACTATCACCTCGTTCCTTATCACTTTTTCATTAAGGTATAAAGGCAAGCGACACCAAGCATAAGAATCCATCAGGGGACAAAGAAAAGTTTTAAATTGGTAAAACAATACTTTACGATATTCTGCATTTGAATATACGATTAATTATCAATATAATATTTGGTCAGATATGATGTTTTCTAATTTTATACATTAATTTTCATATTATCATCATACTCCATGAATCATTGTGATTCATGTTCTCTGGTATATATTCATGGTGGAATTTGAACATCAAATTAAAACCTCCCGCTCTTTAAGAAAGTAATTGACCTACAAACTTTATTTTCAACGATAATGATGTACCAACAAAAAATTTATGTCGAAAGCCTAACATTCGCAGCAGAATTTTATAAATTGATTGATGATATATTTTAACTTTTTATGCTATTTCTACGGTGGAGAAATGCCATACGTATGTCCAATGGAAGCGATGCATATTATTAAAGAATAACGTTGCTTTGGCCTTAATCTTTATCTCTGGTCTCCCTCATTGACCGGACATTATTCATCCTAATTATCAAAGCCTACTTATATAAATGAAAACACATTTGACAAGGACTCTCGCTTTAATCCTTCCTTACACTGGAAAATCAGACAAAGTGAGCGGCATTACTGCATCCGGACATGAAGGCTTAACGTTTTAATATTATACACAAAAAGGTTCAACTATATGTGTTCATTGTCTCTTTGCCATAGTGCTGCCAGAAAAGGTTGGTTTTGCCAATTTTGCCAGATTCTCTTGACTACTTGACTACAACCTCTTTTAGAAACCTCAAGAGTCCTATTTGCATAATGCTTCATGTTATTTTATTAATACAATTTAATTTTTAAGCGAAAAAAAATTGACACTCCATCAATCCTCCATCTATTAAATTATCTAGAACTTATGAGCCGATCTCTATTGGAGATTCCAACCATCAAATGTGGAGCAAAGGAGCGCTATGAAAGGAATCTGTCTATGTTTTACATTTATTAAACTAAGATACAAATTGAAATTTATGACTAATTACATAACATTTTAATATTATGTTTTGAAAAATGTGTAAGATTAAAGGTTGTCACATTTTTTACATTATTAATTAAATGCAGAAACATTTGGAATGACCTATGTTGAATTTGAATGAACCATGATTTCATAGGTGGGGATCGAGGAAAAGACAAGTATCAAGGGACATTCATTTGAACCAACACCCTAAAATATAGGAGAGGATCCAAGGCCAACAAATTCCCAAGGAGTGAAATTGCCAAGGCCAAAAAACTCCCAAATAATGAAGTTAGACCTTTGCAAAAGAACTAGGCAAGAAAAACTATATATTGCATGTGTGCGAAGATAGGATGTTGACTAGTATGCAAGAAAAACATTTTGTGGGAGCACATGTGAAGTGTTAGGAAATTTCTACAACAATGAGTGTCCATCCCTTGAGATAAGATCATAACTGTTATTGGCACACGAGAGGACCTAGGGTTCAACATAAACTCACCAACAAAACAAAATACATCGACCCTTCTGACATCACCAACAAGTAGATGAAGTCTCACCTGAGGTATCTATGTGTATTGAAGGAACCACACTTTTTCATTGCTAAAGGGATGTGAACATTCATTCAACCAATCTAACCATTCTTTCATTCGCTGCGTAGAACATTTAACTTACCCATAAAATATATTAATTCATTTAGACAGAAATGTAAACAGAGCATCCATGTGTGCATTAAATACAACATTCATCAGATTGAATGGAAAGACAATAGACTTCAAACATGATTACTTCATTCATTATATTAGTGGAACAATCTTACATGATCTATGTAATGTGCATAGATCTCTATCATAGACTCCGGAATCAACCAACAATAAACAACACAACAACAACTACTACATTAACCAAAAGAAACCAAAGTGTAGTTAAAATGTAACCAAGTTAACCCTATATCCTTAGAGCCCTTACATATTTATACATATGTAATGCCCCTAGTGTATTAAGCCCTTGGACATATGTGGTGATTATTATTTGTGTTGTTATATAGCACTAGGTACTTGGAATATGGACTATGGACCTTATTATTATTATTATTTTATTATTATTTGTTTTTAACTAAATAAGTAGCTCAACATGGACAACTAATGTGGTTGGGGGATCATAGATTCCACATGTGAGGGGGTGGGGGACTAGGATTTGTGGCACTCCCTAACAACACTCTTTGTTTCCTATTTTTTATTATTTTAACCTACGTTGGTACTATTGAGCCTAATTCATGATTTAGTGAGCCTTCATTGTTCAATGCACCCCCTTTTGTGTCTTTGTAACTATTTTTTGAAGGTTACACTTGGTTTTGTAACCCCTACTTGCACAAGTGCATCCCCACTGGTTATTTTTAGCCTTGACACGTCAAAACTTTTGTAACGCCTTGTGTAACTCCTCTTTTTCTATTATCAGAAGAAAACCTTTGCTTATGTAACTATCTCTCCACCTAATTTGAGTCTCCCTTTTTTGATTGAATGGTCCCTGCTTGAATTCAAGTTGTGTTGGGAGGTTTGGAGTCCTTCTCTTTGGAATTCAAGTTTCTCTCATGAGAATTCGAATCGTCACAGTGGAAGTTAGAGAAGCTTCCAGTAACTAGTATCGTTACTATCTAGTTAACCCGAGTTAGTTTCTACCCAGGGTTCGAATGGCTATAACAAGATTTAGATTGGATTCATTAGGGATTCTATCTCTTGTTTCACCTCTAGTGAGTTGGGAATGTTATCTATGCCATATTTTTTCTTGCATAGATTTCATTGGAGGAATTCTCTATGATAGAGTGTTGCCTAGATAGATTTCATATATTGAAGGCTTTGTAATGAGGTATGAATATTGCTCTATTCCAGATTGTTTCTTGGATAGAGTTTGATTCCTCATCTATGCCAAAGTGTTTCCTGGATATATTTTATTGAAGTATTGTGATTTCTCAAGTTGTGCGGCCCACGTTTCCTATGATGGAAAGGTATGATTCTTTCTAAGGATGTATATCTTGAGTTTCGTGAGATGGAAATGTATTATAATTTATCAAGTTGTGTGCTTTGAGTTTCTTGTGATAAATGTATTGTGCTTTCTTAGGATGTATGGCCTAAGTTTCTTGTGAGGGAAATGTATTGTATTTTATCTGGTTGATCTAATGAGGGAACAACCATATGGCCTGGTTCAACCACTTATGGTCATTTACAGGTTATGAGACCTATACCATTATGTCTGAAGCAATGTTTCCAGTAAGTTATGTTTTTTGTTTATTGAAAAATATTTCTAAATGGCTAAGATATAGCTATTTTATTGTGTCTGCTTTTTTCCTTACATTGGTGAGAAGGGTGCAACCGTATGTTCTCGTTCTCCTATTTATGAGCATTTATGGGTTATGAGAACTATTTCATTACATCCAAAGTAATGTTTTTTGTAAGGAATACATTTTTTTTCATTGATAAAGATTTATGTATGGCTGAGATATAGTCATTTATGTGTGGCAGTGATGACAATGTTGAGAGCAAACACACTATGTTTATTGGTTGAGAGTACATATTCTTGTTGATCCATGGCCTTAGCTCACGGGTGACGTATTCAAGTATGGATTGAATTGATTGTGTCTATGGCTGGGTAGAATTTTTTCTTGATGAAGCTAGTTTCCCCTTAATCAGATGAGTATTTTACTGAGTTTATTTACAAAAAATTATAGTTTTATATGTGCTCATGGATCTGATTTTATTATCTATTTATATGGATTTAGGTGGAATCCTATGGATTAAATGTTTATAAGGTTTATATGGAGGAATATGATAGCCTACATATATGATATCCGATTATGTTTAAATTGTTGTAGTTTAATCTTGTAGATCTGATTATTGAATGTCAAAAAGTGTGATTACGGTCAATGTTGTAGATTTGATTTTTATACTATCATGGTAACTCTTAGAAATGATGTATATTTATTTGATATGGATGCCTAATTTTGGGCAATACGATCGCAACTTATCGTTTATGTCATATGCTTATTATGCTTCTTGACCTTATTCGCTGCAAGTTGACTGGAGCTCTAGAATTTACGGAAATGGGACAGTTTCAAAGGTGAAGGAGAAGTTAGAACTGTTGAAGGGACGAGCCTGCACTTATTCGTTTATCAAATGTGCTTCTTGACCATATTCGCTGCAACTTTTTTCCATGCATTTCTAGCACTAGGAGTACTGTCACCTCGTTTTTTATCTTTATTTTTTTTTGGACAACGGGCATAAGAATCTATCAGTTGAGAAACGAACCTTTGAAATTGAGCGAAACTAAACTTCACGATCCTCTGCATTTTAATATACGGTTAATTATGAAAATTATGTTTGGTCAGATATGACGTTTTCGAATGTTATACTTTAATTTTGATATTATTATCCGTACTCCATCAATCATTGTGTTATGCACAGGTTCAAAGTGAAATTTGAACATCGGATCACCCCTTTTAAAAACCGATTGACTTATAAAGTTTATTTTGAACGATAAAGATGTTCCAAAAAATGTCTAGGTCAAAAGCCGAGCAGAATTTTATAAATCGATATATGAAATTTTTTAAGTTCTTTATGCAATTTCAATGGTAGAGAACTGTTATTCGTAACACGTTTGTTTAATGAATACTCGATATTATGCGACACTAATAATAGGAATGGCATTAACACGTTTGTCCAAGGAAAGCTCGATATTATGCGATACTGATATTAAGAATGATATTAGTTTGGCTTTCATCTTTATCTTTGGGCCCTATTATTCGTCCCAATTATACCATTCAAAACACTTTTGAGTCAAACTCCTACTTTACTCGACAAAGTAAAGGCAGGAATATCGTTTTAATAATATACCAAGGCTCGCCTATATTTCTTCATTATCTATTTTCCTCAGTGCTAGCAATGTTTGATTTTCCCTGCATTTTTCAAAAATTTCAGTAAATATTCTCTCTGAATATTTGATTACCACTTCCTTTTAGAAACCTGCATGGTCATATTTGCAATACCTTTCATGTTATGTTATTTATTTTTTTAATCATGGGAACAACAACTTTTTAAGGGTATACTCAATAGCCCGCAAACGAGATATATTAGTAATTTGTGACTTAGTATCTCTATCCCACGGGTCGCCTAATGTTCAAGCCTATTTATTTTTTTAACCATGGGAACAACAACCTCTCAAGGGTATATCCAACAACCCTCAAGCCGGATATACCAGTAACTTGTGACTAAGCAGGGGAGAGACGTCCCGAAGCCTATCCTAGAGGTTGCCTACCCTTCGAGCCTATTTATTTTTTTAACCATGGGAACAACAACCTCCCAGGGTATATCCAACACCCCACAAGCTGGATATACCAATAACTTGTGACTAAGCAGGGGCGGAGACATCCCGAAGCCCACAGGGGTGAGCCTCTATCCCAAGGGTCGCCTACCCTTCGATCCTATTTATTTTTTTAACCATGGGAACAACAACCTCCGAAGGGTATATCCAAGAGCCCGCAAACCTGATATACCAGTAACTTGTGACTAAGAATGAGCAGAGAGGTCCCAAAGCCCACCGCGGTGAGCCTCTATCCGAGGGGTCGCCTACCCTTCGAGCCTTGTCACAACCGGCCAATGAGAAACCCTACCCCTGCCCATTTTAAATCTCACATAGATAACACATGTTCTTAACCATTAGACCTACTCACTTGCTCCTTCATGTTGTGCTCCTTCATGTTATACTATTTATTAATATAGTTGAACTAAAAAAGAATAAGGCTAATGAGTCCTTGACCTAATACACTATAATAAACTATAAGCAAGCGGTGAGCAAGCTAGTGATTTACAACTACGTAGCATTTGATCACGGCATATAACCTCAAATTGTATTTGGTAAGAACGATTTTGGGCAAATTATGTTTGATGTTAAGCAATGCGAAAGGATAATGTCAATGAAATGCTTCAATGTAAATTGTACATTAATTAAGCTATTAATTTATTATTAAAATTTATAATAGAAAAAAAGTATTGAATTGTACATTAATTAAACTATTAATTTATTATTACAATTTATAATATAAAAAAAGTATTGAATTGTACATCAATTAAACTATTAATTGATTATTACAATTTATAATAGAAAACACCTAATTTTAATGTAGTGACGACTCCTCTCTTTGAAAAACAACCAGTTTATAGAGTTCACATAAATAAATCCAATTACATAGTAGGATAGGTGACATTAAAATAAACTAAAATAAACTAATTTTTAAAAACATTTAAATTTGGAAAATACTAAGCTTATCTTTGAATTCACTTAACTTTAATTTTACCAAGAGTTTACTTAAAATATTTGAAGTTTGATCTTCAAATGGAGAAAAATGAGGCTTGGTGATGTATTTGGGGAGGAGAGATTACATGAAGTGGTATTTGGTGGAAACATGCTTAGTTTTTTTAGTGGAACACTCAATTATTGACCATCTTTCTTACTATCTAAGTATCAATCAATAACGTAGTTGAATATTTGAATTACATCAAGATCTTTTCTGGTTCACTGCAGAACTTTGAGCTATGGCTCGATCTTCTCTGTGTCATGTAGGTGTGTGACTCTCCTATCCAATCTACAAAACCTTCTCTTGAGCTCTACTCTATGCTAAATCCAAAACAGAACTAACTCCTTCTTTTGTGCCTGCGCACAAGTCTTCTACTCTGTTGTTGCTATTCCCGAGATCACTCTGACCCCTGAGACATGCTTCCTTTGTCCATCGATCTCCCTGATATTATAGACCTGCCATTGTGAGCGCCTCTACCATGCTGCACAATCTCTGCCTGTGTTGACATCCGTCATGATCCCAACCACCTGCAGTAACTGCTAATAACTTCCTTAGCAACCTCGAACGGCTGCCAAGTACTATTCTTGACTTTCTGTGCGTCTGTCTCACATTGCTAGAGTAGTCGATCTTATCACTGCCTCTACCATAATGTCTTCCATTGGCTTTTGACATACCTTGTCAGCTTCCCTTTGCACTCTCAGGCTTCACGAGTCAAAACCTATCGGAGTCATGGTTCGACAACATGTCGAACGTCAAGGGTTTCTGCTACAAATTTGTCATCTGTCGACCTTTGACATGTTAGCTCTCGACCTTCCACACTTCTGTCGATGAGCAATCGACTGCTTCTGCTCGAATTATTGACTTCAACAGCCAATCTTCTCTCCGCACCAGTGGTCATTGGAAATCCCTCTAGTTGACCTTCTTATTGTCGATCATCTCTGACTACTCTGCCTAGGCCCTGATGCTCCTACATTAGACTCCTCAGGTGAAAAGGAACTCGACTGTTGAGTCAGTCTTCTGAACTCTTCTTCAGAAATCCATGCAATCCGACTACCTCCTTGAAGAATAGTACAACAATGCTTGTGGTGTCACTTAGCTTCCGACATGGAATAAAGTGTGCCATCTTTGAAAATCTGTGGACTACAACAAATATTGAGTCGCTTCCCTCCTGCGTCTTTGGAAATCCTAGCACAAAATCAATCCTCAGGTGTTCCCATGGGGTATCTGGTACAGGTAATGGTGTATACAACACCGTATTCTAACTTCTTCCTTTTTCCAACTAGAAAAATCGACACTGTCATACCCACTTTCCGACATCTGTTGTCATTTGTGCCAATAATAATTTTCTATGACCAATGCCCTGGTCTTGTCGATGCCAAAATGACCTGCTAATCTGTCTCTATGCAATTCTCGGATTAGGTTCTCTCTTACGGATTGTTTGACGAACAATCCACTCGAGTGGACACGAGTCGGATCTCCCTAGCTCAATGTGAGTCTAGAACAAATAGTACATACTATAAACCACTTTCCTAGATCTAGTTAAGGATCAGGTTATCGGAAGTCTTACCTTAAGTTTGCAGTCCCTTTTCCTGGATGTTGTTCCATGCTTTGCGGTTGTCAAATCTAAGCTGCAAGACCTGTCAAGATGCACAAAACAAGATAAACAAGTAAAAAAATCCGAACGATAACAGATCTAAGTAAACAGTTAAGCAGGTAAACTACACAATATCATCAATTACAACAATATTGGTGGAAAGCATTTATATTACTATAAATATTGGGAATGTACATAGGAAAGAATGACTACAACCAGACCTTAACAAAGTAGCCCTTCTCCATCCAAGCCAATGCCATATCCTCCCAAGGAAGTGTGAGTCTCTCAATGTATGAGTAGAGATCTCTCCAAGATTGATTTCATCAACATGTAGACACTATAGACTTCCTCCCTTTGTAATGAGAAGGAGCTTCATTTATATAGGACTAAGTGGATACGCTATGGATAGGGTAGGTTGAGATATGGTAGGAGAGAGATAGGGGATACTTCCAAGAGGTTAGGAGCCGAGTGCCAGCTCTCCAACAAGGTAAGGGATAGCGATCCATGTTAGTTGGCTTCAAGAATGGGCTCAAAGGAGCTATTTTTTTTCATTAACTGACATCGTCGCACCCTGCAAGACAGTAACATGCGACGTCACAGTTTGTATGAGTGCAACCTGCAAGGACCTCTCAAAACCTAATGTAAATGGGTTACATCTCTTCGAGGCCAATAACTTAGTCAAAGAAACTTTAGGGATGTATACACTGAATCTCATGATGGTAGGATTTTAGGTGTAATAGAATGCCCCCCAAAGCATGAAGCGGTTGAATATTTGGACAGGTGAAATGCTTTGACAAAAGGAATGGCAATGGCTTGGCGGACAAAGGATGTTGCTGAAGTACAACTAACTCTGAGTATATAGTTTCATGTGACGTACAACATGGCTACCAACCAATACAATGTAGATCCATGGTAGTAATGACCGACTAGACACAATCATGGCTACTCAACAAAAGCGTAGATCCATGATGAGTTGATAACACAGCCACGACCAATAAAAATGTGGATATGTGCGATATGAATCAATAAAAACTTCATTGCAACCTGGGTAAAATATGACTCCCCAGGTTCTTCAAGCTGAACCTGCAATGATATAAATCTATCCATGTGATTACAAATGTCTTGACGTCGAATATGGTAGAAACCACTTGATTATCGGTCATTGATGTATACCATTCACAAGCACGAGGGAAATCACCATTGATGTCAATGATTCCCAAGGTATCACAGTACATATCATCAAGCGTGACTAAATGAGTTGAAGTCAAACGTGAGATGAAATCTTTAAATCAAGAGTCAATGATGTAAACTCATGTTGAAAGCGAGGTAAGCTACCATTGAGGCATGTAGGGCCAAGGTACTTGGTTGGTTTCTATATTCAATCCTCAGATGATGTGTTGAAGTCGACAAGGATGAATCCATCGAAGGAGGGCCATGATGAATCCCCCATCATCGACACGAAACACGACAAAGGATGTGTAGAGCAGATCAGATGGTATAGTGACATGCAAGCCTGACTCATAGTAGACTAACATGATGGAAGGTGTACTAACTGCAGATAATGAATGGTGAGAATATTCTTGAACATGGGCATGGCATGCCTTGGCAGTATTGACTTGACGAGTTATGGTACCAACTCCTAATGCAACTGATGATGGAAGTGTTCTTTGAATGACTCAAAGGAGTTACAAGACTCAGGAAATAGGTGAAACTCGAGGACAAATGGATGATCCAAGTGCAGTATGCAAATGAAAATGAGTTCCATGTTCAAGAAATGACTAGGTACTACCACTGATAAGGGGTGTAACATAAAAGCTTTCATTTTTCCCCATCATGAATGATGAGTTCCTCATGTGTTTTTTACGAGCTTGATGAGGGTAACCTAATGCTCGGTATAGCTCATCTCATAGATGAGTCCAATCCCAAATATTTTCCAAACTTCGGATAGGAGGTATTCATCCCATGGAGGGCCCTTCAATTTAAAAGTTGAACGAGTCCATAGAAGGTAAATTCGGTTGTCATTTCATGTTTAGAGAGTTTGAAAAGAAATAAAGAAGACTCCAATAGTCCTTTTTCGTAAAGTTAGCCTCATCACCCGAAAAAGCGTAAAACAACGTGGGAGAGGACTCTTCCAATCATGATTGGATGGAGTGCTCCTTTTTCGTAAATAGTGCCCCCTAGTCCAAAAAAGGGGTAAACTATCATCAGGGAGACGATCATTCAAATCCTTTTACAAGCGTGAACGAATCAATTTCGCTTGGCCATATTTTCCTATTTTAGGAGTCTGAAAAGAGCTTAAAAAGGACTCCATGAACAACTTTGTCATGGTTGATAACTGAGTATGACAAAGGAAAAAGTAAACTCGACACAATTCCTTTTCCATAAATAGTCTAGCGAGGCTAGATAAAGTGATAAGCCTATACTCATTAGACACACCTTTTTACTCCAATTTTTAATGAGCACGACAATGCTATCAAAAGCACTCGAAATCTTTTTCATATTTGAACCAAAGGATGAAAAATTAAAAACTAAGCTCAAACCACTTTTCATGTTTTAACCAGAGCATGAAAAAAGTGAAAAGTAATCTCAACACCATCTTACTGTTTTTAATGAGCTCAAAGATAGGAGAAAAGAATTCTCATGATATTTGCTTCATTTTTTAACGAGCTTGTAACATAAAATGAACTATGCTCAGGATAATGCCCATTGGCAAGTTTCTTCCCAACATGATGGCTACAGGTTGGAAAGTTTTCCCCCAGTACAAGAAACTGGCGGCTTACTTCTAGTATGATTGCTAGAGGTACTATTTCATTTTTTAGCGAGATCAAAAACCAAAAAGGAAAGTATGCTCGAAAATGTTTCTAATGGTGGACTCTTCCTCAACATGGCAACCAAAGTTTGGTACATGCCCCCAGCATGATTGCTAGAAGTAAGTGACGTAGCTCCAACATGATGTGGAGAGGCGATCGAGTTGACTTCAACATAACATAATCTCCTCATAGACTTAGTACCTGAACCTTCTTTTCACCCGCATATGCCTTAGCCAAATGAAATGAAGCTTGGGGGCATGTCTTCAACCTCTGGAAGTTACGTTGAAGTCAACTCGATCGATTCTCCACGTCACATTGGAGTTAATCCTTAATTCTAGAAATCATGATGGGGGCATGGACCAACCTCTGGATACCATATGAGGAAGAGTCCACCATTGGGATCATTTTTTGAGCATACTTCCCTTTTTGGTTTTTGAGCTTGTTAAAAAATGAAACACTACCTCTAGAAATCATACTAGAAGTAAGCCGTCAGTTTTTTATGCTGGGGACAAACTTTCCAACCTCTAGCCATCATGTTTGGAAGAAACCTGCCAATGGGCATTATCCTGAGCATAGTTCATTTTTTGTTACAATCTCATCAAAAATTGAATCAGATGTCATGAGCATTCTTCCAACCTATCTTCGAGCTTGTTAAAAATAGTAAGATGGCATTCGAGCTTACTTTTCACTTTTTTCGTGCTCTGGTTGAAACATGAAAAGTGGTTTGAGCTTACTTTTTACTTTTTCATGCTCTGGTTCAAATATGAAAAAGATTCTGGGTGCTTTTGATACCATTGCCGTGCTCATTTAAAAAAATTGAGTAAAAAGGTGTGTCTAACGAGTATAGGTTTATCACTTTATCCGGCCTTGCTAGACTATTTACGAAAAAGAAACTGTGCCGAGTTTACTTTTTCCTTTGTCGTACTTGGTTATCAACCATGACAAAGTGGTTCATGGAGTCCTTTTTAAGCTCTTTTCAAACTCCTAAAATAGAAAAAGATGGCCAAGCGAAATTGATTCATTCACGGTTGTAAAAGGACTTGAATGATCATCTCCATGGTGATAGTTTACCCCTTTTTCAGACCAGGGGCACTATTTACAAAAAAGGAGCACTCTAGACAATCATGATTGGAAGAGTCCTTTCCCACATTATTTTACCATTTTTCGGGCAATGAGGCTAACTTTACGAAAAAGGACGGTTGGAGTCTTCTTTAGTTCTTTTAAGACTCTCTAAACATGAAATGACGACCGAGTTTACCTTCTATGGACTCATTAAACTTTTACATTGAAAGGTCCACAATGGGATGAACCCCTCCTATCCCAGGTTTGGAAAATATTTGGGATTGGACTCATCTATGAGATGAGCTATACCGAGCATCTAGTTACCCTCATCAAGCTCGTAAAAAACACATGAGGCACTCATCGTTCATGATGGGGAAAAAGGAAAGGTTTTATGTTACACCCTTTATCAATGGCAGTACCTAGTCATTTCTTGAACATGGCACTCATTTGCATATAGTACTTGGGTAATCTGTTTGTCTTCAAGTCTTGTCAATTTCGTGAATCTTGTCACTCCTTTGGGTCGTCCAAAGGATGCTTCCACCATCAGTTGCATTGGGGGTTGGTGTCATTCTCGTCATGTCAATACTTCCAAGTCATGCCATGTCCATGTTCAAGAGACATTTCGTTATTCATTATCTGTAGTCAGTTCACCTTCAATCATGTCGATATACCTTGATTTAGTCTTGCACATTATTTTATCGTCCGCTTTACTCCAACATATTTTGTCGTGTTTCATGTTGTTGATGGGGGATTCATCATGGCCCTCCTTTGACGGGTTCATCCTTGTCAACTTCAACACATCATCCGAGGATTGAATCTAGAAACCAACCAAGTACCTTGGCTCTGCATGCCTCAATGGCAGGTTACCTCGCTTTAAACATGAGTTTACATCATTGACTCTTGATTGAAAGATTTCATCTCGCATTCGACTTCAACTCATTTATTCACGCTTGATGATATGTACTATGATACCTTGGGAATCATTGACATCAATGGTGATTTCCCTCACACTTGTTAATGAGATACATCAATGACTGGTAATCAAGTGGTTTCTACCATGTTTGACGTCAAGACATTTGTAATCACATGGTTAGATTCGTATCATTGCGAGTTCAGCTTGAAGATCCTATGGAGTCATGTTTTTCCTAGGTCGTGACAGAGTTTGTATTGAGTCATATTGCATAGATCCACATTTGTATTGGTTGTGGATGTGTTATCATCTCATCATGGATCTACGCTTGTGTCTAGTAACCATGATTGTGTTTAATCGATCATTACTACCATGGATTTGCATTGTATTGGTCGCCATCCATGTTGTACATCACATGAGACTATGTACTCGGAGTTAGTTGTACTGCAGCAGTGTCCTTCGTCCGACCAACCATTGCCATTCCTTCTGTCAAAGCATTTCACCTGTCCAAATTTTCAACAGCTTCATGCTTTGGGGGGCATTCTCTTACACCTAAAATCCTACCATCATGAGATTCAGTGTATACATCCCTAGAGTTTCCTTGACTAATTTATTGGCCTTGAAGAGATATAACCCATTTACACTAGGTTTTGAGAGATTGTCACAGGATGCACTCATGCAACTTGCGATATCGCATCTTGCTCTCTTCCAGGGTGCGACGATGTCAGTTAATGAAGAAAAATAGCTCCTTCGAGCCCATTCTCGAAGCTAGCTAACATGGATCCCTATCCCTGACCTTGTGGGAGAGTTGGCACTCAGTTCCTAACCTCTTGGAAGGATCCCCTATCTCTCTCCTACCATATCTCAACCTACCCTATCCATACCTTATCCACTTAATCCTATATAAATGAAACTCACTCCCATTCCAAAGGGAGGAAGTCTATAGTGTCTGCATGATGGTGAAACCATCTTGGAGAGATCTCTACTCATCCATTGAGAGACTCCCACTTCCTTGGGAGTATATGGAATTGGCTTAGATGGAGAAGGATTGCTACGTTAAGCCTTGGTTGTAATCATTCTTTTCTATGTACTTTTCCTATATTTACAGTAATATAAATGCTTTCCGCCAATATTGTTGTGATTGATAATATTGTGTAGTTTACCTGCTTAACTATTTACTTAGATCTGTTATCGTTCGAATACTTTTACTTGTTTTTCATGTTTTTGTGCATCTTGAGAGGTCTTGTAGTTTAGATCTGACGATCACAAGGCATGGAACAACATCCAGAGAAAGGGACTGCAAAATTAAGGTAAGACATCCGATAACTTGATCCTTAACTAGATCTAGGAAAGTGGTTTATAGTCTGTACTATTTGTTCTAGACTCACATTGAGCTAGGGAGATCTAACTTACATTCGCTCGAGTGGATTCTCTGTTAAACAAGTGGACAAAGTGTGAACCTGTCCGGGAGTTGATTGGTTAAGTGACAAATTTTTCATTTGATTAGCAACCGAACCTACGAGTCGAGTACTTGCAGATCCAACAATGCCATCCCATGTGGTCTAGAAACTAGCTTGGGCTCATGTCATGATCGAAGTGCATCAAGAATAATGTCATATAGAATGTCAGATTGATCATAGAGTAAATCTAGCTACTTGACTTTTAGTATATCTTGTTCCTCATTCGTAATGCCAGACATCGAAACATCCTTAGAAATGTATGGAAGCAAAGACTAGAGAAACCATTCCAAAAGAAACTCTGGAGGAATGCTGGCTTTCACTAACCTCTTCCGTCGATGCCACTCTTGAACGTGGTTAGATATGTGTGTGGACTTATTCTAGCGGAAGGTAGACAAGAGTTCAGTGCCATTATCGTAGCGAACCGGTAGCTGGAAATGATCCAGGAAAACCAAGGCTATATCATTGAAACCTCTGTACGTGCCCCTAGGAAACTCAACATACCACTTCGTGGCTGCCCCTGTGAGGGTGCGTTTAAATAGTCTCAAACAAACAGAATCATGATTTAACGAGTTTGATGAGCACCAAAGGTGAAAAGTTGTGACGTGATCACCGGAATCCTCACCACCCTTCCCCTCAAACTTGGGAATGTCTGAAAGGAGTTTGGTAGGGACTGGAGGCCAATTAGGATCGTGACACACCGGATCATTCGTGAGCTTCAAAAGATCCAGAAGATTCAATCGAGCAAGGAACGGGAGCTATGGCTATAAAGCTTAATTCTAAGCTCCCATAAAAGGTTGATTATACAGACCTGAAGGATAAGATGGACCATAACCATGACCCTCGCCATAAGGTTGATGGCCTCCTCCAACCTGACTAGTGTGAGGGTAAGGAGATATATATGTATTATGAGCATTGTAATGAGGTGGGTTGTAATGAGGGCCAGCAACGGCTGTATTATAGTAAGGGTTACCACCATAAGTATGGGGCATATAAGTATTACTCACAGTGGGAACCATGTTGTAATGACCATAATTTTGTTAGGTATGTTCCCGCCCCCTACATAAGCATTACTAGTAGTAGGAGTAGTCGTGTTGTGACCATGAGTAGAAGGTATATTCCCACCCCCTACATTAGCATTACTAGTAGCATGAGTAGATGTAAAAGTATATGGTATGTGTCCACCCCCGATATTAGGACGATTGTTATCATTAGCGAACATGGTCCTGGGTTGATGTGTAGAGGCATGTGTATTGTACTGTGGATTGTGAGTCATATTGAAAACAGTGTTCCCATCAGGAGGGGTAATCCTAGGAGGAAACCTTCCTCCAAAATTTGGAATGTTTGAAGGGATGCGGCCAATCCTCATATGATGTGTGTGAGTAGAAAATGTGGTGCCTCCAGTGAGGGTATTGCCCCCAGTGGGTGAATTGTTCCCAAAACCATGACTAGTGTTAGCATGACTACCAGACATAGTGGATGGATCAATTGTATTGTAACTAGGCATACCATGAGAGAATGGGGTAGCATTCGTAGTGGTCGTAGGACCTGTGTTAACATGCAAATTTGGCATCCCATATAGGAAATTATGTGGATTCGAAGGATCGAATGGGTCGTCCTCGGGTGGAGTTGATCCGAACAGAAGATGTTGAGTCTATTGTATTAATGGATGGTCCACCCATGCCTCTCTAGGAGTAGGAGGAGCAGAAACATCTTTGACTCTACCCGATGAAGTCGTAAGGATTTCTCCCATCCCAAAATGACTAGTGATAATGTCAGGGCGAAGTGCTTTAAAAGAATCAGACGAATCGGAGAGGGCCTTCCGGCGTCCCCTATGAACACGACGTGTAACTTTGGTGGCTAGTAAACCAGCCAACCGACAAGACCAGAGGAGAGTTGGACCTCGTGCCACGATACCTTTGAAGATTCAATAAATCAAAGCGTCCTAACGAGAAAACTAACGATCAAATAGCACACACCTAAAGGAACTACAGCCAAATGCACACAAACAAGACTGGCTCAAGGGACCTCTCACCACTACAGCCAGTATGTCGCGCCTAGGAGAGGCTTGAGACTCCCAAACTATAACCGGAGGTAACATAATCAGTTATAAGGTTTCCCATAATTCACTGCGTGCATAGGTTCAAATCCCTATACAACAGGCAACTGTGTTTTCCAACCCCTATATGACTTAGGAAAACCACAGTATAACCACTACGAATGCCCTATGAGATACCCAGGTAAGGAAACTAAGGTCACCACAATATAATCAATGCTCAGGTGGAAAGTTGCAGGTGGGATCCGTCTTATAGGAAGGGTAGCTAAGTCCGAAACTCAAGAGGGTCAAATTCCCTAAGAGTCCCCGTACACGAACAAATCCTGGAAATATATCCCACGTTCAGCCAGTATTGGAGGGCTATCTCCACAACCAATCTCTCGTTACCTCGTGCTTAACTCTGGTCTAAGTAGAGCTTCCTAAGAACACTAATGTATACTATGGGTTTCACCACTCCCTGGTCAGACACATAATGTTTCATATAGTAGTCTTAGATTGTTAACTCACAATGATCTATTCCAAGACTCTAAACCTATTCCAATTGGTGTACCCTATAAAAGAAAAATCGTTCTAATCAATTTTAATATTAAGCATTGATTTTAAATGGTTGCAATTACTCAAAGGATATGGTCATGAAACTGATGATGTATAGGACTCAATAGTATGCACAATCGAAAAAATCTAGACTCATCTACTCAAAACAAACAATGCCACTGGAATGACAATCAATCCAACGGTTCAAAATAAAATGCAATTCTTTTCATTTTCCAATGTAGAAGCAAATCCTAGATGAAAGCACAAGCACTCAGATGCAAAATGCAATACAGAAAGCAAATATTTTTGTATTTTCTCTTATAATGGAAAGGAAAATGCAAAACTATGTTTTTGTATTTTTTCAATATAATGAAATAAAAAAATGCAAGCGAAATCTACCTATTTGGTTAAAGAAATGTAGAGTAGATCACTAAGACAACCCAGCAAAACCCAAAAAGTGAGACTCAGCCAATGTAATGAGCTAGAAAATTAAAAAAATGGTGAAAAACCAACAAGGCTCAAAACAAAGAGAAAAAGGAGTTTATGGTCACAAACAGGGCATGGAACAGTCAGGAATCAGGCCAATTAAGACTCAAGAACACTCAAAACCAACCCAACAACAATCCAATGCCATAAAACAATCAATCCCGGAGTTGTACGCTACTGTCGAAAGGAAAAATATGGGTAGACGCGGGATACAGTGCAGACAGAGGGGGGTAGACGCAGGCAAAACTAAGTTGACCCGCATACAAGGAAAGATAAATGAGCAAACAAGAAGTCTAATGACCCAGAAAAAGCTTGTTTTCTATAGTATATCCGAACGGCCAATCAATGACACAGAAGCTCGCCATTTTTGTTACGGAGAAAACTTCCTATGGCTTGGGGCATACCACAATAGAAAGTTGACTGCTAGAAAATGATTGAATTCCCAATGCAATGCTATACAAATGACAATGCTGAGATAATGGAGAAAATACCAACCTTCAATCGAAAGTTCGAAGTAGATCCCCGTTGAGATTTCAACCTTTACACTTGAACCTGCAGATTAGTCTCAACAACAAGTACAAGTAAGTGCATATATTATTTGAAAGACATTAGCGTAATCAATAGCATGATCCATGATATCATAAGCGAATATAACCCAATGTAATTTAACAATATTCACAACATCAATTAGATGAGAAAATGAGTATTTCCATTAATGAATAACAAGAAGCACAATATACGACCTCTTGTCGGCAACCACTTGTGCCTCCACCACTTCAATCCCCCATGTAATGGCAAACTCAAACTATGAAAGGAGTTTGGTAGGTGAACATAAGGAGTTCACAACAACAAGGATTAATGAGTGTAGACTCAAGTCACGACAAAAATCCACTAGAGTTATCTTTCTCTCTCTTTCTCCTCCCTTTCATATGCCATAAGAGCTCAATATATAGCCTTCCAAAGGTAAGTGAAAGGACACATCGAGGCATTTCAGGGAAAATAGAGGGCCAAAGGTCACCCTAAGACTGCTTTTTGGGAGTAAAACGTAATTTTCTAATGAATTTTACCATTTTTTTTGGTACCCGCGGGCTATAGTGACACAGTCTGCATGTACGCTGGCTATAATGGGACAGCAAGTATACAGGAAGAAAAATAGGGAAAAATGTGTTTCTAGAGGACATAAAGTGAATCTGAGCCTGTGAAATGGATCCTAAAGGCCAAAGAATGTTGATGCTCACAAGGTGGAAAATTATGCTATAACAAGAGCACTTCCCTTTTTTCAGATAATATTTTATGAGTTGATTATAGAGATAAGGCTCTTGTAATCAAACTGCAAAACCACTTGTTAGATGATTCAAATTTATTCAAAACAAAAACATATGTACAAAGAAAAACTATATGAAATTTATCAAAATTAGGGAAAAGAGAAGAGTCTTTCTGTTTTAATTGACAAAATTCCATAAGCTGATCATAAGAATGAATTTCCTGTATAAATGCAATCAGCTGTTAGAAATGACTTTTATTTATCTAAAGAAAAAAAAATATTTACATATGTACAAATGGAGATAACCCAAAATAATTCAAGAACTGGGAGAAGGAGGAATGACTTCCTCTTCAACCAGCTCCATCTCCTTCTATTGTAAGGCATTCTGCACAAATTCTTGTTTAGATATTGGTTGATTATAAAGTCTCAGTCTATGTCCATTTACAACAAAATAAATTTGCAAACCATCAATTGTCATAATCTCAACAGATCCATTATCAAAAGCTATAACAATTTCATATGGACTGAGCCAACAAGTAGTTAATTACCTTTAAAGTTTTTGTACCTTGAATCAAAAAGTAATGCCCAGTCTCTAGTTTTGAATTGTTTATGTTTAATATATTTATCATGCCACTTTTTGCGTTGGTTTTGTATTAGAATTGTGGGCTGAATGGCATCCTATCTAATCTCATCTAATTCATTTATCTACAGGATTCGTTGTCTCTGTGCTTCTTCCAGATCCATCCCTAATTGTGCAGCCATACGAAAGGTTTTGACTTGAAACTCAATGGGTAGAAGAACTTGCTTACCATAAACAAGTTCATAAGGTGTGTGGCCAGTGGTATTCCTCCAAGTTATTCTATAAGCCCATAAGGCTTCTGGAAGCCTATCTGCCCAGTCTTTGTGGTGTAACTGGATAGTCTTGGTCAGGATGGCTTCTAATAACTTGTTTGTAGACTCTACCTGACCATTGGCTTGCGAGTGATATGGTGATGATTTACAATGTATAATACCATATTTTTCAATAAGCTATTTCATTAACTTGGAGGTAAACTGAGATCCTTGATCGATTACAATTTTCGTAGGTACACCAAATCAGGTAAATATTTCTTCATATATAAACTCTACCACATATTTTTCTGTGGCTCGGAATAAGGCTTTAGCTTCCACCCACTTGGTGACATAGTCTATATAGACTAGGATGTACTTCTTCTTGTGAGACATAGGAGAAATTGGCCCTACAAAATCTAGAGTCCATTTTTCAAAAGGCTCAATCATAACCTGGGGTTGTAAGGGCATCTCATCAGATGGTGTAGGTCTACCCATTCTTTGACAACTGACACATCCCTTGACATACTTGGCAACATCTTTGAAAATGCTTGGCTAGTAATATCCAGAGTGCAACACCTTGTATGTTGTTCTCTTATTAGAAAAGTGCCCACCACATGGTCCACCATGACATGCATGGAGGATCTCTGTCATCTCATGCCCTTGTACACATCGTCTAATAATAATATCAAGACCAGTATGAAAAAGATCATTTTCCACCCAAGAATAATTAGAACTTTGGACTATGATCTTACGTTTATCGGGTGGGGAGAGATGGTTTGGTAACTTTCCAGTTGCTAAATAATTGGCTATGTCTACAAACCAAGGGGTTCGAACAGACACAACGAACAAATGTTCATCCAAAAATCTATCATCGATGGGACTGACATTATCTTCAATTTGAATACGAGAGTGAAAATCTGCTACCACATTCTCTTGACTGGGATGATCAACAACAATAATTTTAAATTCTTGTAATAAAAGAAGCCACCGAGTCACTCTACCATTGGTGATTGGTTTGTTCATTAGAAATCTAATGGTGGAGTTGTCTGTGTGTACAAAAACTTCATATCCTGTGATGTAGTGGCGAAACTTGTTAATAGCATAGACTACTGCCATAAACTCTTTTTCAGTAACAATGTATTTTCATTCTGCAGGAATCAAATTTTGGCTAGCGAAATAGATGGCATATGATGTTTTACCTTCCTTTTGACCTAGGACTCCTATAGCCATGTTGGAAGCATCAATGGATATATGGAGAGGAAGGGACCAATTGGGGCCCCTACGTATTTGTTCCACTGATAGCTTTTCCTTTAAAGTTTCAAAGGCATGTTGACAAGGTTCAGTCCATTGAAAATCCATATCTTTCATGAGTAATTTGAACATAGGTGCAGATATCTTGGTAAATTTTTCAATAAAACGTTTGTAATAGCCTACATGGCCAAGAAATCTCCTTACCTCCTTCTGCGTTTTTGGGGGAGGAATATTAACAATTATTTATATCTTGGCAGGATTGACCTTGATTCCTTGAAGAGAGACATGATGTCCCAAAACTATACCCTCGGTTACTAACATCTTACATTTTTCATGACTAAGGGCTAAGTTCGTTTCTTGACATTGAATAAGAAATGTTTCAAGGTTATCAAGGGCTTCTTGGAAGGTATTACCATAAACTCTAAAATCTTCCATGTAAACTTCTACACAACCATGTATAAGGTCAACAAAAATTCCTAATACTGCACACTGGAAAGTGGCAGGTGCATTACATAGGCCAAATGGAAAAACTCTATAGGCATATGTCCTCCAAGAACAAGTAAAGGTGGTCTTGTCTTGATCCTCAGGTGCTATTACTATTTGGTTCTATCCACTATACCCATCAAGGAAACAAAAATATTGTTTCCCAGATAAGGTATCTAACACCTGGTCAATGAATGGTAAAGGAAAGTAATCCATAAGGGTGGCCTTGTTCAATTCTCAAAAGTCAACATAGATACACCATTTCCCTATAACTTTCTTTGGAACTACTACCAAAGGAGACAGACAGTTACTGTTAGAAATTGGGTAAATGAAACCAGCATTGAGGAGTTTTTGTAATTCATATTTAACTATATCCTTTAGGGATGGATTCATTCTTCTCTGGGGATTCCTAGAATAGGAGGTATGTTTGAATATGTGTAAATGTGGTGAATACAAGTATCTGGGTGTATTCCCATGCAAATGCTCCATTTTGACTTTTGAGAACTTTTAGTAATTGTTTTTGCTGACTCTCATCTAAACCTGCATTTATATGGAGAAATTTTTCAGGATTGACCTCACAAGGTATGGTATACGATCCTATATGTTCTTCGATTGCAAAGACACAAGGTGTACTCGTAAATGTTGAGAGGCTCATATTTTCTTGGAATTCATCTCCAAATATTTGGTCAAGTTGGGAGAAAGACTGAGGAAAGTCTATACATGTTGTGGAAGAGACAAATTGGTTCACTGCATTGTTGGTATTTTGTTCTTGAAGTGCACAGAAGAAATCACTAACAAGGGAAAGTTATTCCAAGTTCTCATCCCCAAAAGGACAATCTAACCAAAACAGGTTTTCGATTACTAGTTGTGCTGGTGGGTATAAAGTGAGTTTCCTTGTAGATAACCCATCAGAGATGATCATCTCTCCATCCCTACATCCTATAAATGCATTAGCAATGGCTAGCCAAGGTCTTCCTAAAATAATATGGTGTCCTTTGGAAGGGTCCTTTGATTCTATGACCATAAATTCCACGGGATAGTCCCATGAAGCCACTGATACAATGATATCATCTAAGATCCCAGTAGGCTGTAGCACAGTGCGATTTGCTAATTCTAGCATTGTTGGGGTAGGGCGGAGAAACTATCCTAAATGGGGAGTTTCTAAAACTGTGGTAGTCATTAGGATAATATAAACCCCTAAATCAATATGTGTGTTTCCTATAGCAGTGTTATTGATGATAACAGTTTTCACAGGATTTCCTGGATTTGTATACTTTGGAATTCTAAGTTGGTTTGCTATGTAATCTGACATTTCACCTATGACATGAATTGACAGAGGGTCTTTTTGCTTCTTACCTAGACTTTTAATAAAGAGTTCCTTTATCACTTTACTATAAATTGGTATATCTTTAATGGCTTGTAACAAAGGGATCTTGATACAAATATTTTTCAATTCATTATTGATATCATACTTTGGATAAGGTGCAGGTTTCTCTATTAGTAGATGCTCTGGATATGGGGGTTCTTTTTCTCCTGGGTTTACTTCTTTATGAGGATGGTTGTGTGTTGAATATTTTGGAATAACCACATCTTCTAAAATGGCAGCATTCAAAATTTCATCAGGTATGTTTTCTTCTTCATTCTCTTCTTGGTTGATAACTAATGATTTGGGTTGATCTTGTAGAACTCTTCCAGACCGCAGTTGAATTTCATGCACTGGTGCAGTTGATATGACATATGATGGAAGAGGTTGTAACCCAATGTTGTTAAGATCTTGAGTTGGCTTGTTGTTAGGATTTCGTATCTGTTGTGCAGGTAATATTGTGGGTCTTGGGTATTCATGTTTTGGAAATGGTGAGGTTGATTTGTGATAGGGGGTAGTGAAGGAGGTACAAATCCAAAAAAGAATTTCTAGATATTAGGTGGGTAAGGATAGTTAGGCATAGGATAAGGTGGTTGAGCGTATGATTGTCCTCTCCATCCATGTGCCCATTGTTGTTGTTGAGCATTCTGAGGAGGATACTAAGGTGGCCAATTTTGACAACTTGCAATGTTCCATTGTTAAGGAGGTTGATAAAGATGGTAATAGGGTGGAAATTGTAATGATGGATCCTGATATGATGGTTTATATCTAGGTTTCCAAGGCCTCCTAGCTATCTCACCAAAATTTCCAATCTTATATACAACTTGCAACCCAGACAACAATGGACAATTATTAGTTGGATGTTCTCTTGTACAAAGGTGACATACTGAAACATTATTCAATGGAAATTCCCATTGGGGATATTTATTTCCACACCTAGGACAGAAAATACTCATTGCTGCATGCTCTTCATCTTGTCTCTTTTTAGCTTGTAATGCATCTAGTTGAGAACCCATGGCTCCTAAGATATCTGTTTTGAAATTTTTCAATAGATTTCCCAATTCTACCCTTATAATTGCACCAAGATTGGATGTATTTCCTTTTAGGTTTCTAGTATAAGATTCCCAAAAGTGTCTCCCACTTTTCCCCTTGCTCCTAGAGTAATTCCTACATAGCTCACAAATTTGTGAAAAAGACTTATGAGAAATATCTCCAGCTGCCATGAGCTTAAGATTTTCTAAAAACTCTTCTGATATTCCTTTAAGGAAGAGTGTTCTTACTACATCTTCTCAAAGATCACTATACTTTGATTTATGTAACACATATTTAAATCTTTCGAGATAATCTTCTAGGCTCTCATATTCAAGTTGTTGTGTTTTAAAAATGTCATTACGAGAGTCCTTAGGATTACTGTAATCCTGATATTTTCGTAGAAATGTAGTCTTCATGTCTTCCCAAGTTCTAATGCTACATTCTCCTAACCCCATAAACCACCTAAGAGAGAAATCTTTTAGTGTAGCAAGGAAAAGTTTTAACTTTTGGCCATCTTGTAGGTAGTTATAGCTCCTACACAAAATGTCAAATTCGAATAGAAATGTATCCGGGTCCTCACTACTCTTCCCATAAAAGGTCATTAGTGAGGAGGGAGGGATGTTTTTCATGGTAACATATTGTGCAGTGTCTAAGATAGGGATCCCAAAAGTTCCTTTAGTTCGGATTTCTCCCTCTTCTTCATCTTGTCGGACATGATCTCATTTTCATTCTCCATGTAGGCTTGATTACCAAAGAGAGAATACCTAGGTTTTTCTTTTCCTCATGAATATGGGATGTCCCAACGTTCTGTTCCAGGGATAGTATTCCTCGTCTTAGGAGAGGAATTACCAGTTATGTGGAAGTCCATTTTTGAAGGTCCTACAGTTGTTGTCTCAATCTGTGAAACAACTATCATTCATAGAATTTTCAAAAAAAGCGTCTACTTGTGTAGGATCAACAAAGTATACTAGATTTGGACCACCTACTATTGAGAAGATAGTGTCTTTGGGTTTTGGAGCTAATGGAGGATTAATAGGTTCTGATGATTTATATTTTTGAGTCTCCTCTTGTCTAAGTTCAGTCTCGATATGAACCTCAGATTCTTCTAGTGGTGTTTCTTTATGGACTGACTTCTCTGATGTCTATATGGTTCCCCTTGAATGGTCCTCGAAAAGAATTTCTTTGGATTTCCAAGTAGGAATATCCCCTTTGTTTGTTTTCCGATGCCTTTCTGCTGAGTTAGTAGTTGGGGTGGCACGCCCCTCGTAACAGTTAGTAGGGATTTTAGTAGGAAGGCCAGTTTTAATGTATCTACCTTTTGAGTCTCTAGACCTATTCATGAAAACAAATCTAAAACTGAAATAAATTATAATTGCATCACTAGTATTGCCAGGTTTTGGGGATGCCTGTTATAACAGATGAGCAGGTTCTTACCTCTCATCTTACCGCTCACCTGCCACTAGCCTTTCTCTAAGTTTCAGAAATAAAATTCTACCTATCACTAAGGTTTAAGAAGAAAATTATATCCATCTACAACTAAATTCTACCTATCTACAACTCCCCAGCAACAGTGCCAAAATGTTGGGTGTTTTTACTGTCTTAATGAATCACCAAATATTTAATTATCGGCCAGGGTTGGTAATCTTAGAGTCGTGGCACATTATATGCTGAGGTAGAAGGGTACCTAAGACATCGGCTCGGCCAACCTTAGAAATATTTAACAATGAAAAGATTGAAATATCTTTCAACATGAAAAACCGAGTTAAACTTCAGAGATACAACTAATAAACTAATTAGACCTAACAAAACCAATAGATCAGAATAGTATCAATCTATACTACTCCACTATATGAATAGTAACAGAAAAGATAAAAACAATACTATCCTAGGAAACAAAACTTAATCAAAATCAAACTACTCCTATGAAAATGGAAACTACTGATCAATGATTCAAACTCTAATATATGAATTAGAAAGACTAGCTACTATGTAATAACTATGAACAGGTTCAGAAATCTATCTATGAAATGATTCAGCTTACAACTAACTATGTAAACAAGAAACTATATTATCTTAAGCAAGATGACAAACTACTTAATTAACCTAAGAAATTCAATAGTTAAACTATTCATATATTTAACAAATACTTAAAATTAAGCTAAGATACCTAATTCCATTCTCCTTGAGGATTTTGAGGAAATGTGTCAAATGTAATAGAAACTGGAGAAAATGTATCAAGATGACTTTCAAATGTGACAAGGAAATAGA
Source organism: Larix kaempferi (assembly GCA_027924585.1). Lineage (NCBI taxonomy): Eukaryota > Viridiplantae > Streptophyta > Pinopsida > Pinales > Pinaceae > Larix > Larix kaempferi. The sequence continues at coordinate 10,080,118 of BSBM01000407.1, forward strand.
ACGGAAGTAAATCTAGTTTGACTTCTACAAAGAGATGCAAGCTAAAAAGTGACCAATTGCAATTGATCTTAAACGTTGTAATCTACTCTTTATCCCTAAGCAAATGATACTTAAACACTCTAGTTATGTTACCTAAGACTAATTTTAAATGAGATGTTATTAACAATCGATCTATGAACAAGAAACCAAGAACATGCATTTCTAATGACTACCTTGAAATCGAAGGCATGCAAATATCTGTGCTATCCTACAAAGGTGAACCATGAAATATAATTATCAACACAAGTTTAAGGAAATCTCAGCATATGCAAATGACTTGGAAATAAGTTTGATCTAGAAGCAAGTATAAAACTTAATAAATATATTCTATTTCTGAATCAAATCCTATACATGAACATCTTCATTAATTATGTAAATGAGAAGAGCATATCCTATGCTTGAACTGAGATTTATGATCAAACCATGAAAAACTGATGTACTTTTTCAAAATGAAATTAAATCTAGGTTTAATCCAAAATCAACCTTGATAAAGATGAAGTGAACTAAACTAAGAATGAAATTGACGAGTTCTAGAACAATAACAAGTTAAGAAATAAGACATAAAGTATTAATATACAGATCAAAGTACAACTAGAAAGGAAAACTAAGGCAAGCTAAAAGATAAGGAATAGCTAAAAATGAATATGAAGCTTAAGCAAAACATTATGTCATTCAAAACAAGGTTCTAACTTCATATACAACTATTGGTTAACTACAAGAAATAATACAATTCGAAAACCTAAGAAACTGAACTTTAAACAAGCATAAAAACGAAATAGAAAATATTAAAGTCCGAATGATAGTCTGGATGACAGTCTGAATGATAGTCCAGATGACAAAAAATTATATAAACTATGAAAATAAGCAAACTAAATGATCCTAACGCCAGCTAGTTCACGCATATTAGTCTATGGTGCAAGCAAAGCAGAAAATAAATTGTTAAATTGAAATAATGAGAAGCAACTACACTAATCTATATCTAAGGAAAGAAATCATTTTCTTTTGCATAATAAAATAGAGCTGAAAGGTAAATGAAGCTAATCTACAACTATAGTAACATTAACAAATCTAAATCCATCTATAAACTGAACTTGAAACACTAAACTAATTAAACTCTATATAATTGCAATGGAAAAACTGAAAGGAAAGCTAAAAGAAACTAGCATGACCGGTCACTTTAAATTATGGAAATGTAAATTGTATTAGTAGTAAGAAATATATTACAGGAAACAGAGAAACATCAGTTACAGAAAAAACCAAATTAAATACATATACTGAAAATGGAAACTGGTTATCTACAGAAGAGAAATAACAAAATATACACAATGAAAAACCTCTGGTTGTTGAGGTGCCCTTATCAACAATCAGGGATTGTGTCTAACTCAGACCAATCACCAACAGAACATGAATTTAATCATCAACAACTAAAATTAGAGACTTTCTATTAACTGAATCAAAAGTTACATAATGTTTCTCTAGCTCTGCATCTATTCTCTCTGACTATCTTTCTCAAACTGAGATGTATTCATATAGTTTTTACAATAGGAGAGAAGTTCGACCCTTTTAGTGGTCGGTCTCTCAAAAAATAGGAGGTCTTAATAGCTACAGAAACGGCTCAGTACAACACACAGACCATCTCCCGCAATCTGTGCTTATTGGTTCTCTTCATGTGAGCAGCTGGTGCGTTGATTTTCTTTGACGTGGGAAGCTGATGCATTGTCAGGCTGGGTGAACAGGAATGCAGATCTTCTAGAATGAGGGCTCACGAACCATGAGGGCCACGTTGCCAACATAACCCATGTCACAGTTTTTTCCTTTAGTGCCCCAGAATATTGCAACAAATGAATCCGCAGGTGCGAACGGAGGGTTGAACGGTGGTCCGAATGTGGCTGGGCATCTTGGACGTGAACGCACATCTGAATGAGAGTCTATTTGAAAACCACGGCCTGCAGAATGAGGTCTATGTGCCAAGCAGGTCGAGAAATGTTAAATTAACGTTAATAATCCACAAAATAATGATAATCACTTAAGATTTATGAAATATTCAAATGTATTCATAACCGAGTTCAAATGGTGGTCTGAATGGAAAGATGTATGACTTATCATATCAAAAGTAGTGAAAATAATGCCAATAGAGCACGTTTGATGATAAAAAATGATCACAAAATTGGGCATCAACACTGATCATTAAAGCGAATGTGATATTTTTTTCCATATATGGCATGTATTTGGCCTTCCATAGAACTCAGAGCGTTCCTGATTGTGGGTGATCCAATTCCTCCATATTTTGGATCCCATCACCCCATTGATTATTTTAGGGTCACATAGACCAATCCCACTCCTTAGCTTGGGCTTGCAAATGTCTTCTCATTTTATGTGCACCCATTTCCTTTGATGATTATTACTTCCCTAAAGGAAGTTTCTTTGCAAGTTTCTAATTTTCTTGAGAATGATATTTGGGGATGCTCAAATAGAAAAAAGGTAAAGAGGAATGGCTTGAGGTATAGACTTTACTAATATTAGTCTACCAACAATATTGAGAGAGTGAAAGGACCAATTAGAAAGGTTTTTATTGAGCAGGGTTAATAGGTCTTCCGAGTTAGCCTATCTGAGTAGCTTTTCCACGAGAGGGGATCCTAGATACTTATAAGGTAGGGAGCATCTTTGGAAATGGAACAATTTCATGATGCGTCGTTGAACAAGGAGAGGAATGTTGAAGAAGAAGAGTTGGTGACTTTCCTAAATTATGGTGGCTCCTGAAGCTTCTTTGAAGTGATCTAGAATATCTTTGGTGATGCTAGCTTCTTTGTAAGAGGGATATCCCATTAAAAGGGTATTATCCACAAACTATTGGTGAGATAAAGTGGGAGAGTTCCTATTAATATTAAGACCTTTGAGTAGATGAGCTTGGTTTTTTTCTTTAATAGTTCTCCCCTTCCCCTCCACCATTAAGATAAAAATGAAGGGTTAAAGAGGGTCTCCTTGGTGGATACCCCTTGAGGGGAGAAAAGGAGTAGTAGGGGAACCATTTACTGGGATGGACAATAATTTCCATTAGATGAGGGAGAGGATCTACTCAATCTAGTTTGAATCCAAAATCATTGATAATTTTGGCAATATATTTCCACTTGAGTCGTTCGAAAGCATTGGACATGTCCAATTTCATGAGAATCCTTAGTTTTTCTGTAAGTGGATGACTTCATGAGCTAATATTATGCCATCTAGAATTTGTTGACCGTCTACATAGCCAGATTTCTCTGGGGAGATCAAAAGGGGAGGGAGGGGTTTGAGTCGTTTTCCTATGACTTTAGTGATTATTTTTTAGATGATATTATAGAGGGAAATGGGTCTAAACTTGTCCGAGGAGGAGGGGTTGTTGCCTTTAGGAATAAGGGTTATAGAAGTGGCATTAGAAGTAGAAATAATGATAATGGTTTGACCCGAATTTTTTACTATGGCCGAAACCTCTTCTTTGATGATGTCCCAATAGGTGTGAAATAAGTCTATGGTAAAGAAATTTGGACCAAGGGATTTTCCTTCCTGCATGGATTTCGTGGCTCTCTCCAATTCCTCCATAGTGATGGGTCTCATCAATCTAGTGTTGTGCTCTTTATTTATATTAGAGGGGATGTTTTGTGCAATATTTTTTATGGCTTCTTATCAATCTCTTACAGGTTCTATGAGAATATTTTTGAAGGGGTTTAGTTCCTCGGAAATATCCTCATGTGTTTGTAGTTCCCTTTCTTAGCTATTTTTAAGGATCACAATTTTGTTGTGCTAGTGATTCAGTGTCATTGAGTTGTGGAAGAATTTTTTTTTTTCTCCTTCCTTGAGCCAATGCACCCTTGACTTTTAGCACCACAGGATTTCCTCTTGGTTGAGCTTTTCTTCCAATTGATTGTTGAGTGGTTCATCTTATTGGGAGAGATATGATAAGAGGCCTAAAAGGATCATAGAGTGTTAAAGAGCCACTACTTGGTCCTAGATTATTTTCTTGTCCTCAAAGGTGTTGCCAAAGACCATTCGGTTCCACACTTTTAATTTTTGTTTCAGGTTCTTAATTTTCTACTGAAATCTATACATGAGGGATCATGAAGGAACTTTCGCTTCCTACCACCATATTTTAATGTTAGTTTTGAAGTCTAGGTGATCAACCAAGAAATTTTCAAAGTAGAAAGGCTTGTTCCATTGTGTTCTTTCTTGAGTCCAATGGAGGCAGATTAGCTAGTGGTATGATCCATTGGTTATTCGAATACTAGCTAACCAATCTCCTCCTCTAGTGTAGAGGCTTTCCGATATTAGAAAAATATACAACCTTGAATCTATCTAATGTTTCCCCTCTCTTCTATCATTCAAAGTGAAGATGTCCATTTGTTATTTTTGGGTCAGTCAAGTGGTTATTTTCTATGAATTGTTTGAAGGATAGGATGCCTCTATCTAGATTCCTAATCCCTCCTTTATTTTCTAAAAGGTTTTTGATCATGTTGAGATCCCCTCTAATGATCCAATTTCCTTAACTATGAAGGTCGTGGAGCTATTGGATTTGGATTTTCTGATCTGTGACCTGAGGACAACATATGTTTGTTTCCAATCCTTTTCTTTCTATACCAATGATGTGAAAACTCATCGATAGAATTCTAGGATTGGAAATGAAGTTGTCCATTGTTATTTATTATGGATTCTATAGAAGAGGTAATACTCCCAAGGCCCCCATGGAATCCACTGTAGTTCCTTTGGAATTTTTCTAGATCCTTTTGTCTATAGTTTCCATTGATTAGGTTGAACACTTGGTTTCCTGCAACATTAAGATACCGGGTTTCTCCATAGCTATTTTATTCTTTATAATTCGCTTCTTTGAAGGGTTGTTTATTTCTCTTATATTCCATGAAATCATATTCATTTGTAATGTAGGGGGAAAGTGGATAAGAAATCTGTAAGATGATTGTATTGTCTTGAGTCTAACATTAAATTTCCTACTTCATCCAAATGTTTGCAATTGGTTCTTGTGACCCTTCTTTTTGTCTTTTTGGTGGTGTCTCTTAAGATATTTTTTTCCACTTCCCTTGATTCCTAGCCCTGCATCTTTTATCGGAGGCTTAGGATTTTTGGATGGAGATATTATTTCCTTTATGAATACCTTCTTGAAGAGTTCTAGTTGGGTTTTAGGAATGGGGAATTTTTGTTTGCATGTTAGGATATATTCATCATCATTTTATGATTGCTTGCATTTTGCATGCATGCAATTACATGTATCCCAGTCATCAATTTGGTGTCTCCCAACACCTAGTCCCCAGTTTGCTATCCCCAAGAGCTTCTTTCCATTTAGTTCTAGCCCTCCTAGTCAGTGATGTGCCCTCTTTTCACCTACCACCAGTGACACATTGAGTTAGTTGAGAGATTTTTGGATTTGTTCCTTGATTTGAGGACAAATTGACTTGTTAACTATCTGAAACACTCCGATGGACCTCCAGTGAAACTTGATTTCCAGTTTTGACTCCAGTCAGCTCCTCATGCACCCTCTTTTGATCCTCCTTCACTGCATTAGTGAACCATGCATGTCTTACACCTACTACATTCAGTTAGACTTAGTTTTCCACCCGGTTGATAGTTACTTGTGTATTGATGACACTCCACTGATGATGATGAGGACTCCTAGTGGATCCAACCTATCCCATGCAGACTATTCGAATGAACTCCTTGGTTAATTCGAATCATTCAGTCATTGTGACCGCACATTGTATTTTCTTGTACTTCTGAGTTCAATAGAGCACTGTTGCAAGTCTTTTGCGCAGTTTACACATATTATTCTTTATGCATCTCTTGTAATTGATTATCTTGTTCAATAGATTTGTTGTGTTTCAATTTCACATGGTATCAGATCCATAGCAGGGAAAAGAAATCTTTTATGCATGGATTATTCATGAAGATTGAGTGATTTTGCTCACAATATTTGCTGCAGTGGCATGCATTCTCTGCACTTGCATTCGCTATGCTCCAAAATTTCTTCCAACTCCACACCAGAAGTCGAGAGTTTCCACATAATTCCAGGATATGAATCATTGGATCTTCAAGCTTACATGATCTCCTATGTCGGGTGTGATGCAACTTGAAAAGTGTGGGTTGTCGACGTTATAGTTCTTTTTTTCTTGTGTTTTGCAGGTTATTCAAATCCTCCATTTGCATTCACCATTCTTGAGATGGACTCCTCTTCTCAAAATATTCTCACTCCTTTCAACTATTTTCAATGGAAGGAGGATATTCAGATTGTGATGCACTCAAAGGGATTCTTCAAAGTAACCATGGGCCTTGAACCGGAGCCAAATAATCTCATAGAAAAATCCAAATACTTCAATAAATTGGATGAAGCATATGGTTTCTTTTCCCTCAATATTTCAAAGGATCTTCTCTTCCAACTTAGTGGATTGACTACTCCAAAATTAGTATGGGAGCAACTTGACAAACTGTTTGGAAAGCAGGATGAGATGAGAGCTTATCAATTAGAAAATGAATTGATTGCTCTCAATCTTGAGAATTTCGAAACCATAAATGAGTTCTTCACCAAATTAAAGAATTTGATATTGCAATTGAAGCAAAGTGGTGTTGTAAAGGAATAAAAGAAGTTGATTATTTCTATTCTCTCAAAGTTAGGAATAAACTATTCAGTGTTCGTCTCTACATTCAATTCCGGAAAGCTCACAATTATGAACTGGAAGATGCCTACCTTAAATGCATTCATTGAATCCTTTATTAAGGAGCATGATAAGCTTGTTCAAATGGGGTCCATATGCTCCAAATATGAATCCCTTTTTGCTGGAGCATCCAATCCTATGAATGGAGAAGCAAATCTAAAGAAAGAGAAGGCCAAGTTTGATCCTTCAAAGCAAAGAGAGACGACCAAGAAAACAGATGAGCCATCCAGTTCAGGAAACAAGCAGACTAAATTTTCTTATTGCAGTAGGGGATTTCATCCTGAAAGCTCATGCATGAAGAAGAACATAGATCAGATGGCCCTTCTCTTGGAGAAAAACAACATAACCCTTCCTGATAGCGCAAGGAAGAAGGAGTAAAATGATCACCCAAAAAGAGGTCATGCACTCATGGAAACTGTTTTCAATTCCACCACTCTTCTCATAGATTCTACAGCTTCGAATCACATGGAGGAAAATAAAGATTCTCTATCATCATTTGACTCAAACAGCACCATCCCCATCCACATGGGATATGACTCACAAATTTCTTCAAACGACAAAGGTACTATTCATTTAGAGCATGGCAGTTTCCACAATGTTCTATATGTTCCTTCCTTAGCTTCAAATCTTCTTTATGTATATCAAAGGACACACACTGGTTCACCGAAGAAAGTTGTATTCTACCCTAACAAAGTTGAAATTTCTGATATTTCAAGTGGAAAACACATTGCGGTAGGAAAGCCAATCATGTTGCAAAAGCATATTAGTTTTCACACTTTCTGCCACATGAAAATCCTACTGCCCTTCTAACTCATGGAAATGAGGTTAGCCGGCTATGGAATGAGAAGTTTGGACACCTAAATTATAAATATTTGCAGCTGATACAAAAAAAAAATGCATGGTTGAGGGCCTTCCGAAGATCAAATCCTCGAATGAAATATGCAAAGGCTGCATCATTGGGAAGTACCTCGAGCACAAGTTTGATCGAGGCAAAGCTAGCAGAACTTCTTGCCTTTTGGGGCTGATACATTATGATATTAGTGGTCTGCTACAACATACATCCATGAATGTATCAAGGTATGTTCTTGCATTCATTGATGACTTCTCCAGATTCACATGGGTCTTCTTTCTCAAAAACAAGTCAGAAGTGCTAGAAAAATTCAAGATTTTCAAGGCTTCTATTGAGACTGCCACCAAGAGCAAGATCAAAGCTCTAAGATCTGATAATTGAGGTGAATATATCAAATAAGAGCTGCTACAACTATGTGCTGAAAATGGAATTCATATCCAGCACACAGTTCCCTACGCACCTCAGCAAAAAACTGTAGCGGAAAGGAAGAACCGATCACTGAAAGAAATGGAAACTTGTATGATTGAGTCAAAAGTTTTGGCTGCAAATATTTGGGCTGAGGCCATGAATGTTGATGCATATATTCAAAACAGAGTTCCACATTCATATTTGAAAGATACCACTTCTTTCGAAGCCTACACTCGTCACAAACCTAATGTGTCCAATTTCAGGGTTTTTGGCTCAACTGCATGGGCTATAATTCTGACTGAAAAGAGAAAATCTTTGAATCCGCAAAGTGTTGAGTGCATTCTAACTGGATATGCTAAAGAATCAAGAGGATACAAACTCATGGATATCAGATCCAAAAAGATATTCATTGAGCGAAGTGTCATATTTGAAGGACCGTTTCAAAATCTAAAGCTAAATTGTTGATTGCCGCCTCTACAAGAAGAAGATTTCGGAGAAGATGATGAAAGTATTGGTTCCGATATTTCTGATATTTTATCAGACTTTGATGAACATGAAATTTCAAGTTCATATTCTGATCCAGATGTGAGCCAACAGTTTCCAAAGTGGGCCCAAAATACTCCCAATTCTGTTGGTTCTAACATTGGAAATCCTGTCGATCCAAGGAGAACTCGAGCAGACTTTCAAAGAGTAGGTATGGCTCTTTCATTTTTTGATCCTTTACTATCTGAGAATTTTTTTTTTATTATAGGTTCATTTACTAAATCATACTATCATACCCACCGAGATCCAAGATGGCAAACCGCCATGGATGAAGAGTACAGTTCTCTTCAAAAGATTGCTACATGGGAGCTAGTTTCTCTTCCACCTGGGAGGAAAATAGTCCAATGTAAATGGTTCTACCACACAAAGGTTGCTGATGATGTCTCAACCTGCAAATAAAAAGCTATTTTGGTTGCAAAAGGATTCTCCCAAGTCCAAGGAGTGGACTACATCGAGACCTTTGTACCGGTTGCAAAGATGGATTATGTATGCCTAGTTTTGGCAATTTCCACATCTAAGCACTGGGAAGTGCACCATATGGATGTGAAGAATGCATTTATTCATGGAGATATGAAAGAAGAGATTTACATGAAGCATCCAGAAGGATACATATCGGATCCGACATTAGTGTGCAGACTGAAGAAATCATTGTATGGTTTAAAATAGGCCCCAAGAGCTTGGTATGCAAAGATGGACTCCTTCCTTTTGTCACGGAATTTTGCAAGATGAAAATCAAATCCAAATGTGTACCTACATAACCATGAAGGTAATTTTCTGATTATAGTTCATTAATTTGATGACCTTCTAATTACAGGTAGCAATCTTACATCAATCGGCAAGCTAAAAACTGCTTTAAATCTAGCTTTTGACATGAGTGATTTGGGCTTGTTGAAGCAATTCCTTGGGTTAGAGATAGCTCAAAACTTTGATGGGATCACAATATATCATAAAAAATATGCTTCAGACCTGCTACACAAATTTAATATGTCAGATTGTAAGCCAACACCATTTCCATTCCTCTCAGGAATCAGTCTTGAGGAGGGAGATTCTACACCGCCTGTAGATTCGACACTCTATCGAAAGTTGATTGGTAATATTCTATACTTGACACACTCAAGACCTGATATTTCTTATGCCATGAGTGTTGTATCAAGGTATATGCAGCAACCCCATGAGCTTCATTGGAAGGAAGCCAAAAGAATATTTCACTATGTGCAGGGTACTAGACATTTTGGCATACACTATGCTACAGATTCTGAGCTAGATGTGGTTGGATTCACTGATTCAGATTGGGCAGGTCATAGAATTGATTGGAAGTACACTTACGGATATGTTTTCATGATTGGCACAGGCCCTATTTTATGGTCAAGCAAAAAACAGGCAGCCATTGCCTTATCTTTAGTAGAGGCAGAGTATTGAGGAGCAATCAATGCTTGCATTCATGCAGTTTGGTTGTAGGGTATTTTAGCAGAGTTTGATTTTGGTAGCACCACTTCGACTATCATATTTTGTGACAATAAAAGTGATATCAAGATATTGACAGATCAAGTTCAGAGACAGAGGACCAAGCACATCGAGATCTACATGCACTACATCCGAGAACTTGTGCATGATAGAACCATTGTACTGCAATATTGCCCTACCGACGAGCAAATTGCAGACATCTTCACCAAGAGATTCACTGAGAAGAAGTTATCTTACCTCCGTTCATTGTTGGGAGTGAGATCCATTATGGTGGAGACAGATTAGATCTTTCTATGTTCAGCTTGAGGGGGGGATTTCTTCCCACTAGGTTTTCCCTCTTTCCTCACTTAGATTTTTTCTAGCATTTTTGGATTATTGTATTGGGGTGACCTTTGGCCTCAGTAACCAGGGCCCTATCATTTATTTTATACCTCATAGTATAGCTTGTGGGGGGGTGTTAGGATATATTCACCATCATTTTATGATTTCATGCATTTTTCATGCATGCATGCAATTGCATGCATCCCAGTCATTAGTTTGGTGTCTCCCAGCACCTAGTCCCCAATTTGCTAGCCCCGGGAGCTTCTTTCCATTCAGTTCTATCCCTCCTAGTCAGTGATGCACCCTATTTTCACCTATCACATGTAAAAGGCTCCCTCTCTCACCTACCACCAGTGACACATTTGGTTAGCTGAAAGATTTGTGGATCTGTTCCTTGATTTGAGGACAGGTTGACTTGTTAACTAACTGAAACACTCTGATGGACCTCCCGTGAGACTAGATTTCCATTTTTTACTCTATTCAGCTCGTCATGTACCCTCCTTTGATCCTCCTTCACTACATTAGTGCACCATGCATGTGTTACACCTACTACATTCAGTTAGACTTAATTTTCCACCTAGTTGATGGTTACTTGTGTATTGATGACACTCCACTGATGATGATGAGCAGACTATTCGAATGAAATCCTTGGTTAATTCAAATCATTTAGTCATTATGACTACACATTGTATTGTATTCTACTTTTGAGTTCAATAGAGCACTACAGCAAGTCTTTTTCACAATTTACACCTATTATTCATTATGCATCTCTTGTAATTGATTATCTTGTTCAATAGATCTGCTGTGTTTCAATTTCACATTACAATCCTACTCAATTTCTTGAAGATCGAGTTCGCCCAGTTTTGAATCATGCATATCTTCCAAAGGTTCTTTCATTTCCATTTCCGGTGAACCTGCCTCCTTACTAATTTCCATTTGTTCTTGAGGAGTTACTTGATTTATTGATTTAGTAGTATCTCCCACTGCTTGATGGTTGGCTAGAAAGTCAAATTGTTTGATAGTGGGAACATATCAGGTGGGGGGAGGGATTTGGGGGTTTCTTGTTATTCCTCCATCTGCTGGTAAATATTGAGAACAAATCCACATATTTTTCATTCAATGGGTCTTCCTATTGTGCAATTTTGTTGAGGGGCAGTCTCTGAAGAGGTGTCCATGTGCATGAAATTTCATACATTGTAAGGGTGTGTGGTCATAATCTAAGGTTTGGATCCATTTTGTGTCCATGTATTCAAGATAGATGGCCTCTAGCAAAGGTTGAGAGATTTCATATAGACACAGATTCTGGCATATGAGGCATAATGACCCTATTGAGTGGCTTCTGAAATCTTGACAAAGAATCCAAGGGTATTACCTATTCCTTCAATGGTTTCCATGTCCCAATATTCCTGAGGTAGGGAGTAGAGTATGATCCATACTAGTGTTTCTTTGAAGTCTTCTCTGTCTGGGATTCAGTTTTCAAACTAGGGCCTCATGTAGAGACCAACCGAGTTGTATAAGTAAGGTCCTGCTTCAAAGGAGGCTATGAAATCCTTAGGGTGATTAAAGATATTTGTAAAGAAACCTTTCAACCCCATATTTAGATCGTAATTTCCTTTGGGGTTCCATTTTTGTTTGATCCATCCAGTTAGTGCTTTTTCAGAGGGTCATAGACCCATGAATTTTCAAATGATTGCATGATCATGCATGTATTGAATATTTTCATAAACATGAATGGATACGATCTCATACCTTGGTTTTTTAGCTTCTTTTGGGATGCATGTTCCCACACCATGTTGTTCCTGAGGATGCTTGATTATAGATGTATTTGTTTAAATGGGAGATCGTCTCTCCAAATTGGTCCTATTCATTGAAGAACCTAATGGGGCATCCTTTGTGTTAGGGTTGACTGTTGTATGCTTTTGAATAGCCACTCTGTCAATCATATCGAACTAGTGGGGATTTTCCTACCACCCCCCTGATGGGGCCATCAAGAAGGATTTCATATCTTGTGGGAATAGATAATCCAAGGATTCTTTCACTAAGGATCAATATCAGATCTAAACCCTAGGTATGGTTCATATTATTATCTTACCTCAACAGAGGTGAACAATTTTCATGGTATCAATATTACATGCAAGGTAAATCATGTTTAATATACAATCGATGGGTTACATTGCACAATGCAACTATCAAAACAATAAATTGAATATGGGATCATTTTGAGTTATCACAAGATGCCCAACTTGAGTTCCATATAAATTATTTACATTAGATAATTTCCCAAAGGGTTGGTATAACCTTGGAAATTATTAATGATAAGATTATTAAAAGTTAAAACCGATTATCACTTTGTTAATAGAGAAAAATAAAAAAGTTCCCTTACTTGAGTTAGAGAGCGTATGAAAACAGACTTCAAGCTAAAGGCTTGTAATATTCAGTAAATTCATATAAAATGAATAGTCACATGGGGTAAATTTTGTAAGAAAAACCCTCAAGAAAATAGGGTACACATAATGAAAATTATATTACTAAAAAATTAAACAAAATATCAACAATTGGAATAGTTAGTGCAATACATAAGGGGAAACTACCCATTACATGTAAGTAATTCTTGAAAAAACAATCCAACTCTTTCAACACTTTTCAATGGACCCAAAACTGAGAGTTCCGTCGAGACTCAATACCACACATAACTCAAACAAAAAATCCTTGTATAAGTAGTTCAAAATAAGTACTTATTGGGGGTCATTTTCTACCAAGCAAGGGCCTAAGAAAAATGAATTACAATACCCAATACACATCCAAGTGGGTTTGTTTATATCATGGCCTACCAACTCTAGAAATCCAAGACTAGGTCCCTACATACCTTGCACAAGAACAACACACTATTAACATTGAAACAATAGTATAATGATTAAGTCAAACAAACTATTACAACGTAATTTTCCACCTTGTGAGCATCAACATTGATTGGCCTTTAGGATCCATTTTATTGACTTAGATCCACATTTTATCCTCCAGGAACACACTTTTCCCTATTTTTGTTCCTATACGCTAGTTGTTCCACTATAGCCAGCATACATGCAGGATGTTCCACTATAGCCAACGTACACCAAGTTAAATGGTAAAAACCAATAGATAATTATGTTTTACTCCCAAAAAGCGGTCTTAGGGTGACCTTTGGCCCTCCATATACCCCGAAAGGACTCAATTCAACCTTTCCCTTACCTTTGGAAAGCTATATATTGAGCTCTTATGGTGTAGGGAACGGAGGAGAAAGAGAGAGCAAGCTAAATCTAGTGGATTTTTTCCGTGAATTGAGTCTACACTCACTGATCCTTGTTGTTGTGAACTCCTTATGTTCACCTACCAAAATCCTCTCATAGCTTGAGTTTTCCATTGCATGGGGGATTGAAGTGGTTGAGGCACAAGTGGAGAGACCCAGTTCTTGCTTCAGATTGGTTGCCGGCAATAGTTCGTATCATGTACATCTTGTTATTAATTAATGGAAATATTGATTTTCTTGTCCAATTGATGTTGTGAATATTCTTGAAATTACATTGGGTTACATTTGCTTATGATATCATGGATCATGTTATTGATTATGCCAATGTATTTCACATTTTATATGCACTTGCTTGTATTTGTTGTTGAGACTAATCTGCAGGTTCAAGTGTAGAGGTTGAAAGCTCAATGGGGATCTACTCCGAACATCCGGTTGAAGGTTGGTTCTTATTCTCCATATATTAGCATTTTCATTATAATAACATTGCATTGGGAATTGAGTTATTTTTTGGTAGTCAGCTATCTATTGTGGTCTACCCCGAGCCATAGGAAGTTTTCTCCGTAACACAAACAAGAAATTAAAAAAATCATGAGCATACCCAGAAGCAGTGGAAAAATCATTAAAGCCTCTTCAATGGTATGCTTGCAAGCTAACACAACGACATTTGTATGGAAGAGAATCCATGATCGATCACATTGATGGTCCTCTGAGTTAGAAACACCTCTTAGATGAATGGGTTCCCTCGCAAAGAAATCAAGGGACGCATCATAAATATATATTTGAAATGAAAATGTAATATAAGGGAAATGAACTACTCAGGAATAATAACATTAAGGGAGATTTATAATCTAGTTACATGTTAAGGTAGGTGACAATCCTTAAACAAAATCAATCAGCCCGAGAAATGTAGGAAGACCCTTTCTAGTCAGAGAAATGAAAGCACTCAGGTTTTTCTTCTAAAACCACAAATATGCAACAATACACTATTGTCATCTAATCCAAGTGATATCACAGAGTAAAATACATTAAAGGAAATTAATTGGATACTTTTAGGTTCATTAAATATGGTATCAGAGCTATGAGTTACAACACTTAGGCCTTTTTGGGCTTTAAAAAAAATTTCATTGTGAACAAAAATTTTCAGTGTACAAGTAGATAACATACATTTTTAGACGATGTTGATTAACATTAATGAGGAACAAAACCATCAAGAGAATGTCAATCAACATACCTAGAAGGTCATGTAGTGATTTATCTAAATGGAAATAACATACATGAGACTCCTTCTAAAGTACTAGAAACGCTTGGAATCTTAATAGTAGAATTACAGAGTTACAAACAAGATAACGAAAAACTGATGAAAGCACATGAGGAACAACAATAATTAAATGAGTTCTTACTACATAATTGATCTAAAATTAAAGTGCAAAAAGTTAGTAAGGGTATAAACTCTAGTCATTCCAACATGGATTCCATGAAACATAAACCCCATATTTATGAAACTTACAGTGATGAAATTGATAGTTGCGACAATTCATCTATTAAAATGGAGATTGATATCAAAAATACTGAGAAAGACAAAACTATGAAATCATCACCAACAAAGAAGAGGAAATATAGTGACCAGTCAGTAGGGGAATTAAAAAAAATAAGACCACCAACTTTTAATAGGGAATCAAAGACAGGGAAAAAGCATAAACATGGCTTTTAGTCATGAGAAAGCACTTTCACATTTGCGGCTACTTTAGCAACATGAAGGCTAGAATGGAAATCTATAACTTAAATGGAAAGGCCAGTATATGGTGGCACGACCTTAAGCTAGTTCGAGGGATCAATGAAAATAAAATAGATTGGAAATATTTTAAGAAATCATTAAAGGAAAGTACCTATCAGAAAGATACTATAAGGAAAAAACAAAAGAATTGTATGAGCTCGAATTGGGATAAATGACCATGGATGATACAATAAATAAATTTCTACAATTTTTAAGATATGTTCCTTCTATTAAGGATGAAAAAGTAAAATTGCAAATATTTCTAAGTTTCCTGCAACAGTCCTATAAAGACATAATAGATTTTTATAACCCAAAAACATTAGAAGAGACCACGCTAAGATCTAGACATTGTAACGAATAGTACAAACATAGATATAAAGTACCTAAGGCATGGAAAGATAATAAATGAGATAGATTTGACCATAGCAAAAAGGATTTAAGCCTCCACCTTAATAAAACATGACTAAAATTTTCCAAGGAAACTACTACAACAAAAATTTCAATCAACCTTATCCATAAGTATAAAGTGGGATAACATATATAGGATTTGTAAAAAAAAAAAACTTGGTGAACCTACTTGTGAACCTCTTAAGTGTTGGGAATGTAGTGAAACAAATTTATTTAGAAACAATGGACATCAAGACAAATGAAATTGAACCATTCATAAAATCTAGGAAGATGCAACTCTTAATGATATTGTTAAAAATATTCCCATTATTAATGCCTCTTGATAATGGGAAAGTTGACCATTAATATTCTATGGTAGAAATAGAAGGTAAAATTGATGAAAATTATGTATCCATTTTAATTGACCCAAGGTCAATTTTAAGCTACATTTCACTTACAGTAGTAGAAGCTTGTATTTTAAGAAAGGTAAAACACCAAAAAAGCTAGTTAGTGCAAGAAGCTATAGCCACCAAATGAAAAATGATAGATTCAGTAAATCATTACATTGTTGATATGAATGGGTTAAGTGTAAGAGAAGAGTTTAAAAAATTTCCTCTAGGATACTACAATGTTCTAAACTGCTAAACTGATTCTAAACTGCTATGAAGCATAGAAAGTGATTCTAAACTGCTATGATAAAAATTTCACCTATGAAGATGGCAAAGGAAAAACTAGAATGATAAAAGACATACCAAGAAAAGTTTCAGTTAGTAAGACTTCATCTTTATAGACAAAAGCTGCACTAGGAAAGGATATAAAATATATGAAATACAATTAATGAGCTCTGAAAATGAAAAGAATAAGCAATCTTTAGAATATTATTGAGTCCTTAACGAATTTTGGACAAGTTTCCTGAATAAATTCTACATTTACCACCTAAATGGGATATAGGCTTCACCATTGATCTAAGACATGTATCTTCTCTTGTATTCAAGGACGCTTCTAGGATAAGCATACCATAGTTAACCAAAGTAAAAATGTAGTTATAATAATTATTCGACAATTATTATATCATGCCTAGTGTGTCCCCGTGCAAAGCACCTATGTTGTTTGTTAAAAAGAAACATGTCATGTTCAGAGTATGTATTGACTAGGAAATTGAATAAATGACCATTAAAAAGAAGTATACATTTCCTAGAGTTAATGACATGTTCGACCAAGTTGGAGTAGCAAAAGTATTTTCAAAAAATGATCTTAGATTAGGGTAGCATTAGGTCCAAATTAAAGACAAATACACTCATAAGACAACCTTCTTAACTAGATATAGATGTTAATAGTTCGTAATAATTCCATTTGGCCTCATGAATGCTCCATTGACGTTCACGTGTTTATTGAGCAATGAATTTAGTAAATATATAAACAAGTCCATCCTGATATTTATAGGTGAGATAATTACCTACTCAAAGAATGAATAAGAACAGAGACAACACCTACATATAATCTTACAAATGCTTGGGGAGCATAAGATGTACACAAAATTCAACAAGCATGACATTTACCAAAAACAGGTTTAGTATTTATCCCACATAATATCCAAAGATGAAATAGATGTTTTCCTAGATAATATCAAATCCATTATGGATTTTCCTATTCCAAAATACATATCAAACATAAGATCATTTATGGGAATCACAAGATATTACAAAAGATTCATTGAGGGATATTTTAAACTAGCATATCCCATTACTTCACTTTAGAAAAATGGAACCAAATTCATTTGGTCGCAAAAATGCCAAGAAAATTTTGAAAAGTTAAAGAAACTACTCATTATTGCCCCCATTCTAAAAATAGTACACCCAAGAAAATATTTTTTCATGTGTACAAATGCATGTAAATAAGGGTTATGTGGGGTTCTACTTCAAGACAATCACATAATTTTCGACAAGTCTATGAAACTAAAATATCATGAGAAGAATTACACTACCCATGACCTTCAGTTAGCTTCCATGATTCATGCTTAAAAAATGTGGTGCAGCTAAATAATATGAAGAAGACGTCTATTAATGTTAGATAACATTAGCTTCAAATATTTATTTGATCAACAAGCTTTAAATGCATGTCAGTCCACATGGCCATCCTTCCTAAGTGAGTATGATTTTGAAATAAAGAACATAAAGGGTAAAGAGAATAAGATTGTAGATGATCTTAGTAGAAATATAAACATGATTCATGATACAACAATCAACAATTATGGACCTAATTTAAATATCAAAATTAAATATGCACTTGCAACTGATGAAAATTATGTCCAAATAAAGGAAAATTTGCTAAAAATGATTATGAAATTACAAAAAAAAAAGTCAGCCTTGATGAGGAGGGGTTACTGTTGTTGAAGGGAAGAGTATACACATCAAATTCAGTAGATTTGAAATTGCTAATTCTGGATTAATTTCATAAGAGACCATATTTAGGTCACCCTAGTTACCAAAATATGTTAATGGATTTGAAAAAGGAATAATATTGGGAAAATATGACAAAAACAACAATTAAATACTTACCTGAATGTCTAAGGTGCCAACATGTTAAAGATGAGCATCAACTCCCAGTTGAATTGTTGTATCCATAACCCATTCCAAAATGGAAATGGCAGGTTATTTCATTGGATTTTGTCACTAGACTTCCTAGATCGAGAAAACATCATGAATTTACCATCGAAGTGGTAGTGTTAGTCCCCAGAGGCAAATCAAGTTGAAATGGCGTACG
This sequence comes from Larix kaempferi, assembly GCA_027924585.1. NCBI lineage: Eukaryota > Viridiplantae > Streptophyta > Pinopsida > Pinales > Pinaceae > Larix > Larix kaempferi. Next base: position 10,098,642 of record BSBM01000407.1, read on the forward strand.
CCTGAGCATGATAAAAGATCAATTATTTAGAGATATTAGAGCTATATCTTTAATCAATATTTTTTGGATACATTCTTTTGAAACTTCTTAATCATATTAGGTTATGCACAACATTAACAGATGTAAAGGCACTCGCAAAGGAAATTCACAGCATGCTCCAAAAAATATGAATGGATGAAAGGTGAATTTTAACATATGGAAGGCTATATTTATTAAAGAAGTGACTATTAAGGACAAATTTCTTGAATCTAGGTGAATTTTGAACATATTTAAGCTTTAGGATGAAGAATTTCAGCAATTCTTACAGATTTGTAAACCAAAAACACAAGGAATGAAAGTAATGCATCCATATTTTACATGCACAATATAGGTAGGAAACTCCTTATAGTTCTGAATCAGATATTGTAATGTGCCAACCAATACTGATGATACACTAACTAACTCTCCTACAAGACTCAAGGAAAAACAATGAACTTGTGTGACTGGTTTGACTGTAGGAAGGAAAAATCAAAGGACTATGGAAGGGATGAGGATCATTCCATCTGATAGGAACTTTTCATAATGTAATGGGACCATTAATTTTTCAAACATCAACGAGGATGAAGTCTACTCCAATGCTCTTGGGAACCCCAACATATGAAAACTATAACTTCAACTAAACATTGACTGAGAACCACTAGTGAGGTATTTTGAATTAGGAGGGCTCAATAACATTAAATAACAATAAATTATCATTTTAGGATAGCTGCAAAAAGTTTGGAAAGGTTCTGAGGAGGTCTCACCAACATACAAGAAAAATTTCCTTCTAGGACTGCACAACTAGGCCAAATTCAGGAATTCCCAAACACTCAAAGAGGCTCACAAATTTCTAATATTAATATTGGAATGATTCATTTGCAATCTTAATTAAAATCAGAAATATAAATCACTTCATTTGGGATGATGTTCATTCATTTACAAAACAAGTACTTGAAACTAGCTTATTTTTATAGAAATCTAGACTAGGTGCAAGAAGAGGTATTGAAATCAGATTTTTATTCAGTAAAACTTCATAATTGACATCAAAGGTCCATTATTATAGTCATCTAAGCCATCGGTAGATGAGTTACACATCAAATAGTTCTCAGGAAAGATATACATCAAGAACAAGTTCTTCCATCAAGAAAGACTAAGAAAATACTCATAGATATGCATGGAGTGTTATCAAATCTCTGTCATAATCTCATACTCCATTGGTTCAGAATTCAGGACCTGCAATAATCTTATTCAGAATGGATAAATACCATCATCCTCTCACAAGAATCAGGGGCACATCTCCTAGCTTTGAATATGGGCACATCTCCTAGCTTGGACTACGGGCACATCTCCCAAGTCACTGAGGCACAATTGCACTCAATCTAATTCTCCAACTGTCAAAAGATGGGATAGTGGTGCGCTCTCCTTCTTTTATAGATGGAATATGAATTGAGGAACAAGTATCATCGGCTAATGTTCCATCATGGATTGATAAGGAAATCTTATTTTCATCATTTAATCCTTTTTTATTTGCTTTCTGCTTTACCTTTTCTATCCTGCTTTGTTTTTTACTTTTTTTTCTTGCTTTTCTACCTTATCCTAGTTTTATGTCTTTATCCTACTTTCTTCTTTTATGTTGCTTTATGCTTTATGCTTTATGATGCTTTTCCTTAGTTTTGCCGCATTTCTACTTTGTACCATCTCTTCTTTCTTTTTCCTGATTTTATAGCTTTGGATACTTTCAACTATATTTTCTTGCAAGTCACCACTTTGGTCAACCATATCCTCTAAGGCACACTTGTGGAGAATGATCCACTTTATTTCAAAATAAAAATAACTATTTGATGAAAAATAATTATTATTAAGTGGATATCAAACTTTAGGAAAAATAAACCACACCTCATAATTAATTAAATGCCTGAACTTTCAAAATTAACTCCAAGTAAATGAAGTTTTTCTCCTCAACCAAAGGGACTGATTGGGTTAGGAACTCAATCCAGTAATCATCAATGAGGGGACATGTCAGATATACAATCTTTAAAAGATACAACAGATGCATACATTCATTAATCTCTGTCAGATATTTTATCTCCAAAACATCATGAAAATCAACGATGTCATAATGGAACTGAACACTGCATCAAATTTCTATTAATATCGTGGATATTTAAACAGAAAATAGAGTGGAATAAAAATGGAATCACTAAAGAAAGGAAATAACATCTCTCTGAAACATAGTTGTGTCTTTAATCTCTTACAAAATCAAAATTACATGGACTAAAATTGTAACCCGACTCTACAAAATTTAGACAGAGAAACTCTCTACTAAAAATGCCATCCTTTTAAGACCGATTACAAGCTACTTTATATATATTTTGTAAGTAACCAAATTTGTTTTCTTACATCCTAACAGAAAATTAAATACGACTCAATTCACTTTTTACAATAGATATTTTTAGATTTCTCTTTTCTGACATCTAATGTTGACATTAGGATTTTAATTATTTTGTTGGAAGTCTTCTTCTTGCCCCTCATATAAACATTTCGTTGCACTGGAGGTTGTCCTATTGGCCCCACCTAAGGGATGCCATCTTGGCTCATCTGATGCATCATCTAGATATTAATTGGACCTGCAGGTGGCATAAATGAGATGGGAGGTGGCTGATTTCCAAATTGAGCTAGCACCCGTGCTGCTGGTTGAGATGCTAATTGACCAGATGTGTACTTGAAGACTGGCCTAATGACTATCCTAAAGGTGGTGCATTTGATGCTCTACGTGGAAACACATGCTTATTGGATAACCATTTTCCATTCTTTCGCCAAAGGATGCTTGTGGGCTCTCAAAGATTCTAAATAAATCCGAGCATTAGTATATTTATCATATGAGATTGGTCCCAATCTCTTGGAAGTATTTTTCAATTCCACACATATTCAAAATAGTTTTTTATTCTTTAAAATGTATGTTGTCCTTCTATTTCCCCTTCCAATGGCTCTAAAGGGAATTCATCTTTATTCTGATTAAGATGCTCTTTGTAAGTATCTTTGAGGTAGGTATCTCCATTTCCATCCCATGGGAAAGGCATTCCTAAATTTAGTACATCTTTGAACATGAATTAAAAGAACGTATTTCCTCAGTCAGTTGCTTGACATTATCCTTCATTATAAAAACATAGGGCTGTTTCATTATCAATGATATTGTTATTTTGATAATCTGTGTCCTATTGTTAGTTCCATTTTCAGCTAACTGTTTTTTTATCCTATTGTTAAAGTAATATATTACCTCTACATATTTCTTTCGCATACCTCCCAATTGCTTCTCTAGTGACTTTATCTCTACATTAGCCTATGTGTCCATATCTAACTCATCTTGGATAAACTCGAAGTAGTCCCACTTTTGGGTAAAATCATGAATATTGGTGTCTATTTGGTGAGAAACGTTTTGACAAAAATATGTGATGAAACTCCAAATATCTATGAAAATATTCATGAAACATTTATGAAAAATAAGAGATGCACTAGTACAATCTATGTACTTTTTCATTGTAAAAAAACTATGTCAAAATTGAATAGTTAGAAATGAAAAAATTGTAGTCAAAAGAAAGCATTGTTTTCTCAAAAAACAGCAAAAATAGACACCGATATTCACATTTTTAACCTTTTGCATGAACCACTCCTAAATATTTTCCCAAATAGTTTGTGTTATTCTTCTTAGTAATTGTTCTCCTTGGAAATTTATTTGGAATATGACTCTTTAGATCTCCCACTTCTCGTTCTAGCTCTGTAATATCATATTCTTTCTTACTTACTTCATTTTCCAACTCAAGGATTCTATTATCCTTTGTTTCCAACTCGTTTTGGGCTTCATCAAGATTACCCTTTAGGTCATTGTCTTCCTCAATAGGTTGAGGACTTGACATCAAATCTGCATGCTCTTCTTCCATTGCATCTATATCAATAGTCTTTGGAGGAGCAGCCAGTGCTTCACCTGTAGTCTCTACTATATATGCTACTGCAAATTGAATTTATGTTGCTTCTGTTACACCTGATATTTTTGTTATACCTATAGTGGGATGAATCTCAATTGGAACTATTGGGATTTGTTTTTTGGTTTGATTATCTGCTTGAATTGTAGTAGTTGAGATTTTAATATTCTCCTTAACGGAGATTTTAGTTGTTCCTAACTTAATATTTGCAATTTTCCAACGCAGGTCATCATTTTTTCTCCTTCTTTCCTCAGATAACTACTGGAACTCTATCATGTTGGCATAAATCTTCTCCTTTTCCTCTTGTACCTGCTTGAATTCTTCAGTTTGTACCGAATCTGTTGTGGGAATATTTAATTTATTCTTCAATGTGGCTATCTCATTGTCATTTTTTTCCATGAGTGACTTAATCTGAGATCCATCAGGGGAATCAACTGCTAATGCCACCAATTTTTATTCCAATGAGTTGATAGTGATTTGTTTGGCCCTAATTGTCCATTTTTCCAACTTGTATAGTTTTTCAAACCTTTCGAGACCTAGTCTGATTTTTCTTTATTCCTTATCTAATTTAACAATTTCAATACACATCAAATCACTAGTTTGCTTATAAAAATCCATTTGATCAAGCTTACCGAACTCTTTAAATTTCACAATATGTTCTTCTACTCTCTAGTCACTTAGCTTGACTGGCTTAGCCACTTTAAGTTCCAAGACAAAAAATCTTACTATTTCATGTTGGTGATCTTCCATTGATATTAGTCTTCTTCATGTGGTTGGGAGGTCTTGTCTCAGTTTTTTCACCATCTTTATTCCTTTGTCCCTTATATTCATGTACCAACTATTGTAAGGAAAGAGTTCCTAATGACTGGGGTAAGTAGAGGTCACCAACAAACTATCATATTCAAGCAGAAATAAAGGAAATTTGCAGACAATAGACAAGATATTCTTCAAGAAATAAATAATGGTTTGAAAGTTGAACAATCAGTACCTTTTATCAACAAAGGTTGATCCAGCCTCTTCAATCCTTAAGCTTTACTCCACAAATCGTGTTATGAAAACTACAATGCAAACATAACCCAACTGGAAGATTTTGATTACAGATGGATAAATAATTAAATTGAAAGTAAATGGACATTACAATATCAAACACTTTCAAATATCCAATTCATTCATCAAATTATTATCAATATGGGAAAGGAAATATTTCTTTATTAATTGCAATAATGACAACAAATATATTTCACCTTCATCTACACAGGCACCTCTTGAAACTTGATATGGATTCTTTTGTGCCTCCCTTCTACCATAATTCCTCCAGCATGACTTTGCAAAAATGAGTGTTCCCCTTCTCTCATGGACTTCCCTTTGTATTTATGACAAAGATGGGAGAGTAGTTTCGAGAGAGGATTAGTTAAGATAGGTACAAAAGTTAGGAAACCAACTCCAACTTCCTATATTACGAATTTCTTTTTTTATTTTTAATGATTTTTGAGGAACAGACGAGTGAAGAGTGAACGACTTACAAGTTAAATGCTGGAACGGTTAGGCAACCCGCGAGTGCAACTTTCGGGGAAACACGCGAGTGGTTAAGGGACCATAAGTGGGAAACTCACTAGTTGTTGAGATTTATCTAATGTGTATGTCCTAAAATTAATACACAAAAAATAGGTAAACTAGAGAAATAGGGAATGAATGGGGCCATAGGCATCTATAGGAAATTCGGGCTCTTCCATCCACATTGTCCTTTTGTGTGAACGACAATTCAGTATCGCCTTGGATGGAGAAGTGTCGATTTGATGGATAACAGATGCCCCGTAATGTATGAGTTCATAAGGGTAAATGATGGCTGAAATGCAATATAAATTAGTGAAGTGGAAGAGCATAGGAATCACATAATCAAAGTTCCAATCGGTACCTGAAACAAAACAAAGGTCATCGTACAATATAATCTTGACATAATGCCATGTTCAGAAGGTTAGAACATGATCTCCAATACATATGTATAAATAAAATAAATATACTAATGCAACTAGAATACAAGTGTGGATCCATGTCACAAGTGGAGAACATATCAATAATGAACAAACTGGATCTATGGCTCATGAGGAGCCAAAACTGAGTGTGGCTAGGTCTTGCGCAGCTTGGGAAATAACAAAATGTGATAATGGTATTATAGGCCCAAGGTATACAATCCAAACTGTCAAAAGGTATGAATCCTAACCATGTGAATAAAGGAGTTGATGTTGAACATGGAGGATATTGTTTTATCACCGGTCATTGATGTGAACCATTAACAAATGCAAGGGCACCCACCAATAATGAAAATGGGGCCCAAGGTACCTAGTACATTCTTACAAGTGTGAATAATAGGTCTTGAAGTCAAACACTTGAAGAATCTATCGAGTAAGAGACATTTAGGTATTCTCATAACTCAATAGTGAGAGAATCTGCCACCAGTGACTGCAAATCTCAAGGTACTATCCAAAACTATAATCCTCCTTCCTAGAGCAAGATGAGTTGAATTCGATGGGAAGAAACCCATGAGAAGGAAGGCATTAATAAATCCGCCATCATGTCACACGAGGAAAACTTGGAAACTGATTTGATATGAAATGGGACTGAGTACAAACAGATATCAAGGATGGCCAACATGATAATTCAAGGAAAACTACAGAATGGCCGACACAGATGAGATCCTTGAACAATGAGCATGACAAAGGACTAACTTAGTCAGCTTTGAACATAAGGAGACCATGATATAAATCTTCCATGTAGGAGACATAACATATTCTCCATATGATTGGAAGAGTAACCAATCGAAGGAGTGAAAACTATGAATAAAGTTCTATCTTAAATCTAAAACTAAAACCCATTGACTCAAGATTAGTTCTATGTTGAAGGAAGTTTAGGACTTGCTTCCATGGTGTCAACAAATAACTGATATCTTTCTCTTCCCCTTCTCTTTTTAAGTATCTTTTCATTTTTTGACGAGCATGAAAAAATTAAAAGGAAGCTCTATAGTGCTTGTGAAATTTTAACGAGTCCAAGAAAGTAAAATCAGTACCTTCTTCATTTTTTAACAAGCTCGAAGAAGAGAGAGAGACAAGTGCTTGATAAGGATCTAATCCTATGTAATTTTATGAGTCCGTGGAAGGGAAACTTAAAAATTTGTTCATTGTTTTACAAGTTGGAAGAGAAGATAGACTATTACTTTATAAAGTACTTATCTGTGGATTTTAGTATTGAGCCTGAATCTATTCGTCCTCACTGGTGTTTTCATATTTTTAGAGTCTGAAAAACTTAAACAACAACATTATACACCATCTCATGTGTTTTATATCGAGCTTGAGTTGGTATATGCTCATAGGGATTTCATGTTTAGAGAGTCTAAAAATCCTAAAGAAGACTCCAAGGGGTACTTTTTTGTAAAGTTAGTCTCCTCGCCCGAAAAAGGATAAACCGATGTGAGAGAGAACTCTTCTAGTCATAGTGAACTAGAGTATTCATTTTTTGTAAATAATCCACAAGGTCTGGAAAAAAGTTAATCTTATACCTATGTGGATTTCCCTTCAAGTCGTTTAACAAGTAGACTTGACAATCTTGTCAATTTTAAGGATTCTAACAAGAGCATGAAGAAAAAACCATATGGACGAGAGCTTTATGAAATGGCGGTTAGCAAATAATAGAGAAAGAGTATGTTGTTGTTCTTTGCAAATCACAATATACTAAAGAAGCTCCCACCTAGCAATTGGAAACATGGGCACCAATACAACAAAATTGTGCTATCTAGGGTGTCCCATGCGAGACAGTTCCTATCCATGGAAGAACAACGACAATATTGGGAAAATAGAAGGCTTAATGTCACAGTCCATGGAGAAAAAGGGGTCCTGTGGCATAACAATATGGTAAGTTAATAATGCAATGCATAGCACAATGGTAACCTAACCTATATGTCATGATAAACAAACCTTTTTCAAGTGGTCGTATGGACAAAAACCCTTATAAAAGCGTCTTCTTGCTTGTTGACCTAGTCAAAACACATTCATTAGTAGTCATAATAAAAAATATGACATAAAAATAGACATTATGCTATATAAAAGGGGTAAACATAAAAAATATTTACCACAAATAGCCAAAAGAGGGTAAAAAATAAGTCATTTACCATTTTACCATTTTAAAGAGCCATAAATCCCTAAAATCCAATCATCGATTGCTATCCAACCAGTGGATTATTCTCCATTCCGTTAGTTGCAAGTAATTCTTCTCCCTTTTCTCTACATTTTGCATATGGTTTTTATGATGTTTGGTGAATTTTTTGAGTTTTTATTTAGCATTTAAATTTGAAATTTCATACCCATGGGTGGAGAGTATTATAGTAGCAAGTTTGGTGAAAAAGCGTTGGTGAAGAGATATCCACCCGCGAGTAGGGACGCTACTGTCAAAATGAAAACCCGTGGGTGGCGCAGTTTAGTTTTTAAAAAATAAACACTAATAAAAATTAACGATTTGACTGGAGAGATGGTGTTGTTCTGTAGAGAATGAGAGCATGAGGACATGGATAGAGATTCCATGGTAGATCCCTTGACCTTAAATGCATTACGCCGTCATGGATTTTTAAAATTATTTCACACGGAAAATATGAGGGCTCTACCCAAACTGCTTGAGACTTTAGTACATCTTTGGGATCTTGACCAAGTGGTTTTCAACCTTCATGGTGAGATATTGGAGCTGACAGTGGATGATATCTACTTTATTACCAGATTATCCCATCGTGGAGAGGTAGTAAACCTCAAAGGTACCTTCTGTGGAGTTGGAGACCTATCTGTGTAAGACTACGCTAGCACTTATTGTGTAGTAGGAACATAAAAGAGTGGAATCCAAGTGGCAATAATACAAATAGATATATTTCCGCTAAAATTGTTTGTGAGTACCATTAACCGAGTGGGAGGTAGTTCCACACTACATTTGGACACTTGTAACTACATGCAAATAGGTTTAGAGTACCTTCACAATGTGATCTTTGATTGGCGCACCAGACTGTTGGTGAATATGAAACACCAACTTACTGAATGCAATATGGGAAAGAAGAAGAACTTTGGGTATGGGAGTATCCTAGTTGCGTTCTTCTTTGAGAGGGTTCCTAGCTTGAGCCCAAGAGTAGGTCTTCCACCTATCGACTGTCACGATCCAATATTGGTTTGTTGGAGTGAGGTGTTTATCCAACAGGGAGGTGGAGATACGAGGAATTCACATGATGATGATGATTTCGTTAGATGGTGGAGCTGGCAGGTGCTTGCTTCTAATAAGTTCCCATATGTAGGATTGGAATTTTGAGGAGACCCTGAGATCTTGCTCCCTCTAGGAGCATCCTAGGGAGAGATAGGTATAATTTTTATTTGTAAATATGTACATGACTATATTTTGGTGAGTTTGAGTATTAACAAAGTGTATGATGCAGATATCAGACCAATATGGCCAACCAGACACCCAAGGGTGTTTGTATGACCAACAGAGCCAGGTGGAGCAGATGCCATGCTCAGGACTATTGAGGGGAAGATGCGCCAGCTTACACATGATATTCCTACTTTTGTATTGAGCGGGTCCTTATGGACATGCAGGAGCATGTAGTGGGAGTGCCCCCTGCATGGATTAGACTGCTCCATAAAGTAGCTAGTCTAGTTATCTATTATAGGGAAATAGTGGTTGAGGAGGTTGAGGCTCCAGCCTCTCCATAGTGACACTTGCATAATTTGAGGCTATAAGCCCAATTTTTGTATATTGATATGTATTATTGATGGATATGGATACTCATACTCTTTTTTTTTTGGACCTATATATACATATATCGGTTATATTTACATTTTTCTTCTATGTTTGTGGTTATGGAATTACTGTGTATGATACAAATTCCAATCAAGGATATAATTTGCATAAGCATCCATTATATAATTTTGATCTCTTGAAATATGTTTATATGTAATAAAAACAAATTGTCTTTCAAGTAGTCTAACTTTAAAGAACTAATGTAGCAATGAAGGATCTATAACTTGATACTCATAATTAAGCTAAGAAACAATTAAGTGAGAATCAAGTCTAATCTCCATACATGAAATGCCATGATGTAAATCATCTTGGAGCACTTCAATGAAATCTGTATACTCAACCATTTTATTGATAGTAGGGCCTAGACAAGCACCTCCTAACAAAACTAGCTGACCCGTAGGTGAATAGATCACGAAAGCGGCTAAAGCAAGGTTATGAGTGTGATGACTAGCGCCATCGGAAAATCCTAAGAACCACTCGGTTGAAATCCGAAACAAAACGAAAAAAACACGAGAAACAAGAAAAAGGAAAACTCTACACTATTTTACAATTATTTAAAATAAAAAGCATATGAACTACGCATAATACTTCTTCAAATAGAGACCATTTCTAGGCTTAGGCAGCTTTTTTCCGTCATAATAAACTAATTGATATGCACCTTTCTTAAAAAATTTGGAAACTATAAAAGGTCCAAGCCACATAGATTTAAACTTGCATGCGCCTCAAGGATATTTGTCTTGGTCATAAACAAAAACAAGGTCTCCTTCAGAGAAAACCCTAGTTCAAACAAACTTTCCATATTGAATTTTGACTCGTTTCTTATGTGCTTCATTTGCAATAAGTGCATCTCGACGTTGTTCATCAAGATATTCTAGATGAAGAAATCGTTCTTGCAAAGGAGATGTATTGGGTAAAAGTTGAATGGCTAACTTTAATGATGGTATTTCACATTCAACCGGTGTGACCGCTTCCAACCCATGAATGAGATGGAAAGGGGAAAAACCTTTAGCAGTCTTTACAATTTTTCGATACACACAACGAGTCAGATATAGCATGATGTTCCAATTTGACCTACTAGCATTAATTGTATGCTGCAGAATGTTTTTCAAATGTTTATTCACGGCTTCTACTTGTCCATTCTCCTGTGGATAGAAAGGAGATGAAATATTATATATAAATCTAAGCATAGTGGTCAATTCAGTCATCATACTATTTTGAAAATTTCTACCATGGTCCATAAAAATCTCTTTTGGGATACCAAATCTAGAAATGATCCGATTGAATACAAAATAGGTTGTTGTTTCTCCGTCCGCCTTCACAGTAGGCATTGCCTCTGCCCACTTAGTAAAGTAATCAACAGCGAGAATGATTTATTGATTCCCCCCAATAGAAACTGGGTTACATGTCATATAATCAACCCTCCACTTGGTGAAGGGCCCCACTGTGATGACAGGAAATAAGGAGCTAGATGTGCTAGCATCTTTTTGGTGAAGAGATGACACAAATGATAGTGCTTGATGCCTTCCACACAATATTTTAAGATGGTGGGTTAAAAATAACGAACACGTAATATTTTATGATCTATTTCTAACCCAGATAGATGACCCCCACATGCTCCACTATGGGCATCATTCAACACAAACCTAGCCTCTTCGAGAGTTAAGCAACAACGTAGAATGGAATCAACTTCTCTTCTGTAAAGAGTATAATCAATTATGAGGTAATTCTTAGCGTAATGTCTGAGTCGTCGATATTCTCATGAAAAGGCTAGAGGGCACTTCAAAATTTGGAGATAAATTAAAATATCCCCATACCAGAAATTAGAGGTGGATATTAAGAAGATGTGTTCAGCAGGGAATGAATCATCTTCCATATTAAAATCATCACCACTAGGGCACTCAGAAATGAGATCAACGAACACTAAAGACTTGTTAGATTTAGCAGACTAAAAAGTGAGATCAAACTCTTGGAGTATGACAATCCATTTATTGAATTTTCCCCCAATTATACGTTGGGTTAAAACATACTAAAATGGATTGACGTTTGTAATAAATATAGTTGTTCATAAAAAAATATAGTTGTTCATAAAAAAATATATTGGCAAATCCTCTGAACATCGTAACCAACTGGAAGTGCTAACTTCTTGATATGAGAATACTTAAGTTCAAGTCGTAGCAAAGCATGACTGAGATAGTCGATTCCATGCTCTTGGAGTTGTTCATATTCCTGAACTAGAACTTTGGCAATTGTGGAATCAGATGTGGCCATATATAAAATAAAATATGAAGTATAATCTAGTGGAATCAACAAGGGGGATGATAATAATGATTTTTTCAAAGCCTCAAATGAGTTGTGAGCATCCGCATCCCATAAAAATGGAGTATCTCGGTTTGATTAAGTGCACGAATCCTTTCGTTATATTTTCATAGTTCACTATGAACCATCTGAGAAAGTTGGACATGCCCTATAGACTTTGAAGTTGATGAATATTGCGAGGAGGAGGAAGTTTAATGATAACCTCTACTTTCACAGGATCAACCATTATTCCTTTTCTAGACACTATAAAACCTACAAATTGTCCATACTCAACGCATAATACGCATTTATGTGGATTTAATCGAATCTTGTAATGTCTACATTGTTCAAACACCAATCGTAAATGAGTCGGATGATCCCGTCTCTTTCGATATCTTGTAGGTAGATCATCTAGGTATGGTTCAACTATATGTTTGATATCATGCAAAGTGAAATTCATATCTCACTGGAAAGTAGATCCATCATTTTTTTGACCAAATGACATTTTCCTATAAGAAAAGGTACCCCAAGGATAGATAAAAGCAACGTTATGTTGATATTCAGGTTTGATTTGGATTTGTCTATATCATAAAAATCCATCCATAAAAGAGAATATTTAATTACCCATGCACACATCTATTATCTTATCAATGAAAGGTGTGGGGTAGTTCTCTTTAGGACATGCTTTATTCAAATATGTAAGTTGGGTACAAACACGGATGGTACCTTTCTTTTTATCAATAGAAACTGGGTTAGAAACCCATTCCATCATTGCAATAGGCCCAGATGAAACCAGCCATTAAGAGTTTTTCTAATTCAGCTTTTACAACTGCACCTTTCCGTGGGTTGAATGGACAAATATTTTGTCGAACAAGTTTGACATTAGGATACATTTTAATTTTTTGTTAAAAAATGGAAGGTTCGATGCCTAGAATCTCCTCATATGATCAGGAAAAAAACATCACATAATTCCTTAAACAGATCGGTACAAATGCAAATTTCATCAGGAGAACAGTTCACACCAATGAATATGTTTTCCACGACATTAGGCTTTGTAGAGATATTGATCGGCAATGTTTCCGATATGTTAGCCATATTTCTTTCAGCAAAAAATCCCTATTTTTCTAAAGGGTTAATGGGTTGATCAACATCTCCACTGAGTCTCACATGGAACTCCTCACTCTCAATCATGTCTAAATATGGAAGGAAATAGGATCTATGATGCATATGTTCCCAAGGTTGATCAATGCCTACCATCGCTTCCAATATGGTTTCATCAGAAGGAAAAACTATGTCAAAACAATCAAAAGAATGAGGAGAGTCCACAACCCATGCAGACACGTAATCAACATTCAACTCCTTTGAGACTAAAGGAGTAGAGATAGAATCCATGGTAGTTTCTTGTAGACCTTGGTAAGTGATTTATGCTGCGGATAAGGGAACTACTGGTTCAACCTAAGTGGGAAATATCCAAGGATCAGCTCTATTAGAGATTGTCAAAACATCCTCAGATATTGAAATGGTGTCAGACTGCTCGTTGAACCAATATAGTTAACGGGAGCAGGAAAATTGAAGGTGCCCATAAGAGATGAATACATACATACTCCCAAAATTTCACTGAGTGAGCGTTCCTGATCAATCATTGGAATGTTGGATTCATAAGAGGTTGTGTTACTTTTCCAGGTAAAGGACAATTGGTCAACTTTTATGATCCTTCCTTCATGAGGAAACATCAAAAACCAAAAAATGGATGATGGAACGGCTTGCATGGCATACGTTCAAATCCTTTCTAACAAAAAATTGTAGTCAAGAGGATCATCTACAACCTATACTTATATTGAAACCAATTTTCTTGCTAACTGGATTTTAAAGGAGGGTAAAATCCCATGAGGACGGAAAGATCTTCCATCGAAAGCAGTAAGCATCATTATAGAAGGAACTAACTCAAGGGAGCATAAACCTTGCCAACAAGAGATATCCATATTGCATGTACATGCGCCTTCATCCACAACAATTCATCCAATGGTATTAGCACCAAGAACTACTTCAATTTGAAAGGTGACATGATATAGAACCTATAGTTTCATATTAGAAATATCAAACTTTGCCAACATATTGGAGTAATCAAGTCTTCCCATAGCTGCCAAAAGTGCATTCCATTGCAAAGGGAAACTTTGCAAAACTTCCAAAGAAGAAATTGCACATGGTGTTTGGGATAAACATTCTACAACAGAATAGTTGGGAGCATCCCTCACATTAGGGTTATGTGACACTCGTTTGTAGACACCTTTTGGTATCTTTGACATGGGCTCTAGTGGCCTCTCGATATGAAGAGGTGCTAACACTTCAAGAATCTCTTTGTCTTTTTGTGACAATTCCAAGCTATAGTTCCTTGCTCTTGTTTGCAATAAATTCTCTAAGCAAAACATATGGATGTATGATTGATCAGATGATGTGGCACCTTGGGTGCCCCAACACTAGAACCACCAGAAGCCATGTTTTGTGCCCCCAGCACTAGAACCACTAGGTTGCTGAGTACCATTTTTATTGGATTGCACATTGTGTACAATAGCTATTTGGGAACAAGGATTGGCAATCGTAGTTTCCTCTACTACAAAACGCTTAACATATGTCTCTTGCAATTGCTGATCTAAAGCTTCTACAATAGATGTGTCAACTGAACCAACAATGCCATCAACATGTGGTCCAGGCTCAGGTTTTGTAGGATCAATAGATTATCACGGTGCATCAGGAATGATTTCATATAAGATCCCATACTGAGAGTAAATCAAGTCTAATTGTTGGTGTAATGCCCATATTTTGATTCGGCATATTTATTAGTTAGACACACCATACTTTATTTCTTATATATTTTGTCGAACTCAGCTCGACTGAGTAAACTATATTGGACCTCATTATATGATGTTACTCTGTCTTATGATTTCACCATGATTATGATGTTACTATGTTATGCAGTTATGATGTCATGATTATCATATGATTTCCTTATTTTACGATTGCAGTATATGTTTATATGTTTTCCTTAATGAAATGTGAAATATATGATTCGGTACGTGGATACCATCTTCTTATATGAATTATTGAAATGTTATATGTATCTATGAGGAGCTAAAAGGTTACATGAAATGAAATGATAACATGGATCAATTGGCGATCAATGGAAAATGCTTTCTATAAGTTGTATTTTGCAAAACACTAACCTACAGGACACAAGGGCTATGGGATAGCCAGTTACTTGATCTGATATACATTGGAAAGGAAAAACATGTTCATACAGCAAACCTTAGCAGCCAAAATGAGGATACGATAACACAAACTGATAATCCCGATAGCAGCAAGTATGAGTTGATAAGGGCGTAGGCCCAGTATGTTGAGAGGGATGGATGTGTTTCCCACCCTATGTTTCCATGAGACCCGAGGTCGTGGGAGGGCCGTGCTGAGACACGCTCCCCATGTTGTTGTGATGACGATTGTCGGATGCCTGCTAGGGGAGGATAGGTCCGCTGTTCAGCCGACGCTATCGCTCTCAAGTTCTATGTGGTCAGATCGGTGAGTCCGACATCCACTGTTGTACTAGCAGAGGAAGGATAGGGAGGATGCTGGACGTAGGTTATGATGGGAGGATGTGTTAGTTAGCACTGTTGGGGGTTTAGTATTCCTTGATTCCGAGTTAGTGGAAGTAGGCACCCTTCCTGTACTTGATTGATTAAACTAATGTAAACATAAAGACAATGATGTTAAAACGTAAAGGGTTAACTGTTAAATAACCGAGGATGTTAAAGTAATTATACTATAGATTATGCTTGCTCTTCTGCATGGGGGTAGATACTATTGTTAGTTAGCAAGTATGCATAGGCGGAATGGGGTTTGTTTATAGTACATGTCCGACATGTGCATACACTGGCCATGCATGCACACCTTGTACGTGTACAATATTAATGGTGTATAACATACTTGTCATGCTTGAATAGTAGTATAAATGTCATAGATAACTCAGTTAAGGATACATCAATCAACTTAGGTAATGAATGGTTAGGTTGTCAATGTGTAAATAAGTGAATTATTAATTATATGAAAACATTGTAATAATAAACTAAGACAAGTATCGTCAGTTAACATTGTCATAGAAGAACTGTTGTGAATAGGGTAATGATAGTGTCTAATTAATTAGTAAAATTGTTTAAGCCCTCACAAGTGCTTTGTTTATAAGAACAAGGATGCTATGTTGATGATAGGGTACCCATGTGATAAACAAATAATTAAGAATACTATGATTGATTCACCTTTTATTATTGTCAAAGGGTGATTTAATTATTATTATTAATTAATAAATGATATTCCAGCAACATTTATATCCCTATCGTAACAAATGCAATATAAGTAAGATTTAAAATATTGATTTATAAATTAATATTGTGTGATTAATTCCATTTCAAAAGTTAGCCATAATAAGATAATCATTTTTGGAATAAATGTGATGTGATGGAAAATGGATATTTAATTATTCAATGTTAATCTTGGAATTTAAACCTCAAGCTAAGTAGTCTCGACGGATAAGGTGGATCATTAAGACACATCATGTCCAAGTTGACAAGGGGCAACTAATTATATAATATTTTATTAATTACATTAATAACATTAAAATATCAAGGATGGCGGATAGACTTGTATTTAATGAAACTTGTTCCGAATGGATAACCTTGGGGTGATAATCCCCACCGTAATAAATATTTACGACCGTCAATCCAAAACCAACTAATTTTTCCATGAGAGTAATTAATTATACATTTTTATAAAGAACCGTGTATGAATGAACTAGTGATAGGGGTAAATGTTGAGGGGCTCGAGAGGGGGATTTTGGGGCGGTGGAGTAAGCCCAAGATATTCTCGAGGAAGGGAAATTATATAGAGGGGGAGAGCTTGGAGAAAGGGGAGGTTTTTTTGATTGGGGAAGAAAAGAAGTTTTGAGGACAGAAGTTGGGAGAACAGAAGTTTGGAGAACAGAAATATTTTGAGAACAGAAGGAAAGACTGCTCTCGGGATTATCAGATTGTGGGCTCGGGGGCTTGGAAATCCTTTGATTTCCAAGGGCCAGCAAGATAATAGCTGGTCGGTAGGGTGGACACTTCAGTTTGGCTGTCTAAGAGGTTATACAACCTACTACAACCTACGGTTAGCATCAGCATCAGGTAATTTCCGTTATTTACTATTATGCTAAATCTTACTGTAAACATGCAAACTTACTATTTACTGATTTACTGCTATTTACTGATTTACTAAGTTGTGAAACCTATTCTTATGCTGGAACATGATTGTTGAAAAGAAAATAACGATATGTTTGTTTATTTTAAATTACGAATGTAAGGTTAGTGAAAACACCACAGTACACTAAATATTATTTAGGCACATAGTAATTCTTAGAAATTCACTTCCATAAACTGATAAAGTTTAAAACGTAGAAAATTAAACCTGAAATTTTACATAGTGCTCTGCCGTAAAAACCAGAGCTCTACAGATGGTATCAGAGCCTTTGTTCAGACTCTTGAACCTACGGGCCTATTCATGCTTCACCTAGAAAATTTACTTGATAATTTACCTACTTGACCTCCAGCCATAGTCATCTTTCAAGGTACCTGCACAACGATAACAACAATTACATTAAAAATATATATATATATATATTTATATTTTCATTCTTTATATAGTTAATCTACCACTAAACAAATGCAAATTAATTAGGGCTTCCAGCAATTTATCCCCTTCCGTTCTATTTCCTACTACTGTTGAATCCATGAACAAAAATAAGAGAAGAAAATTAAATTGAAATTTCAACGAAAACAAAAGAGCTTATATAGAAATTAATAGTTGTTGCCGACAAAATATTGAGCTATTTTGAGCAAAACAGATGGTATTCAGTCAGCTTTGATAGCTTCTCCATTCGTTATTGCATTCTCTTCATTTAGAGAGGACTCTAAAGTCTCTTCCAACTAAAATGCAAGTTTTTTTTTCATCTACACTATTCAAAAACTTAATTGTGCTAGTTTTCAATTCCAAGAATGCACCTATATTTCATTTATAGCAAAGATCTTATTTCCTCTCTAAGAAACCAATGGAAACTACTAAAGCATTGCCCTCTTCCCTAAAAACTATGGCACCAATTGTTTCACAGACAGAATATGCAGAAAGGCACGCAGTGGTTCCTCTCCATATATTCAAATGAGAGGAAATAAATATGTATTCCATCTTAATGAAATGGCAAATAATTTTCGAAATATTAGGACAACAGAAAACTTTGATGTTAAGGACTCTTGTCAAATCATCTTTGTTTTATCTTATAAATATAATGAGTATCTATAACTCTTATTACCAAAGCTACAACCAGTTGAGTGATGGCCTTCTTTCCATTCCCTTCTATATTGAGTTGTTTATAAAAAATAAAAAATAAAACAATTGAACTAAGTTATTACGTCTTTTTTTCATTTAAATATGATGTCCGATTTCAAATTTCTATAATTTATTAATTTGTCTGATTTCAAACTTCTAGAAGTTAAATTCTACTGAAGTTCCAATTTGCAACATGGGTAAAGAGGGCAAAAGTTGACAGTAAAACTAAAACACAACACCAGAATTGTCTAAAGTTACTGCTTGACTCGGACTATTTTCTTTTCCATCAGTTACAGGCATTTTCAGAGGTACATGTTGAACCAAACCTTTTCAACGAGGGTTGATTCTGGGAAAAAGATTTTGTGCAACAATCCGTGTAAGCATATCCTTTGAAGTGAGAATTCCTTGCGGCTTATTCCCAATTGTGATAATGACTGAATAGACTCAAAAATGCGCAGAAGTACATGCTTCCAGCAAGCTTAAACGCATACACGGAGTTTTCATAACAAAGCCTAGAAGCCTGAAAAATGACAACCATGTTGCCCAAAAACCAACGCTGGCGAAACCACATTTAACTCAGCAAAGTATCAAGAAAAATACACGACACAACCATTAAAACGCTGCCCAATATCAAGGAAAATACACACACTGTAGGTACCACACATCTCATGGCAGAGGTGTTCCAGAGGGCCCAGGTCTTACCAGGACCGGTCGCATCCTGAAGCCTCCACCCTCTCCAACGCTACAACTTCCAGTATGAAGTCGCCCAGTAGTTACCAAAATAAAACCTTGTGCTGTCACAATGATATGGCACCCTAGATTTGAAATCTCACATAAAACAATTAGAAAACTGGATGATAATGACCAGGAATGTCCATAGGGAGTGATGCAGCTCATGCAACGTACAGAACAAAAAAAAAAAAAAAAAAAAACCTCATTTTCATCAGATAATGACAAAATGCAATCGTATTTTCCTAACAATAAACAAAGCAGGAAGAAGGCATTGCATATACGTAGGTAGTGAAGCAGCCTTTTCCCGCATGCGCTGGATGAACCGCCCATTGTGGAAACTCCTTCCAGCTACCTCTGCATTGTGGTTTTCTAATGGATATGCCACTTTGGTATCTTTTCCTTCCTTGAATAAAGCATACCCCATTATACGTCGGGCATCAATTCCTTCAACACAATCTTGAAGTCCCAGCTCAATCAGTTTCAAGTATCCGCCTGGCTGTAAAAGTTCCCCTACAATCCTATCAGGCTCACTCAGGTCTCTCTCAATTACTTGTATACGTCTTCCATCCTTGCCAAGTGTGTAAGCGAGAGCCGAACCTGCGACCCCTGCTCCCACAATGATAACATCCGTCCCTCCTTCAGCAGCTTCGATGGCAATGCCATTGTCGTCTGCTAATTTCTCAAAACTTTTGGTTTGCATTCCCCGTAATTCGTCGGATCTGTGTTTCCACCTGCTGAAAATTATATAATAGGACATTAAGACAGAAACAAAGGCAATGGATACCGTAATCACTAGCGTATGATGCTCCATCGTAGACCACATTATCAATCCTTGTTGTTGCTGAGGCGTCCCCATTGATAATGGCAATAGCAGGTCTGACCAGAAATGAAAGGGTAAATCCCGTTCATTCTTTACAATAGCAGGTCTGACAGTAGTGTTCTGTTCTGCAGTAGAAAATGGAGAGCTCCTTCCTTTCTGAAACCCTAAGCGAGCTTGCATTTGAGTTGCAGAGCTAAAACTCCAGGAGAGAGGGTGAAAATGGCCGCGCCTTGGGGATTGACTCTATTTAGGGTTTCCCCCACTTTCCGAGGGCGGTGGGTTGCTTGGAGAGACCGCGTGTCCTTCATGCATACTCACTCACTGCATGGCGGTGAAAGGCCGCGTGGTAAAATAAAATCTACGGTTAGTAAATCTACGGCTATAATATAGGTTATATTAAAGTTTAAATTTATTGTTATATATTATGATAGAAAAGAGGTTGTACGAAAATTTAATTTATTCATGTTTTGTTAGAATATACGTAAAATAAAAATTAATTTTACTTTCCTGTCATAAAATATGTTATATTAAAATTTAAATTATTTTAGATATTCTCATAGAATATATGTTTTATAAAATTTAAATTTATTCATATTAGAATATATGTATTATAAAGATTAATTTTACTTTTCTGTTATAATAAATGTTGTATTAAAGTTTAAATTTATTGTTATATACTCTCATAGAATATATGTGTTATAAAAATTTAATTTATTCATACTTTGTTAGAAAATATGTATTATAAGAATTAATTTTTCTTTTCTGTTATAACATATGTTGTTAAAATATATGTTTTTAGTATTAAACTTAACTATGATTGGTTGAGGTTTAAAGAATTAATGTTAATTAAGTTGTTTAGATTAAAGGGTAACATTTAAGGTTAACTAAAATAGAGATATTAAAAATTTTGCCGAGATTTCAACTCCTAGTCGAAGGGATGAAAGAGGCCCGAAATCTCAAAAGCAAGACACCATTAAGACTAGCACGACGAGCTGAACACCATGACAAGATTGTTTAAATAAAAACGACTATAGATATTACTGCGCTAATCTTGACAATTTGTTATCTCATGATGCAAGTTATTAAATACCTACATTTTAGTTCCGCGTATATTTGATTGAACAACTAAGGATATGATTTTATTTTAATAACTCAGGAACTATCATGGTGACAACACGCAGAGGTCGAGGTCGGGGTCAAGGTCGACCACCGTCACCACCACCTCCGCCACCGCCAACACCGCCACAACCAACCTCAACACCAGAAATGCAGATCATAATGAGGTCATTGGAGGCTATTATGACCACGATGAACAGGCAGTCGGAAAGGGACGCCGAGGTGGAAACCACTCAAGTGAGTCGAGAGAACTCTGAAAGGGCACATGGCCCAAGACTGGAACCGCTTCAGGACATATCGAGGGAGTTACAAAAGATAAAAGTTCCAGAGTTTTCAGGAGGACGACCCGGTAAGCATGCCGAAGCATGGCTGGAAGGCATGAAGAGATGCTTCGCATTGAATGAGTACACATCTAGTTCCAAGGCTAGGATGGCCGTCTTTCAGCTTAAAGGTGATGCTTTGAATTGGTGGTCAGACCTCGAGAAGCAGTTGCACCTTACTCCTCTTACAACTTCTTGGGAACTGTTCGAGGAAAGGTTCCACATGAAGTATTTGCCAAATTATTACAAGGAAGAGCAGGCAGGTGCACTCCATGCCTTAGTACAGGGAGACAAGACAGTGGAGGAGTATGAATCTCGGTTTATGGAACTGGTAAAATATATTCCTTACCTAGATGCAGATGATTGTCAGGTAGAGCGTTTTGTGTATGGACTTAACTACAAGATTAGAGCTGCTGTGCGGATGTGGAAGCCAACTTCAGTTGCCATGGCAGTTGAGTATGCTCGTTATGCAGCTGATATGTCAGATGGAAAAGGGGGCAGTAAGTTGACAGGAACCAATCAGTATGTTTCAAGGAAGGCATCACGTCCTTACTTCAGGGGAGGACAGTCTAGACCTCCTCCTTATGGTAACTGATTCACACCGAGGGGTAATACTTCAGTTAACTCAATCTCGCAGGCATCATCCGCAACCCACCAAAGCCAGGGACGTACACAGGGAAGTTCCTATAGAGGAGCAAGGTGTTTTAGAGGAACCAGGGGAAGGAACTCATCTCAGAGGATTCCTTCGAGCAACAGGCAAGCCCCTCCCAATCTCTCTTGTTGGGGATGCGGAGGTCCTCATTTCCAGCGAGACTGTCCCAAGGGTCAGTCAAGCAACAGGCACAGGGAAGGAAAGGCACCCATGGATAGTTCGGGTAACAGTCATCGGATTCATGCAGCGGTGCATAACCACCAGGCAGAACATCAGTCTACCGTAGTAGAATCCACTGGTAATGTAAACAATGTCAAACTTAAAATTTTGTTTGATCCAGGAGCAACTGATAGTTTTATTTCACCATTTGCATTAGATAAATGTGGGTTGGCATCCTATGAGCACGGTGATTTCAAACTGGTTGAAATGGCTTCAGGAGCTAAGCAACCAATAGGTCTTAAAGTGACAGGTTGTGAGGTTGACTTAGGAGTGTGCACCACTAAGTTGGATGCTTATGTCACCAATTTGGGGACTTATGACCTCATTATTGGCATGGATTGGTTAGAATACCATAGAGCTTTCATAGACTGCTATGCAAAGGAGGTGTTGTGCCTCGATGACGAGGGAAGGACAATTCAAATCCAAGGCTTGAAGAGGAAGGTATCCCTCCGTTTCATCTCTATGGTGAAAGCTAAGCGGTGCCTAAGACAAGGATGCCAGTTGTTCGTAGTAGAGGCCGTGAGCGATAGTAAAGGACCTTCCTTGAATTCTTACCCAGTACTCTCCGAGTTCAAGGATGTCTTTCCGAAGGAATTACCAGGACTACCTCCAGAAAGAGAGCTCGATTTCACAATCGAACTAAAACCTGGTGCAGAACCTATCTCAAAAACTCCGTATAGAATGACAACTCCAGAGCTCCGTGAGTTACAGATCCAGTTAAAAGAATTGCTAGATTTGGGACTGATTAGACCCAGTATCTCACCGTGGGGAGCACCAGTGATCTTCGTTAAGAAGAAGGATGGATCTCTGCGACTGTGCATAGATTACAGAGATTTGAACAAGGCCACCGTGAAGAACAGGTATCCCATACCAAGAATTGATGACCTCTTTGATCAAATGAAAGGTGCGTCAGTCTTCTCAAAGATTGATTTGCGATCAGGATATCACCAGTTGAGGATCAAGGAAGGCGACATTCCTAAGACTGCCTTTCGAACTCGATTTGGGCATTACGAGTTTGTAGTGGTACCATTTGGTTTGACCAATGCTCCAGCTGTATTCATGAGCCTCATGAATGGTGTCTTCCGAAAATACTTGGACCACTTTGTTCAGGTCTTCTTAGATGATATTCTTATCTATTCTAAGAATGAGAAGGAGCATGAGGAACACTTGCGGTTAGTCTTGACATGCTTAAGGGAACATAAACTTTATGGTAAATTGTCAAAGTGTTCCTTCTTCCAAAAAGAGATTCACTACTTGGGGCACATCATCTCAGGTGAAGGGATCTCTTTAGACCCAGAAAAGGTAAAGGCCATTGAAGATTGGCCAATTCCAAGGAATGCTCATGAGGTGCGCAGCTTCATGGGGTTAGCAGGCTATTACCGGAGGTTTGTGGAAGGATTTTATAAAATTGCAAAACCTATTACCACCTTGCAATGCAAGGGAATCCGGTATGAATGGACCGATGAATGCGATGCCGCTTTTACAGAGTTAAAAAGATTGTTGACAAGTGCACCGATCTTGCGGGTACCAGACATGGATAAAGATTTCATGGTGTGCACCGATGCCTCGAAGCAAGGATTAGGAGCGGTGTTGATGCAGGAAGGTGGGGTAATAGCTTATGCATCTCGAAATTTGAAACCTCATGAGGAGCAGTATGCCACGCATGATCTAGAATTGGCAGCAGTAATGTTGGCACTAAAATTATGGAGGCACTACCTAGTTGGTAGAAGCTTCACCCTTAAAACAGACCATCAGAGCTTGCAGTACATATTTACCCAAAGGGATTTGAATGCTAGGCAAAGGAGATGGAGTGAGTTCATGAGTGAGTATGACTTTGGTATCTCTTACATCAAAGGAAAGGAGAATGTGGTGGCAGATGCTCTAAGCTGAAGGCCGAGACTTTTCTCCTTAATTCCCTTGAAGGTTGACTTGAGGGAAAGGGTACTAGGACAACTATTGGGCGATAGTTGGTATCTAAAAGTAACCTCAGCTATTCAGAATGGAAAGAAACAGGAATTGAAGTATGATGGGTACCATCTTGAGGAAGATGGGTTGTTGCGGTATCAGGGAAGGATGTATGTTCCTAAGGAAGGTGATATCAGGGAAACCATCCTTAGAGAGGCCCATAGATCGCATTACTGTGCGCACCCAGGAGTGAAGAAGATGTATGCTGACATGAAGCAACTCTTCTTTTGGCCAGGTATGAAGATGGATGTAGTGGATTTTGTTTCGAAATGCCTTGAGTGTCAACAAGTGAAGGCAGATCACCATCACCCGGCCGGTCTCCTACAACCGCATGATATTCCTATGACTAAATGGGAAGTCATTTACATGGACTTCATTGTAGGATTACCACTCACATCTCTGAGACATAATGCTATTTTGGTGGTAGTTGACAAACTGACCAAAAGTGCTCACTTCATTCCAGTCAGAGACACCTATGATGTGACAGATGTTGCAAGGGTATTCATAAATGAGATTGTACGTCTTCATGGAGTTCCTAAAAAGATAATCTCTGACAGAGACCCTAAGTTCACCTCCAGATTTTGGACAAGCATGCAGTCAGCATTAGGGACACAATTGAACTTAAGCTCAGCTTATCACCCCGAGACAGATGGACAGACTGAGAGGGTGAATCAAGTGATGGAGGACATGCTTAGGATGTATGTTATGGATCAACAGACACAGTGGGAGAAATATCTTCCTTTAGTGGAGTTTGCATACAATAATAGTCATCACAGCTCCATTGGTATGCCGCCATATCAGGCATTGTATGGGAGGCCGTGCAGGACACCACTCAGTTGGGACAGGTTAGAGGATCGAGTTTTAATTGGGCCTGAATTGATTCAGGAAATGGAGGAGCAAGTGATACAGATTAGGCAGCGGCTGAAGGAAGCACAGGATAGGCAAAAGAGTTACGCTGATGCACACAGATCAGATAGAACTTATGGAGTAGGGGATCGTGTATTTTTTCGCATCAGACCAAATAAAAGTACCATTCGGTTTGGGAAGGGTACCAAGTTGTCACCTCGCTTTATAGGTCCATTTGAGATTCTTGAGAAAATCGGACCAGTTGCTTATCGTCTCGCGCTGCTACCCCACTTGCATAAAACTCATAATGTATTTCATGTTTCCGTATTACGACATTACATAGCTGATGAGACTCACAAAATTCATTGGAAGGAATTGCAGGTCTCGGACGAGGGAACCTTCAGGGTCGAACCATTACGTATACTTGATCGTAGGGTTCGACAGCTCCGTAGTCGCCATGTGGACCAAGTTAAGGTCCAATGGGACAAGTATAGCCCCGGGTCTGCTACCTGGGAGGACGCAGAGACCATGCGTCGAGATTTTCCCTCACTATTTTGACCATAACTTCGGGATGAAGTTTCCCGAAGGTTGGGTGTATGTAATGCCCATATTTTGATTCGGCATATTTATTAGTTAGACACACCATACTTTATTTCTTATATATTTTGTCGAACTCAGCTCGACTGAGTAAACTATATTGGACCTCATTATATGATGTTACTCTGTCTTATGATTTCACCATGATTATGATGTTACTATGTTATGCAGTTATGATGTCATGATTATCATATGATTTCCTTATTTTACGATTGCAGTATATGTTTATATGTTTTCCTTAATGAAATGTGAAATATATGATTCGGTACGTGGATACCATCTTCTTATATGAATTATTGAAATGTTATATGTATCTATGAGGAGCTAAAAGGTTACATGAAATGAAATGATAACATGGATCAATTGGCGATCAATGGAAAATGCTTTCTATAAGTTGTATTTTGCAAAACACTAACCTACAGGACACAAGGGCTATGGGATAGCCAGTTACTTGATCTGATACATTGGAAAGGAAAAACATGTTCATACAGCAAACCTTAGCAGCCAAAATGAGGATACGATAACACAAACTGATAATCCCGATAGCAGCAAGTATGAGTTGATAAGGGCGTAGGCCCAGTATGTTGAGAGGGATGGATGTGTTTCCCACCCTATGTTTCCATGAGACCCGAGGTCGTGGGAGGGCCGTGCTGAGACACGCTCCCCATGTTGTTGTGATGACGATTGTCGGATGCCTGCTAGGGGAGGATAGGTCCGCTGTTCAGTCGACGCTATCGCTCTCAAGTTCTATGTGGTCAGATCGGTGAGTCCGACATCCACTGTTGTACTAGCAGAGGAAGGATAGGGAGGATGTTGGACGTAGGTTATGATGGGAGGATGTGTTAGTTAGCACTGTTGGGGGTTTAGTATTCCTTGATTCCGAGTTAGTGGAAGTAGGCACCCTTCCTGTACTTGATTGATTAAACTAATGTAAACATAAAGACAATGATGTTAAAACGTAAAGGGTTAACTGTTAAATAACCGAGGATGTTAAAGTAATTATACTATAGATTATGCTTGCTCTTCTGCATGGGGGTAGATACTATTGTTAGTTAGCAAGTATGCATAGGAGGAATGGGGTTTGTTTATAGTACATGTCCGACATGTGCATACACTGGCCATGCATGCACACCTTGTACGTGTACAATATTACTGGTGTATAACATACTTGTCATGCTTGAATAGTAGTATAAATGTCATAGATAACTCAGTTAAGGATACATCAATCAACTTAGGTAATGAATGGTTAGGTTGTCAATGTGTAAATAAGTGAATTAGTAATTATATGAAAACATTGTAATAATAAACTAAGACAAGTATCGTCAGTTAACATTGTCATAGAAGAACTGTTGTGAATAGGGTAATGATAGTGTCTAATTAATTAGTAAAATTGTTTAAGCCCTCACAAGTGCTTTGTTTATAAGAACAAGGATGCTATGTTGATGATAGGGTACCCATGTGATAAACAAATAATTAAGAATACTATGATTGATTCACCTTTTATTATTGTCAAAGGGTGATTTAATTATTATTATTAATTAATAAATGATATTCCAGCAACATTTATATCCCTATCGTAACAAATGCAATATAAGTAAGATTTAAAATATTGATTTATAAATTAATATTGTGTGATTAATTCCATTTCAAAAGTTAGCCATAATAAGATAATCATTTTTGGAATAAACGTGATGTGATGGAAAATGGATATTTAATTATTCAATGTTAATCTTGGAATTTAAACCTCAAGCTAAGTAGTCTCGACGGATAAGGTGGATCATTAAGACACATCATGTCCAAGTTGACAAGGGGCAACTAATTATATAATATTTTATTAATTTCATTAATAACATTAAAATATCAAGGATGGCGGATAGACTTGTATTTAATGAAACTTGTTCCGAATGGATAACCTTGGGGTGATAATCCCCACCGTAATAAATATTTACGACCGTCAATCCAAAACCAACTAATTTTTCCATGAGAGTAATTAATTATACATTTTTATAAAGAACCGCGTATGAATGAACTAGTGATAGGGGTAAATGTTGAGGGGCTCGAGAGGGGGATTTTGGGGCGGTGGAGTAAGCCCAAGATATTCTCGAGGAAGGGAAATTATATAGAGGGGGAGAGCTTGGAGAAAGGGGAGGTTTTTTTGATTGGGGAAGAAAAGAAGTTTTGAGGACAGAAGTTGGGAGAACAGAAGTTTGGAGAACAGAAATATTTTGAGAACAGAAGGAAAGACTGCTCTCGGGATTATCAGATTGTGGGATCGGGGGCTTGGAAATCCTTTGATTTCCAAGGGCCAGCAAGATAATAGCTGGTCGGTAGGGTGGACACTTCAGTTTGGCTGTCTAAGAGGTTATACAACCTACTACAACCTACGGTTAGCATCAGCATCAGGTAATTTCCGTTATTTACTATTATGCTAAATCTTACTGTAAACATGCAAACTTACTATTTACTGATTTACTGCTATTTACTGATTTACTAAGTTGTGAAACCTATTCTTATGCTGGAACATGATTGTTGAAAAGAAAATAACGATATGTTTGTTTATTTTAAATTACGAATGTAAGGTTAGTGAAAACACCACAGTACACTAAATATTATTTAGGCACATAGTAATTCTTAGAAATTCACTTCCATAAACTGATAAAGTTTAAAACGTAGAAAATTAAACCTGAAATTTTACATAGTGCTCTGCCGTAAAAACCAGAGCACTACAGTTGGGCTCTAAGAATGGATTCCTCCTCTGTTATAACCCTTGAAGTGGAAACATTTTTGGAGATGTAAGGTAGAAGTGATTTCAAAAACCACTCTAATAAGAACTCTAGAGGTATCTCAACCTTGATCATCCTTTTCCATCTTCTCTAGTCTTGAATATGGTCAGAAATGTGAGTGGCCTTATTCTATCTAAAAGTAGACAGAAGGTCTGTACCGACATCATACCGAACATGAAGTTGGAAATGGTTAAGGAAGACTGTCACTAAATCATAAAAAAAAATGATAAGAAACATATGGAAATTCAATATACCACTTAGTTTCTACATCGGTTAAGGTTCTCTAAAAGAGTCTCAACTGTATAGAGTCATCGTTCAGCGAGTTCGAGGAACACCACAAACAAAAATTAGTGACATGGTTCCTAGGATCTTCACCATTATTACCTTCAAACTTTGGAAAATCTAAGGGAAATTTGGTGGGAATGGGCGTCCA
The DNA here is from genome assembly GCA_027924585.1 of Larix kaempferi. Taxonomy (NCBI): domain Eukaryota; kingdom Viridiplantae; phylum Streptophyta; class Pinopsida; order Pinales; family Pinaceae; genus Larix; species Larix kaempferi. The sequence goes on from BSBM01000407.1 coordinate 10,127,646, forward strand.
AGTCAGATTGTGACGGACGAGATCATTCATGAGTTTAGAAAGGTCTAAAAAATTCAAAGTTGCTAGAAAAGGTAAACGTGGTCTAGCCGAAGACAAATGTGTTTGACGAGCTGGATTGTTAGTTTTTCAAAATTTCAATCTGATCTAGGATCTTAACTGAGAGAATAACATGTACATCATATCTACAACATATCCATCATGGACACAATAATGCAAGCACACAAGAGACATAGAGTTTCACCGGGGAAAACCAAGATGGTGGAAAACCCCGCAACTCCCTCAGATATATATAGAGCAATGATACAACCCAAATACAAGAGATAGTACTCCTAGCAATAGCTTCTCCTCCTCCATTAGTGCACCACTCTCCAATGAGTGTGTGAGTGAAAAAGTGAATGATGAAATAGAGTGCCTCCCGCACTCTATTTATACTTGACTTAACTTTCCTAATAACCTTTACTAGGTCGACCTTAACTTAACCACAAAACATAATGCTGACAGGGTCGACCCCCACTAGGGTGGTCTAATAACCCTTTTACCCACATGACTCATACAGGGCCGACCCCATCAAGGTGGTCTAATAAGCCATCAAGTATAAGTTACAACACTTAGAATATAAATGATGACACTTCCGTATAGAGGAATAATAACATCTCTATAGGAATACAATATACATAGGTGAAATACATTCCGAAGTTACAATTAGATCAACACTCCCTCTTAACTTGGAAGGTATTTCTCGACATAGGTCTTCTAGCACAAGTCTTCTTCTTTGGATCATCGTCACTGGATCATCATCATCGAATCATCGCCATTGTCACTACTGTTGCTATCTCAATCAATCTCTGAACTAATTGTCATAGGAAGTTCTACAGAGCCAGCCCTTTTTCATGCTGGATGTAGGCCCACCACTTGTAGGTCTTAATCATGACTAGCCATACTGTGGAATCCTCAAGACTTATTACGTGCGTCACAATGCCTCAAAAGAGTATCCCAAGATCCTTTATGTGCCGAAGCATGACCGGAAAGATCTCCCAGGTCCACTTACATGTGACTATCACAAAACCTTAAAAGAGTGTCTGGACTAGCAAGAACTCTAAAGAGCATCCGGGGTCTTTTACATGACTAGCACAACCTGTCCGGATCTCCAGGACGTATTACATGTGACCCCCACCACAAAACCTTAAGAGTGTCTTGACTAGTAAGAAATCTAAAGAGCATTCGAGGCCTTTTAAGTGACTAGCACAACCTATCTGGATCTCCAAGAAATATTACATGTGGTCATGGCAAAGCCTCGAAAGAGCATCCAAGGACTGATTACGAGTTTACTGCTCAACCTATTGGATCTCCCAGGTCTAGTCACATGCCATAGAACAAATCCTTGAAAGAGCATCCCAAGACTGATTATGAGCGTACTGCTCAACCTATCGGATCTCCCAGGTCTAGTTACATTTACTCCCATAGAAATGCCTCGAAAGAGCATCCCAGAACTGATTACGAGTGTACTTCTCAACCTATCGGATCTCCCATGTCTAGTTACATGCTCATCTACACAACCTGTCCACGATCATAGAGTATCAACCTGATACTCACCATACATCGTCCTAATGTACATGATCATCTTGATCATCAACATGGCATTGTCCTAATGCATATCATCTAGAGTATCATCTTGATACGCATGATCATCCTGATCACTGTCACTGCATTATCTTATGCATGTCATCTAGAGCATCGTCCTGATACTCATCACATATGATCATCCTGATCATCGTCACTGCATCGTCCTGATGCATGTCATCCAGAGCATCATCCTGATACTCATCACATATGCTCATTGTCACTGCATCATCCTGATGCATGTCATCTAGAGCATTGTCCTAATACTCATCATCCATGATCATCCCGATCATACAATGCATCCACTCGATGCATACCAAGTATCTACCTGATTCATATCATCATACATGATCCACTTGATCATATAATGTATCCACCTGATCATACAATGTATCCACCTGATACATATCATCATACATGATCCAACTGGTCATATAATGTATCCACCTGATACATATACGAATACATGATCCAACTGATCATATCCAGTATCCAACATGATGCATATACATATGCATGATCCAACTGATTATAACAAGCATCCAACATGATGCATATACAGAACAATAACTGGAGCATCGTTCTGATGCTCATCACATAGCGCTTATATCCACATCCATGGGAAGGATCCTCTTCTCACCGTGCTTGGAATGGCTCCTGGAAATTTTCCCATCACTTCTTCCTCGAAGTGTCTTCAATCTAAAGAACACCAAGCCTGTCCCTAAAGTACTCGAACTTCACTCTGGCTAGTAGTTTCATCAACACATCTGCAACCTACTCATCCATTGCAACATATAGGAGCTTTACTGCTCCTCTCTACACCATATTCCTGATATAGTGATATTTGATCTCAATGTGGTTTGACCTATCGTGGAACATTGGGTTCTCAGACAGCTTCATAGAACTCTAGTTGTCACAAAATATACCAGTAGCCTCCAATGGGAGATCAAATAACTCTAACAATAGCTTCCTCAGCCATACTGCCTCACAACTAGCTGAACAAGCTTCAACATACTCTGCTTCGGCTGTACTCAATTCTACGTATAAGGACTGCTTCCTGCTAAACCAAGAAATCACACTTGATTCCATACTGAAGCAGCACCCAGATGTGTTCTTCCTATCTACACCATTGCCTGCCCAATCTGAATCAACATAACCCTCAAGGTTAACCTTTTGATTTGCATCATACTTGAGCCCATGATCAGCTGTACCCTTTAGGTACCTCATAATATGCTTTATAGAAACCAAGTGAACACCTTTGGGATCCGTCAGGAACTGGCTCAATGTGTTCACCTCAAAGCAAATATTTGGTCTCGTGTTTGTCAGGTACATCAAGAACCCAAACATCTAATGATACACCATAACATCAATCGGATCAGATGAAGCATCACACAGAAGCTTCAGGTTCAATGCCATAGGTGTGGCCATGGCCTTGTATTCCATCATCTCAAAACTCTTCAGGATCTCTACTGCATACTTGCCTTGTCCAGGGAAGATTCCATCCACACTCTGCCACACCTCCATGCCTAGAAAGTAGTGCATCATACCCAAGTCCTTCATCTCTAACTCAGAACCAAGCTTCCTCTTTGTATCAGCAATCAATTTATCCTAACCAATAACAAACAGGTCATTCACATACAATAGTAGTATCACTAGATTTCCTTCCTCAACCTTGTAGTAAAGGTTGGAATCCTCTTTACTCTTGGTAAAGCCCAAACTAGATAGAAAGTGGTCTACCCTACCATACCACGTCCTAGGAGCTTGCTTCAAGCCATACAATGCTTTCTTCAACCTGCACACACATGATTCCCTGTCATGTGTTTCAAAACCAAGTGGCTTCTCCACATACACTTCCTCTTCGACTACACCATTCAAGAAAGTTGTCTTGACATCCATCTGGTGTATCGTCCACTTCATCGCTGCAGCCAGAGCAAGTATTGTTCTGATGGAAGTGTATTTGTCTACAGGAGCAAAAGTCTCTTCATAATCTATCCCCTCTTTCTAGGAGAAGCCACGAGCTACAAACCTCCCCTTGTATTTCTCAATGCTACCATCTAAACCATGCTTGATCTTATAGATCCACTTGGAAGTCACAATAGACTTCCCTTCAGGTCTTGGGACCACATCCAAAACATTATTCTTCATGATCAACTAGTATTCCTTGATCATGGCATTCTTCCATTACTACATCCTGAATCCTGGGAAATTCAGATTCTTCAATATCTTCAATAGATAGTTTTCTTTGAATTTCGTTTGTTGGAACAAATGTTGTAGTCCTTCTTTTGTAGGTGATTGTACACGATCTTTCCTACAAGTCAAATTCAATTGCATGATTAGAAACTTCTCATAGTTTACAAAACAAAGTCTTATACATAAAGGCATATGTCATATAGTCATGCAATTATCTTAGCCAATGCTTCAATACAACATTTATCCATATCCGTAACTTTCTAGATGCCTTCCATCTCTACCAGAACATTGTTAAGAGTGTGCACAACTCCCAACATGTCAACAAAAAGGTTTCATACTAGATACGTAGCAATGGAATGTTGTATAGTGCCATGGGCCACTTACCCATCACAGGCATATTAGTAGTATACTGTTCATTAATGCAAATATCCTAATATGCATAATACACATCCTAAATCTAGGGACATAAGCATGTACATAACTGAACAACATCATTTAAGTAATCATATATATAATAAATGACAATTCAAATACTTATCTTTGTTTAGTTGTTGGGTGGACTCCCTCTCGATCTTTGCTTTCTGGAGTGTGCTCCCTCTTGATCTTTGCTTCCTAGATTACCTATCCTTGAACTTATATTCATCATGTATCACTATGCATACTTACTAGCATCATCATTGTGTTATCCTCGAGGTATCATACATACATTCATTAGTATAATCTTAATACTATCAAAAACATTATGACTCTAAATAATCTTAAACATGTATGGTCAAGATCATTTCATACACAGATAATTGATCACAATTCTTCTACTCATGCATATTCCTATTTGACCATAGGACTTTTCTGGTTAGTCATATCATCAATCAAAGTAAGAAGCATAATATGCCTAAACCCATGATTACTCAAACCTCTAACTCCATGAATAATCGTTTTCAATCATACCAAGTATACTTATATAAGAGATCCTATCACGAGGTAGGATTTTAACTTGATATAGAAAAAAAAACATACCTGGATTAGCATGCTGGCTAGTTATGTCTAACATACCCACATAATGTCTTCTTGTTCTCTTCAATGAATTGTGCTAGTAACCTACATATCTCATAGTTTAACCATTATAGAACCAAGTTATACATACCTCGTAAGTAGATCTTTTATGTGATCCATGACAATGGATGAATCTTTGTCTTCATGACACCATGGTCATATGTTCTTGAACTAGAACATGATTTGTCTTTCTTGATGTACCTTTAATGTTAGTAGACAACATCAACCTCATACAACATCACAATACATTACTACAATCATAAGTGTCAAAACCCTAATCAATGAGAATCTGCATTCATAATTTTATTAAGGTGATAGGACAAGTCTAAAGTTAATCAAGATTGTACTAACCTTAATGAAGACAAACATACCATAAACTTAATCATGAAGAAATCTCAAAACATACCTGGATAAGTCATACTTGTCGAGATTGCTTGCAATCCTATTATGTAAGGTCTTAGCCTCATATCCCTCTGAAACAGGAACTTGTTCACTTATGCAGGTGACCAATCCATTCTCTTCTAGGATTAACCCAATCCACTTTGATTTGCTGAGACTAGATCTAGAGTTGGATTAGGAATTGTCAGAGAAACCCTAAAAATTCAAAATTTGAATTTCAAACTTCTGAAAGGATAGGAAGATGCGCCTTTCTGAGCTGGTCAGTCTAGTATACTCAAAATTTGAAAACTGCAAAGTTTCACCCCTCAAAATTGCCTTTTAGATTTCTGGATTCACTCGGGAGGACCCTGACTTAGGGTTTGATCAAGCCTGACCTTTTGCCCAACCAAAAAATTCGATCTTGGTATCTAAATTTCTATTTTTATGAGGAGCATCCAGCCGTGGTCTCTGATTCAAAAAATTCCAACATTCTCCGAAACCCTAAATTCCCGGAGCCATGAATGAAGGTGCTCAAAATCCAATTATGTTTTCACAAAAATATGCACCTGATTATTTCTGGTGTAACTCTGAAATTTCAGATCTACAGGGTCTGAAAATTTGTCCTCTAGTAGCCTAACCTATTATCTTTCCAACCCCATAGGTGTGACCTCAAAATGGATTCTCTGAGAGAGAGTTATGCCAAGTGTCGCAATGTGACTTGTTTATGGGATAAAACAAGAGAGCGAACTTGTATGGAGTGCCATGTGTCACTGGTTCAATTTTGGCCTTTGAAAAATGGACCTATGCAAGTACAGTTTGTGCCCTACTTGACACATTTTATGCAATTTCATTTGGAGCTTCCTATGTTGTGACCATTTTTCCCAGGTCACTTGTTTATGACTGAGATCTGGAAGAGGCAGAAACCCTATATTGTACAGATCATAAATCTGAAAGTACAACGAATTAGAGGCTCTACTTTGGACACAAGGTACATGGGGATCTTATCTTCAACCTATAATATTTTCATATCTTGAAACTTTTTCAAAATGAATTTATAGCGAAACTTCTACGATGACTAGTTTTTGCTATATCAAGCCCTAGCTTCGCAAGTGCAACAAGTGTCACAAATTCCATACCATGCCTTCTTTCAGGCTAGCTCTGATACCATGTTGTTTTTTCAGAATTTCAATCTGATCTAGGATATTAACTTAGAGAATAACATGTACAACATATCTACAGCATATCAATAATGGACACAATAATGCAATCACACAAGAGACATGGAGTTTTACTGGGGTAAACCAAGAAGGTGAAAAACCCTACAACTTACTCAGAGATAGATAGAGCAATGATACAACTCAAGTACAAGAGATAGTTTTCCTGGCAGTAGCTTCTCTTCCTCCATTAGTGTGCCACTCTCCAATGAGTGTGTGAGTGAGAAAGTGAATGATCAAATAGAGTGCCTCCCGTACTCTATTTATACTTGACTTGACTTGTCTAATAACCTTTACTAGGTCAGCATTAACTTAACCACATAACATATTGTTGACAGGGTCGACCCCCACTAGGGTGGTCTAATAACCCATTTACCCACATGACTCATACAGGTCTGACCCCATCAAGGTGGTCTAATAACCCATCAAGTTATGACACTTACAATATAAATGATGACACTTCCGTATAGAGGAATAATAACATCTCTATAGGAATACAAACACTTCCGTATAGGGGAAGAATAAAATCTCTATAGGAATACAATATACATAGGTGAAATACATTCCGAAGTTACAATTACATGAGCTTGGATGAGGAAATTTTCTTGAATCATACCTCCCATAAGGTTGGTTGGGGTTTACCCCAACCATTGGCTGCAAAGTGAAATCATTTTGGAAAGAGCTCCACACATATGCAAGTGGATTTCCCCCTTGGGTTCCACTCCACTGAGATTGAGAGTAATTCCCTCCAATTGAAATGGGAGCTGAAAAGAAAGCATTACTACAAGGAAAAAAAGAGCACTCTCTATACATACATTTGATGATTGAACATTACTTGGTTGAAAACCAAAACCTATAAAGGGATTTTGACTCGTGTAAGGTGCAGTAGAGTGAAAAGGAATAGATCCTACAAAAGGAGCAGAAGGAGGAATATGTACTCCAAACCAAGCGAATCCTTGACAAAGTGAAGCATAACTATTAGGACCAGTCTAGAAGTTCTAAAAGAAAGGGGACAATGTAAAAGTGACACTAGTGATCCCAACAAAAGGTACACCAGATGACCCAGTGTAAGATCCAAAGGGTGTAGAATAAGTAGCAACTTGAGTTCGAGATGACCCTAAGGATGATGAACTAAAGTTCAAAGATACAACTGAAGCAGCAGATGACTACATTGTGTAAAATTCAAGCACAACATATATATGAAACAAGAACAACAGTTACTAGAGATGCATGCGGAAAATTGTGTGTCAAAATACTAGTGAAAAAGGTTTGCAATAGTTCATGCATTATCATTAACTCAGATGATGTTTACAATGTGTAAAAATGGAAATAATAGACAACCAATTTGAATCCTAGGGAGGTCATTCGAATTGAATGCATGGGAGTGGCTTACATGGCAGTTAACACCACTCGGCACATCAATTAACCACTTAAACACCATGTAATTGACTTTAACACACTCTAAAATTGTCTAACCAAGTCTAACTGAATCGAGAACTCAATTGAAAGCTCAAAATTAGAAGAGGGTGCCTTTCTGACTTTAGTTAACTAAATATTAGGTGAAATAACACCAGATTAAGTCAAACTGGGTAGGAGGGCACCTTTCTAACTCCAATTAGCTGAATATAATAATAAATGTTGTCAGTTGGACTGAGTAGAATGCTTTAGTCATGCAAATCACCTCTGTTGGCTCCCTGAGTGATGGAGGAGGCCCAGTTCATTGAAACTGATGATCTGTTGATGATGTAATCACATAATTGAGTCAAAATACTTAGGATAAGTGGAAAATTAAGTTGTGAAGCCCAAATAAATGATGCGTGGTTGGACAATGCTCCAACACCCCCCCTTAAGATAATCTCAAGCGGATGAGTAAAATAAAATAATAAAAGGGCCCTGGAAACAAAGTCCATAGGTCACTCAATACAGAAACAATCCAAAAATGCGCAAAAAATCTAAGTGAGGAAAGAGGGAAAAACCCAGTGGGAAAGAAAACCCCCCCTCAAACTGAACACTGAAGGATATAATATGTCCTCACCATTGTAGAACTCACCCCCAATAGTGAACGTAGGTAAGAGAATTTCTTCTTAGTGAGGCTCTTGGTCAAGATGTCTGCAATTTGCTCTTCTGTAGGGAAATATTGCAGTACAATGGTTTTGTCATGCACAAGCTCTCGGATGTAGTGCATGTGGATCTCGATATGCTTGGTCCTCTTTCTCTGAACCGGATCTATTTATATATTGATAGGACTGATTGTCACAAAAAATGACAGAAGTGGTGCTACCAGTATCAAACTCTGCGGGAATACCCTGCAACCAAACTGCCTGAATGCAAGCATTGACTGCTCCTCGATACTCTTCCTCTGCTAAAGATAGGTAAATGGTGGCTTGATTTTTACTTGAACAACAAATAGGCCTTGTTCCAATCATGAAAACATATCCGAAATTGGACTTCTGATCAGTGCTATCACCCACCCAATCTGGATCAGTGAATCCAACCAAGTCAAGATCGGAATCCGCAGCATAGTGAATGCCAAAATGTCTCATACCATGCACATAATGCAAGATCCTTTTGGCTTCCTTCCAGTGAAGCGCATTGGGATGTTGCATGTACCTTGACACCGCACTCACAACATAACAAATATCAGGTTTAGAGTATGTCATATACAAAAGACTACCAAACAATTGTCGGTATTTTTTCACTTGATGTGACAATATATATTATGGATTTTCCCATGAGGGTTTCTTGTAGCAAGTTATTACATGGAACTTAAGGTTTTGATCAAAAATGTTTTTTTTCTCATGGTTCATAGATATAGATTTGTTTTTCTCATATTTTTATGTTCTTAACTTATAGTTGACCGGTTAGTCTCCCCTGGGGGAGAACATTGTTTGTTCCTCCACTATAGAGACTTCAGTGCCTGTTGAGATATTGTAACTTCAAAGAATATTATATTTTGTACTTTATTATTCCAGAGATGATTCATCCCTCCAAGGTTATTCTATTATGTATTCGGAGATGTTTATTCCTCCTTCGAAATGTGGTAACTTGGGTTATTAGACTTCCCTAGTGGGGGTCGCTCCTGTATGTGTTATGTGGGTCAAAGGGTTGTTAGACCACCCTAGTGGGGTTGGCCCAGTCAGTTGTAGTGGGGTGTTTAACCCAGTGGTAAAGTTGGTTCCAACCTAGTTAATATAAAGTACAAGTCGGAGATGTGTATAAATAGAGGAGGTGTGTTCCTCATTATACACACACTTCCCTCACTTGAAATGTAGCGCACTTGTGGGAGAGAGGTTTGCTATGGAGGAGGAGGAGATCATGTATTGGTTTGCATCTTTGTATATTGCTTTTCATCTATATCGAGGAAGCTTTGCTAGGTTTTCTACCCCATGAGGGTTTCCCAGGATAAATCTGTGTCTCTTGTGTTTATGTTGTGCTTGTTGTTTCTTCAATGATCTTGTATATGCTATTATTGTGAAATGGAATGTAATGATGCTATTTTCTTTCTTAGCATATTGAATCTTAACATGGTATCAAAGCTAACCTGAAGGAAGGCAATGTATGGCACTTACGACACTTGCTTCACTTGCGACAATTTGAAGGTTTGGGTTTTACATAGGAAAAACTAGTCATCGTGGAACTTTCGCTATAAATCCATTTCTACGAATTTTCAGGATCTTAAACATCTACAGGTCATAGATAACATCCCTAGGTACCTTGTGTCCAAAGGACACCCTCCTATTCATTGTAATTTGTGATTTATGATCAGTACAAGTCAGGGTTTATGCCTCTTCTAGATCTCAGTCAAAATAAGGTGACCTTGGAAAAAAGGTCATAACTTGGGCTAGGAAGCTCCAAATGAAATTTCATAAAAAGTGACAGGTAGTAAACAGACTTTACTATCACAAGAAACATGTTTAGAGGCCGAAGTTGAGCCAGTGACACATGGAATGCCATACAAGTTCGCTCTCTTGTTTTATCCCATAAATAGGTCATGTTGCGACACTTGGCATAACTCTCTTTCAAAAAATCCAATTGAGGTTAGACCTATCGGGATGGAAAGATGACAGGTCAGATATCACAAAAAAAAATTTCAGACCTTGTGGAGCAAAACGTTCGGAGTTACAGCAGAAACAATCAAGTACATATTTATGTCAAAACATAATTATTTTTTGAGCACATTCATTCATGGATTTCGGAATTTAGTGTTTCGGAGAAAGTTATAATTTTTGGAATCAAAGTCCACGACTGAATGCTACTCAGGAAAATCAAAATTTAGAGACCAATATTGAATTTTTTGGTTGGGTAGAATACCGGGCTTGATCAAACCCCAGTTCGGGATTTTGATCGGAAAGATGGAAAATTAGGGCTTCATTAAAAGTTGGAATTTTTTAAGTCTGTGACCATGGCTGGAAGCTCCTCAGAAAAAATAAGAGTTTAGAACCTTGGATCAAACCTTTTGATTGGGCAGAAGGGTGGGCTCCATCAAACCCTAGTTCGGGATCCTGTCCAGAAGATCCAGAAGTTTCAAAGGTAATTTTGAGGGGTCAAATTTTGGAGATTCCAAAATTGAAGTATGCTAGTTTGATCAGCTTAGCAAGACATATCCTTCCATCCATTCAGAAGTGTGAAAGTCAAAGATTTAATTTTTATGGTTTCTCTAGCAAATCCTAATCAAGCTCCAGATCAAGTTTTAGGGGGATTTGAGGCTAAGGCCTTACATAAGAAGACTACAAGAAGTCTCGACAGGTATGACTTAAGGAGGTTCAGGTATGTCTTGAAATCTAATTCCTGATTAAGTTCATAATATGTTTGTCTTCATATTATTTATTAGTACAATCTTAATTAATGTTAGAATTGTCTTATCACCCTAATAATAGTGTGAATGCATGTGAATGATATAAGACATTCATTGATTAGGGTTATATGATTGTACTAATGCACTGTGCTGTTGTATGAGGTTGATGTTGTTTGCTAACAAGATACAAGTACATCACGAAAGACAAATCAAGTTCCATGACCATGACAACATGAAGACAAAGACTCATCCATAATATTTGATCACATAGAAGTTGTACTTGCAAGGTATGTATGACTTTGTTCTAGTATGCTTAACCTCTTAACCTATGAGATATGTAGGTTCCAGCATAGGATCTCTAAATCATTGAAGAGAACAAAGAAGATATTGATTAGGTATGTTAGACATAACTAAGTAGGTATACTAATCCAGGTATGTTTTCCTATGTCACGTTAGAATCTTACCTTGTATTAGGATCCCTTATATAAGTATACTTGGTATGATTGGTTATGCTTATTCACAAAGTTAGTAATCAAGGGTTTATGCATATTATGTCTCTTATCTTGATTGATGATTTAACTAACCAGAAGAGTACTATGATCAAACAAGAATATGCATGAGTAAAAGAAGACTTCCTTCAAACCCTGAATACTACTGTTTATTATCTATGGTCATGACTATACATATTCAAGATTATTTAGAATTATAATGTTTTGATAATATCGATAATATACTAATGAATGTATGTTTGTGTATGAGATCATGAGGATGACACTTGGGCATGCACAGTGGTACATAATGAATAGAAGTTCAAAAGACATATAGAAGATCAAGCAGGAGGCAACCACACAAACATAAAAGATAAGTATTTGAGTTGTTATTTGAAACAGTAAATGATATTGCTTGTAATATATTACATGCATGTTTAGAATATATCATGTTGAGTGTAAACATTCATATAGCATTGAACAGTATACTACTAATATGCAAATGATTGGTAAGTTGGACAAACATTCCATTGTTGCTTGTCTAGAATGAAACCTCTTTGCTGACATGCTGAGAGCTATGCACACTCTTGATAGAATGTTCTGGTAGAGATGGAAGGCATCTAGATAGCCACTGTATGCATACAGGATATGGAAAAGTGTTGTGCCAAAGTATTGGTCAAGATAGTTGCATAACTATGTAAATGATATATGTATGCATAATAGGTTATCATGTCAATGTGATTTGATGATTATGAAGTATTACTAATCATATACTTAATCTTGATTTGTAGGAAAGATCATGAAGAATGATGAACACCGAACAAGTGATGGATGTTCAACAAGAAGATTTACAAATCAAACAAAATATACAAGGCTCATGGCTAGAAGATTCTCTTAGAAAGAGGAAGAGAATCATGACGAGATGTTTTCTCCAAGTGGCTAGATAAGACCATTATCTTAATGGTGTAATTAAAGAAGGAGTGTGATTCAAGTTCTGTATGGGTACTCAAGATCGATAGTAATTTGATGAGCTTAATGATCACCATGGGTGATGTGGATCTCAACCTTTGCCACAAGGTTGAATATGGTTTCTATACAAAGATGACATAGATGCAAGAAGGAACTCACCATAGAATTTGAATGATATTGAGACTCATATCAATAGACCCATCTGATGAGAGATGGCACAAATAGATGGCTGCAAAAATGAAAATGAAAGATCTCAGTTTTATGCATTACTTCCTAGTTCTGGAAGTATGCAAAGGCTCAGAAGGAATATTTCTCAACCAAAGAAAGTATTCCGAGAAATATTAAAAGGATTTGATATGTTGGAATGGCCACTCTCATGGATTCCAACTTGAAGTTGCTAGCTGATGACTCCTCAGAATTAGTTGATGTGACTCTGTACATATATATTATTAGGTCATTGATGTATTTGACAAATACCAGGTCAAATATAAGCTTTGTTGTGAACACCTTGAGTCAGTATCTAGTGGAAACTAGATGTGTTCACCTGATAAGTTGCAAAGCATGTGATGAGGTACCTAAAGGGTACGATAGACTTTGATCTATGTTATCTTAGAGATCATGACTTCAGATGGCTACACATATGTTGATTGAGCAGAAAGTGTATCAGACAGGAAGAGCACATAGAGAGGATGTTTTTTGTCTGGGATCAGCCATGATCTCATGGTTTAGCAGGAAGTAATATAGTGTGGCTCTCAGCACAAGCGAAATATGTGACTGCATGCTCTGCTAGTTGTGAAGCAGTATGGCCTCAGGATTGTTTAACTTAGAAATGGACCCTACTATGATCCTACGTGACAAACAGAGTTGTATGAAGATGGCAGAGAATCCATTGTTCCATGATACGTCAAAGCACATAGAGATATGACATTTCTATATACAAGATATGGTGTAGAAAGGAACTATAAATTTTGAATTTGTAACAGGTTACCGATGTACTAACCAAATCTCTACCTCAAGAAAAGTTTGAGTATTTCTGAAACAAGCTTGGAAGGACCCTCCTCGAAAGGGGGAGTGATGTGGTCACTTATGATGAGATTTCCTACATCAATAGTGAGGTCGATGATGTGGATACGTATATTGGTGATACCGATAGAGAGGTTGGTGGATGGTCCTTAGACAGGTTCTAAGTTGACAAGGGGATTGCATCATCCTTGAACACATGTTCTAAAAGGATCCGTAGATAGATGTCTTCGAGAATGAAGTCCTTGGTGGACAAGTGGGGATTGGATCATCCCTAGACTTCAATCCTAAAGAGAGTCGTAGATGTATGGCCTCCAAGAATAAAGTCCCTAGTGGACAAGTGGGGATTGGATCATCCCTGGACTTCAGTTCTATAGAGAGTTGTAGACGTATGGTCTCCGAGAATAAAAAACTTAGTGGACAGGTGGGGATTGGATCATCCCTGGACTTTAGTCCTAAAGTGAACCATAGACACATGTCTTCGAAAATGAAGTCCTTAGTGGACAAGTGGGGATTGGATCATCCCTGGACTTCAGTCCTAAAGTGAGCCGTAGACACATGTCTTCGAGAATGAAGTCCTTAGTGGACAAGTGGGGATTGGATCATCCCTGGACTTCAGTCCTAAAGAGAATTGTAGATGTATGGTCTCCGAGAATAAAGTCCTTAGTGGACAGGTGGGGATTGTATCATCCCCAGACTTCGGTCCCTTGAATTGATCCATAGATGTATGGTCTCCGAGAATAAAGTCCTTAGTGGACAAGAGGGGATTGTATCATCCCCAGACTTTGGTCCCTTGAATTGATCTGTAGACGTATGGTCTCCATGAATGAAGTCCTTAGTGAACTAATGGGGATTGAATCATCCCGGAACCACTAGTTCAAAATGTACATGATGGGGATTGCATCATCCTAGAACCACTATTTCAAAATGTACGTGATGGGGATTACATCATCCCGGAACCATTAGTTCAAAATGTACATGATGGGGATTACATCATCCCGAAACCACTAGTTCAAAATGTACGTGATGGGGATTGCATCATCCCGGAACCACTAGTTCAAAATGTACGTGATGGGGATTGCATCATCCCAGAACCACTAGTTCAAAATGTACGTGATGGGGATTGTATCATCCCTGGACTTCGGTCCCTGAATTGACCCGTAGACAAATGTCTCCGAGAAGTGGTCCCTAGTGGACGAGAGGGGATTGTATCATCCCTGGACTTCGTTCCCTGAATTGATCCATAGACATATGTCTCCGAGAAAGTGGTCCTTATATTTTGTCTAAGTTGACGAGTGGACTGTATCGTCCCTAGACATGTTATGGTGTCTTAAATGAATCATGTGTTTTGCAGAGTATGCTGTTATTGAGGATACTTGTATTGATATTGATGATATGTATACTTGTATTGATAAGGATACTTGTATTGATTATGTGTATACTTGTATTGGTGTGGATACTTCTATTGATGATGTGTATACCTCTATTGGTGTGGATACTTGTATTAATGATGTGTATACTTGTATTGGTGTGGATACATGTATTGATGATGTGTATACTTGTATTGGTGTGGATACTTGTATTGATAATGTGTATACTTGTATTGGTGTGGATACTTGTATTGATGATGTGTATACTTGTATTAGTGTGGATACTTGTATTGATGATGTTGTTGATTGTGATGATCTAGATGACAATGCTGCTGATCGTGATGGTCTAGATGACGATGATGTTGATCGTTATTATCTAGATGATGATGTTGTTGATCATGATGATCCAGATGATGATGTTGCTGATCATGATGATCGTATGATGATGATGCGGATGATCGTGTAATGACGATGCTGATGATCGTGTAATGACGAAGTTGATGATCATGTAATGGCGATGATGATGATCGTGTGATGACGATGCTGATGATCGTGAGGATCTAGATGATGCTATTGTTGTAGTTGTTCAAGTGCTACAGAAGATAAAGACTCAATACTGAAGATGTTGATGTTCCAGTATTGAAGATGTTCCAGTAACTGCTTGAGTTACTGATGATGTTGAGAAAGCTTCCAATGATTTATAGATGTATCATGTATGATGTTGATGACTCCTTGCTTGTGCAAATGCTGTTATAATATCCTTCTCGTTAAGGTCGAGTGTTGAGATATTGTAACTTCAAAGAATATTATATTTTTTACTTTATTATTCCGGAGATGGTTCATCCCTCCGAGGTTATTCTATTATGTATCTAGAGATGTTTATTCTTCCGTCGAAATGTGGTAACTTGGGTTATTAGACTTCCCTAGTGGGGGTCGGCTCTGTATGTGTTATGTGGGTCAAAGGGTTGTTAGACCACCCTAGTGGGGTCGGCCCAGTCAGTTGTAGTGGGGTGTTTAACCTAGTGGTAAATTTGGGGCTGACCTAGTTAATATAAAGTACAAGTCGGAGATGTGTATAAATAGAGGAGGTGTGTTCCTCATTATACACACACTTCCCTCACTTGAAATGTAGCGCACTTGTGGGAGAGAGGTCTACTATGGAGGAGGAGGATATCATGTCTTTGGTTTGCATCTTTGTATATTGCTTGTCATCTATATTGAGTAAGCTTTGCTGGGTTTTCTACCCCATGAGGGTCTCCCAGGATAAATCTGCGTCTCTTGTGTTTATTTTGTGCTTATTGTTTCTTCAGTGATCCTGTATATGCTATTATTGTTAAATGGAATGTAATGCTGCTATTTTCTGTCTTAGCATATTGAATCTTAACATTGCCTAAGTTCACGGGAAGAACTCAACAAGAGGTGTCTTTTTTTAACTTGTTATGTATTGTTAGTTGATTTTAGTTTTGTAATAAATGCATTTATTTGACTATTTGAGCACTTGGTGTTTGCATCCATTGATAGAGGAGAGCAGTCAGGTTCCCCACACCATAGAGATTTTTGTGCCTAAGTTCCTAGGAATAAATGAGCAAGAGGTATCGTTTTTTAACATGTTACATTGTTAGTTGATGTTAGTTTCATAATAAATGCATATATTTGACAATTTTAGCACTCAGTGTTTGTATCCATTGAGAGCGAAGAGTAGTCAAGTCCTCCCCACCATAGAGACTTTAGTGCTTGAGTTCCGACGAAGAACTAAGCAATGGGTATCTCTTTTGAACATGTTACATTGTTAGATTATGTTAGTTTTGTAATAAAAGCATCTATTTGACTATTTAAACACTCAACATCTACATCCATTGAGAGAGGAGAGTAGTTAGGTGCCCCCACTGCACAAACATCCATGCCTAAGATAGGGGATAAATAGAGATAGGTAAAAAATTTCCTAGGTACATTTCTTCACACATGTTTAACTATTTCTCTAATGTTTGAATTCATGTATGTTTATAGTTATCACCTAGAGATCCCTCAACTCAAGACTTGACAAGTGTAGTCAAGGAAGTATTTTTTGTTGTATTGGAGATGGAAACATCTCACATAGAGGTAAGTATTTTAAAATTTGTACCATGTTAATTCATGTGTTTGATAACTGATTCAAGCATACAGCATATAACTATTTGAAATAATTGGTTTCTTATATCCATTGCCATTATCCAATCCTCCTCCCTCAAGTTCAACTACTAATGGTGTTGAGATGGATGTTCATCTAATGGCACCAACTCCTACCCAAGAAAGAGAATATCCTAGTCGAGATTCAATCTTTATGGTAATACATATTCATCTTGTATATATTATTATATTAATGATTTTAAGTGTTTTATTCAATTCAATTAATGTTGTTCATAATTGGTGTATAAAATTATTAGTGATCTGTAATTTTTCCATATGATGATCATAGAGAGGAGATCCTTGAGGAGGAGGTTGACATATTCACACATACTTAATTTACAGGTCGACAATAGGTCGACCCTTGACATAATTTACAAGGACTCGACCAAAATACAAGAGGTTGTCACTGACTAACTTTGTATGGCTATTTACCACCTTTTTGTTTCCACATTTTTTGACTAGTTTTTAAGAGCCAACCAGCATTAAGCATCGACTAAATATGGCATCGACCATTTACACATAATTTCTATAATTTTCCTTTTTCATTAGTGAACTTCTTTGACATCAATGAAAATCATACTCAACATTCTCCCCCTTTTTCATTGATGACAACAACTCTTCAAAATTCCCCCCCTTTGACATTAATGACAAAGGATCTCAAAACTCCCCCTGTCATCATTTCTCCCCCTGTAAACTATATCCATATTTTTTTGTGATAGGGTACAATATTCAGTTTATACTAAGGAAGAGGGATAACCCCCAACTTCTTCCTAAGATAGGAAAAAGACCGTCCAGTTAATGTCTTAGTAAATATGTCTGCAATCTGTTCCTTTGCATCAACATACTCAAACTTGACAACATTTTGTGACACTTGTTCTATTAGAAAGTGATATTTTATTGGAATGTGCTTGGTCTTGGAGTGCATAATTGGATTCTTGGATATGTTTATAGAACTCGTGTTGTCATAGTGTATCACAATTGGGTCCTCATATTTCATAAGTAGATCTTCTAATGTTTGTTTCATCCAGATTACTTGAGTACAACATGATGCAACAATAATATACTCAGCTTTTGTTGTAGAAAGTGAAATGGAGAACTGCTTTTTACTTATACATGATACCAAGCAATCTCCCAAGTAAAATGTTTCTCCACTGCTGCTCTTTATATCATCAATACTTGATTCCTAATTTGCATCAGTAAATTCCTTTAGAGTGAAGTCATTTCCTTTTGGATACCATAAACCATACTCAATAGTTCCTTTCAGATATCGAAGGATTCTTTTTACTTTTGCCACATGTGTTTCTTTGGGGATTGATTGGAATCTGGAGACCAAGCCTATGGACTACATCACATACGGTCTTGTAGTTGTTACATATAGAAAACTACCAATCATTGACCTACACGTGGTATAATCTACCTCCAAAGTCTCATCATCCTTGCTTAATTTACAACTAGTGACCATAGGAGTACTAATAGGTTTTGAGTCTTCCATTTTAAACGCTTTCAACATATCTTTGATATACCGAGTTTGAGAGATGAAGATCCCTTTTTTCTGATTGAGATACTTGTAATCCAAGGAAGAATGTATGTTCACCAACATTGACATTTCAAACTCCTTCATTTCTGAAGCAAACTTTACACTTAGAATTTGTAGATCACTTCCAAATATGATATCTATGTAGACAACAACATTGATCATATTTTTGTTTTCAAACATTATGTAGAGATTACTATCAGTGGCACCTCTTCTATATCCTTGCTACTTCAAGTACTTGTCCAGTCTTGAGAACCATGCTATTGGATCTTGTTTGAGTCCATAGAGTGCATTTTTTAGTTTGCAAACATAATCCCTATTCTGTGATAAGAGAAAACCTTTAGGATGTTCAACATAGAATTCCTCTTCAAGTTCTTTATTAAGGAATGCATATTTTACATCTATTTGGTATACTTTGAAGTTTTTGTAGCATGCAAATGCTAAAAACATTCTAATGGATTCAAGTCTTTCCATGGGTGCAAAATTTTCTTTAAAGTCAATACATTCTAATTGACCATATCCCTTGCATACGAGTCTGGATTTGTTTCTTATCACTTGACCATCGTCATTAAACTTGTTCTTGAAAATCCATTTTGTCCCAATAACATTCATGCCTTTTGGTCATGGAACAAGTTCCCAAGTTTGGTTTTTCTCTATTTGGTCCAACTCATCATTCATGGTGCTGATCCAATCATTATTTATGCTAGATTCTGCAAATGGCTTTGGATCAACTAATGAGATTAATGCTTGTTCTCGAAACATCAGTCTTCTTCTTGTACTGAATCCTGCATTCTTGTCACCTATGATTAGATTTTCAGGATGATTCTTTTGAATTGTTCTAGATGGATTTATTGTATCAGTTCTAGGACAGTCTTCGTCTTCACTTTCATGTGTTTCTCCATCTTCTTTTTCTTCTTTTTCTTGTTCTCAAACCTATTGTTTTTTAGAATCTTCATCTTTCTCTTCACCATCAGTTTCTTCATCATCCTCATTTTCCTGAATTTTATTTTTTCTTGGTTTAGTGTCATCAATAATTACACTTGCACTTTCTATGATATTCTGTGACCTTAGATTATAACATATGTACAGTTTTTTAGTGGATGAATATCCAAGAAATATTCCCTCATCTGTCCTGGAGTCATTTTTTCCAAGATCATCATCATATATCTTTATGTAGCACTTACTTCTAAAGACTCTAATGTACTTGAATGATATTTTTCTACCAAACCATACCTCATAAGGGGTCTTATCATTATTTACTCTGAGATGTCCTATGTTTTGTATATAAACAATTGTATATATTACTTCTCTCCAATAGTTATCTGGAATTTTAGCTTCACTAAGCATGGTTATGGCTTCTTCTTGAACTGTCATGTTCTTTCTCTTAATGAATCCATTTTGCTAAGGAGTTTTTGGGGTTGAAAACTACCTTTTGATTCCATGAGTTTCACAAAACTCATTGAATTCATTTGCGGTAAACTTACAACCATTATTTGACCTTAGAAATTTAATTTTGAGATTTGTTTCATTCTCAACTAGTGCTTTAAAATATTTAAACTTCCCAAAGGCTTCTGATTTTTCCTTGAGGAATGTCACCCAAGCCATCCTTGTATGATCATCGATGAATAACATAAAGTGACGTTCACCTTGCATGCTTTTAGTACTTGTAGGTCCACAAAGATCAGTGTGAATTATTTCTAATGGATGTGATGTTGTATGCTCTTTGATCTTGAATCTTGCTTTTGTTTTTTTCCCATGAAGACAATGTCTACAAACATAGTTTGGAGGTTTTATGATCTTTGGAAAGTTTCTTACGGCTCCCTTCTTACTTAATTTTACAAGATTGTCAAACTTAAAGTGCCCCATCCTTCTATGCCATAACACACATTCATTAGCCTGACTCATGTAACATTGTTCTTCATTTTCTAGAATGTATACATTTCTTGGAGTTCTCATAGCAGTCCCAATAAGTTTTCCTGAATTTTTATTTATAATTTCACATTTCTTGGAGTCAAATATGCAAATGTTCCCTTGATCACATGTTTGACTCACACTTAGGAGATTGAGTTTTAAATTTTCTACTAGCAGAAAATCTTTTTCCTTAACCTTGTTTCTAAGAACCATTGTACCCTTCCCAATTATTTTAGAAGATAAATTATCTCCAAAAGTGACTTTTCCCTTTTGATCTCTATTTAGGCTTATGAAATTGCTTGGGTCTCTTGTCGTGTGCTTTGAACATCCACTATCCATGTGCCATAGATTTTGCTTTTATGTGGCACATAGAGCTATCGAAAATATTTCTTTCACATCTTCTATCATTTTCCAAGCCTTTATTTGCTCCTTGCCTTTAGTTGTGGCTCTTTTTTAAATAGGAATAATTGGTTTTCATTTTCTAGCTATATGCCCATAGTTACCACATTTGTAGCATTCTATGTCATACATCTATAAGGGTGCAAAATAATTATGCCTTCTTCCCTTTGGAAGATCACTAGACTTGTATTCCTTGCAGGGAGATTTCTGATTATGTTTTTCGTACATCCTACAATTAGATGCTTTATGCCCAAAATTGTTACACACATAACAATTACCCAAAAAGAGTTACAGATTTCTGCTTGTCATTGGTCTTCTTGGGATTTTTTCTATCCTACCTTTATTTTGAAAAGAAGTAAATTTTTTATTATCTTCCTTTTCAACTGGGTCTTTGAGTACAACAGCATAAATATTTTTATCTTCATCTTGTATTGTGGAAGAGAATTGTTCTAACTTCATTCCTTTGTCATAACCTAATCTAGATTTATTACTGGATGAGCTTTGGCAACTTAGGATGTCATCTAGAGTTTTTGAGTTGCTCTTAAATTTAGATTGAAAGGATTCGTCATCAATATTCTTTCTAAGCAAGACCATTTAATCTTCAAACTTCTCTAATTCTTGCTCTCTTTTCTTCAGCTGCTATTCTAGATTGTTTTCAACCTTGTTAGCCTCTTGAAGCGGATTTTTTAAGTCAGCAATAATTCTCCTTGTATCATTGTCTTTTCTCTTTAAAGTCTGTCAGTTTGGTTTTTAATTGTTTGTACATACTTTTATACTTAGTTAAGTCTTCAAGAGAACTTATGAGCTCTGATTCAATATCTACCACTCCTAATTCTTCTTCAGGGTTTTCACTCTCTAATCCCATTAATAGAACATATTCTTCTTCATCTTCACTAGACTCATCTGAGCAGCTATCATACATGGATTAAAACGTCTTCTTTTTGTTTTTCTTCCTAAAACTCTTTTTTTTTCTTCTTGAATTCTCTAGGTCACTCATCATTGACTTCTTGTTTGGGATAAGGGCATTTGGAATCAAAGTGACCAATTCCTCCACAGTTGAAGCATTTTAAGGGCAATTTCCCTTTGTACTTATCAATACCCTTCTTAAGCTTTTTAACAAGAAGTGATTATTCGTCATTAGAGTCTTCTGATTGAATCTTCGTTTTAGATTTCTTAGTTACTTTTGATGCTTTAAAAGTTGCTTCCTTCTTTTGAGAATTATCTTAGCCAATCCTCATCTCATAAGCTATGAGGATACCATATAGTTCATTCATGGTGATATTGTCAATATTTTATCTATCTTCTAGGGTGGAAATCTTAGGATTGTAAATCATTGGAAGTGATCTTAGAAAATTTTCAACTATTTCCATTTCTTCCAATTCTGCTCCTAGCCCTTGAATTGCATTAACAATTTCATCAATTCTCTCAAGGTATTCTGAAATGTTCTCTTCTTCCTTCATTTTTAGACTTTCAAATTGAGATTTAAAAGTTCTGGAGTTTGGCCCTTTTTACCTTGGTGTCTCCTTCATAGATGGTCTGCAATTTGTCCTAGATCTCCATCGTTGTTTTGCAATGCATCACCATGGAAAAGACTGTTCTATTTAATCCATCCAAAATGGCATTAGCAACTTTTGCATTATATCCAAATTGTTTTATTCCTTCAAAATCCATGGGAGGAGATTTTGGATATAAATACCCTGATTCTACAGATAAACAAACTTCTATTCCAATAGACATTATATGACTTCTCATCCTAACACTCCAGAACACATGATCCCCACCATTGAATAGTGGAACATTGGAGGACATTTTTCCTTGTTGATTCCTAGTGATAAAAGATCTCTCCTCAAGTGGTTAGACTTTAGTGAAGAGACACGATTTGATACCAGTTGTTGGAAAATCAAGTAATACTGGGGAGGGTGAATTAGTATTTAGATATTTCTTCAACTTTTATCACTTTTAAGACAAAATCAAGAATAGAAACAGAGCACAGAATTTTATCGTGGAAACCCAATTGGGAAAGCCACAAACACTTTCTATTACTGCAAAATTATATTGACAAGTATTTGCAAGCACTAACTTGCTGTATTCTACAACATCGAATATTTTTAGCTACAATAGAAGGATGCAACGACACCCATGATTTTCAGCTACAAGTCAAGGATGCAACGACATCTTGTTTACCAGCAACAACTGGAAGGAAGCTACGACTTCCTACAACCTTTTGTATCATGTCCTTGCACCTCCCAAACACACTTTAAATGATTATGCATTTTTTGTTTTCTATACACCTTTTGATTTTCTATTTGAATGTACAGAGACACACTATTTGAAGGATTAAAGCATTGTTTATATACCCCCAATCGTTCCTCTTCACCTAATAGTTACAATTCTTCATCGTGACCCTTCACAAATAAAACTAATTTGAAATTACCTTTTTTTTTTATCCCGCACGTTTAACGGCGTGATTATAAAACTCTTTGAATATGAAATGCCAACTCCGACTTTCTTATTCATTGTTTTACAATATATCAATATTTACAGTCAATTTCGAATCCACCGTTCTAATTATGACTGGTCGATTTCGATGATGAGAGTTGGGACCTCAAAAAGACACTCTTAATTCAGCATCTCTAAATCCTCCATTTCGAATTTTGCTTGTTAATTCCGATTTCGAACTCAACTCCATTGTTTCGACTCCCACTTGCCGATTCTGATGTCAAACTCTGACTCCAAATTTTTGACTGCGATTCTGACTCATAACTCTGGTTCTGACTGACAATTCTGATTCTGACTCCAACTTTCTGACTACATATCTGAATCCGACTCGACTGGCAATGGTTTACAAGAGGTTGACTATTTATTTAATTTACAAGGACTCGACCACTCGACCATAATACAAGAGGTCGTCACCGACTAACTTTGTATGACTATTGACAACCTTTTTGTTTCGATATTTTCTAGTATTTTTTAAGAGCCAATGAGAATTAAGCATCGACTAAATATGGCATCAACCATTTACACCGGATTGCTATACTTTTCCTTTGTCATTATTGAACTTCTTTGACATCAATGACAATCATACTCAACCGGAATCTCATCACTGATCACATACACATGCACTGAACTCTAATTCTTAGCCAAAAATATGGGAAAGAATCCCCATAAATAAAATAGTATAATGGGATTATCAATTATTGTATGAAATCGTGGAAATGTAGATCACCTTAGGCTGTATCTATCATTTTTTATTAGGATTTGTTTTTAGCATAGGAAGAAGCATGAAACCCAACCTAAAATTTATGTAAATAAGCATGAAATGTCATAAGTATCAGGATTTGGAAGCACTAAGACCTTCATTCCTATATATTGTGTGTTTTTCATAGTTTTTATTTTGCTCCCAAAATGTGGTTGGTTCCATATTGGATTGTTATATTTTTCAATATCATTGGATTTGAATGTATCTAGTACTCGATTGAAGTTAGAAGTCAACAACTTTGTGATTATTAGCTACCAGTTTTTCCATTATGATATGAACACAACTAGCTATAAAATGCAAATAGCCACATTGAAAAATTAAGAATAGAAGTAAAAAAGGGGATTGCTAGAGCACTAAATTGTGGTAGTTGACAGCTGGAAGTGAGGTGGGGCTAGGTGATGTGTTAAATTAGATTTGCAAAATATAAAGTGAAAAATTACAAAATATAATTATAATACAAAAATAATTATAAATGCTAACTAATGCATTTTATACAACATTAAGTTTGATCGTGGACTTTTTTTATGTTTGCATATGGTAAAAATAGGTTAAATCAACTATGGAACTAAAGGGCACACATTTGAACACTCACTTGTAATTTATGATTGAAAGTTAAATGTGATACATGATGCATGGTTCATGGGTTAAATGAAAACAACATTACATTACATTCTTGTGATTTATCTTTGGTATGTGTTATTTGGTTCTTATGACATGTATGTTCCATTATAAGGTTGATGGTTAGCCATTAGTTTTTTCCGTGTGTTATTACATACTAATATTGTTGAACACATCAATGTTTATAGTTATTTGGGGCTTTATATAATGAGAGAACATGGCATGAAATATTCAAATTTTAGATAATGACATATTGGAATATTAGATAATGAGGGAGCACAGAGGACTTCATGACCTATCATATTCTCCATGAAAGATATTACTTCATCAATTTGGGTTTGTGGGGCTTTGGAAGAAATCCTAGTGATTATTTTGCTTGAACCAATCTTGAATCAAATTCCTAATCACAGTGTCTTTTAAGAGAGTAGTGTGGCCAATATTTCTCTCGCCAACAAGGTATATATTTTTGTTAAACATCATGACCTTGAACATGTATTCTTCTAAAATACTATTATGATACTAAATATATTGTGTTTGACTAAAATGGGGTATTTCCACAAAGTTCGAACACCTTAAGAAACCACTTAAATAACCATTTAACACATCTCACCTATAATATTGTTTGTCTTCAATAGGAAAAATGTATAGATAGTATCATCATTTTTACTTTAAGTCATCCAAGGAAATAAATATTGTTATTAGTCATGCGTGACCAATATAAATATGAAGTAATTATTTTAGGAACAAATGAGAAAAACCATAGTTCCTAATATACCTTAACAAGATGAGGACTAAGAGATGGAACCAAAAGAGAGAGGTTCCCATGGGTGGGATGCATTGTCATGAATCCAACAGAGTCAACGCTTCATCAATCAAAGCCACAATTATCATTTTATGTTGACTTGAACCTCGCCTCCTTAGGCCTTTTGGGGACACTTGGTGAATTTGTCACTAGGGCATAAAAACCCAACCGAGCATCAAGATTGCATTTTTTAAGCTCCTACATGTGTGTTTGTGCATATTTGACATAGGAACACTACCTATGGTACCAAGTTCTAGGAGTTTCATTTGACCTCATCATGCCAAAATTGCAGCCTCTTCCTAAGCAAAACCCTAGTTTCTAAGATCACTTAGCAAGATGAGCACCAAGAGATGGACCCACAAGAGAGAGGTTTCCATAGATGTAATTCATTTTCACGAGTCCATAAGAGTGCATTATTTATTGATCCAATCCATGGTTATCATTTTATGACGAGTTGAGCTTTCCTCCTTAAGCCTTTTAGGGACACTTGGTGAAGTTTTTACTAGGGCATAAAAACCCAAACCGAGTATCAGAATTAAGTTCTGTAAGATATTGAATGTGTTTTTGGGCATGTCCGACATGGGAAAACAAACTAACCATGGTTACAAGGTCAAGGATTTTCAATAGTTAGCCTCATCATACCAAAATTGCATAATATCTTAATGATAAAAACCCATGTTTCTGATATCCCTTAACAAGCCGAGCATTAGGTGATGGATCCATGAGAGAGAGGTCATCATAAATCCAATGTATTTTATGGTTTGTCAATCTGAGCCGTAGTCATTATTTTATGGTGATTTTCAACTCACCTCCTTAAGCCTTTTAGGGACACTTGGTGAATTTGTCACTAGGGAATAAAAACCCGATCGAGCATTGTAATTGAGTTCAATAAGATCCTTCATTTCTGTAATTTTAACATGTTTTACATAGGAACAATTAAAGGATCCCAACGTTGAGGAGTTTTAATAGTTGACCTCATCATGCC
Organism: Larix kaempferi; assembly: GCA_027924585.1. NCBI lineage: Eukaryota > Viridiplantae > Streptophyta > Pinopsida > Pinales > Pinaceae > Larix > Larix kaempferi. The sequence continues at coordinate 10,154,417 of BSBM01000407.1, forward strand.
AAAATTGCAGTCTCTTATTGAGCAAAATTCTATTTTTTAAGATCCCTTAATAAGATAAGCGCCAGGAAATGGACCCATGGGAGAGAGGTACCTCTAATTTGAATGCATTATCATGAGTCCAAAGAATTTGATGGTTCATCGATTCGAGCGATTATCATCATTGTATGGTCAGTTGCAACTCACCTCCTTAAGCCTTTCAACGACACTTTGTGAATCTCTCACTAGGGCATAAAATCCCAACCAAGGATCGAAATTAAGTTCTGTAAGCTCTTGCATGTTCTTAAAAACAACACCAAAATACATGATCATATTGCAGTAGTTAAAGAAGGGGTTTATAGTGATTCCATAGTACCCATAGCCTTAAATGGTGATAATAAGAAGTGTAAGGCTCTACTAATATCATACTATTTATCGAACATTATGCTTGGCATCCCATGATATGTGGATAGTGTTGTATCCATACATCTAACATTTTACAAAAAGTACTTCATTGGACTTGATTAGTGATATGAAGGGATATAAGTGGATATTGTTGATCATGCCACATATCCCATCACAAGAGTGGGATCCATCTCATTTTGAATTGCCTCAAGTAATTTTCTTGATCTTAGTGGTGTTTTATACATACATATTTATTTACTATTAGTGCACTTCCAATTTAAATTATGTTATACCTAGTCTGTATTGCTAATTTTTATAATCACTAAGTCATCATATGGAGGATATTCCTTAATATTAGACTATTTTTGGAGACAATTATTCAATATGATTGTTTGTAAAGGTTTCTAGTGGATCTAGTCAGATCCTAGCTAGTGCATGATAGTTAGAACTTGTGAAGCCTTTGAAGTAAGAGGCTATATCATCTTCACTATAGATAATTGTCGATAATAAAGTACATGGTGTAAGCATTTCCAGATTCCAATAATGAGAATACAAGCTTGTTCAAGCATAGTGAACTCAAGAAGAATGTTAATGTTTCCTTCCCAGGAAGTAAGCATTGGTAAATTGTCCTTTAATAAATGGTATCTAATTTGGTTAAAGGACCTTTTACATGCCATATTTCAACCTCATGCTGAGTTCTTTGATTAATATTTTCTATTATAATTTCAACAAATTCATCAACCACCAACTTGTGATTAAATTTGGTTCAATTAGCTTCAAAATGAATTTGATCACTGGGCTTATTGATGAACCTAGTAATTCCATGAGTTTTCAATACTTCATTGTACCCTTGTAGAAAATCCATCCAAAACAATGTTGGAAATATTGAGAGGGGGGGTGAATCAGTATTGATGACTCTTTACCCTTTCAAACATCAATTGTATCATTTAAACATTAACCATTATTAATGTTATTCATCATCACATAAACCATACACACTACACAAGATATTTAATGTGAAAACCCAAATGGGAGAAAACCACATAATTCTTTTCTTATATAATAACAAGATTACATTAATAGGAAGAACCAAATTCCAAGATTCTCTAGCATTGAGTGGAAGGAGGCACCAACCCCCTAATTTATAGGAACCAACATGAAGGAAGTTCCAATTCCTGATTTACCAACACTGTCTGGAAGGAGGCTCCAACCCCCTGATTTACAAGCTCCAACTTGAAGGAAGATCCAACTCCATGATTTACCAACAACGAATGGAAGGAAGCTACAAATACCTATCATTTATCCATCCTTCCAACCTGATATGAGTACAAGAGAATCAATCAATCATTTCCACTATCTCTGTCACAACATGTACCTATATCATTGTCTCTATCAATCTATACATGTTTCACTATCTATTTCAACCTGTATCACTTCCTCTGTTGACCTGTCATAATCATTATCTTCGTCACAATACCCCAATCACTGTCTCTGCAACTTGTATATTTGTCCCTATCAACAAGTATTTATATATCTATCTATGTACCTATATCACTGTCCCTTTCATAATTACTTTATCTATATCTCAATGCCAGAATCACTATCTCTGACACAATGTTATTTTTAATGTCACAATGGCACAATCATTGTAACATTGTCTCAATATTTATCAAACTATATCAACCTGTACATGGCTCAAATCTATACCCAAAAACAATCATCCATCGATTTCATTTTCATCCTCAACTTTTGCATCATGGACATTTTCAAAACATTGAATAGTCCAAGGATGATCCATATGCCAAAACATAACCATGGACTATACCAAGATAACCACTATGATCTATGCCAAGACCATAATACAATATTCCTAGATAATCACCATGATATATACCAACAAATAACCAATATATATTGTTACATCTCCAAGATTTGCATGTTAGTAATGTAGTGATTTTTAGAAAATTTGCATAAGATTAATGAAACTTCAAAATACAATTCATTCCTGTAAGGACCAAGATTATGAACACATTTCCTGATAATTGGAGATTAGTTAAATTGAAATATTCATCACGCCTCATCTTTTACTTGAAAACATGCTCATGAAGTTCTTACCGTGTAAAGGTTAACTGCATCCGTAATGGTCCATAACAATGTGGTCGTCACATCACATCAACATGAAGTATCATTTTAACAACATGAACATGAAATATCATTTTAACAACATTAACATGAATTATCATTTTAACAATATTAAAACGAAATACCCCTGGTCAAGATGCATTTGATCGTTGTGTTATAATCATCAATTATAAGATAGCACCTTTGAGGAAAAAATCATGCAACCGTCAAAAGGAATCATACGCATATAAAAGCCATGGAAATAACGAGACCAAGATATAACGTGGTTCACCCGAACTCGGGCTAGTCCACAAAGGTGTGTGTGCCGCTTTTATTATTCCTCAAAGAAAATTTACAACTACAACCCAATGGTTGCTTTAATCATCTTCCAGCTTTTCCAAAAGCTTCTCAATGAATGAGTAATTTGGTTGTTGCAACCAGATTTCTTCTCCTTCCTTCAAGTCTCTATCCCATAGAGTACTTTATCAAACATTCCACTACCTCACTTTGGGGTATTACTAATACTATAACATGTCCAAAATACTGAACATACTTTAAAGAGATATTAGGTTTAATATCTTAAACAAAGGATTTCATCTTATATCTTAATATACCTTTAAATCAACATACTACCATAAAAGATATTCAATGTATTTACATACTTTAAAGAGATATTAGGTTTAATATCTTAAACAAAGGATTACATCTTATATCTTAATATACCTTTAAATCAACATACTACCATAAAAGATATTCAATGTATTTACATACTTTAAAGAGATATTAGGTTTAATATCTTAAACAAAGGATTACATCTTATATCTTAATATACCTTTAAATCAACATACTACCATAAAAGATATTCAATGTATTTACATACTTTAAAGAGATATTAGGCTTAATATCTTAAACCAAGAAATATCCAATGTACTAAATGTTGGACTAAACTCTTCCTTCCAAACATCTCTATTACTATAGAAATATAACAACTTTCTTGATCTAGAGCTTGACCTTGAATCTAATCTTTCCAGTCCATACTCAACTCCGGACTGCCACGTATTACACTTTTTATCAGTACAACCAGATAATAACTCAATACTGTGAAGAAAATCTACTTATATAATTAAACTCAGAAAAACAAACACAATCAGTAAGCGTCACTAATATGTATAAATATGCGTTCCCGGTATTGATGCATCCATACTTTTTACACTTATTTCTACGTTATAAATAGAGATCTGTCATTGTTTATATACAACGACCTCTCGATCTGAAACAGAGTATATAAAAACTATACCTTATGAGATCGGTTAAAGGTTTCCTAAAATAAAACTCAAGATGTTTTTATGTCGAGATCCTGTTTCATATTAGAAATATCCATTGATACTAACTCTATCACCTATTAAGTACATAGATATATAAATTAAGAGAAAAGGACGATACCAGCTTAAGGAAAACCAGAAATAGAAGTTGATCCATCTTTCTGGCAGAGATTGCTAAAGTACGCAGAGTTTGCTTGTCGAGAAAGGTAGAAATGGAGAGTTCGACAGAGATTAAGGATATTATTAAAACCAACATTTTTTACTACGACTCTGCTAAGTTCAAGACAGAGGCGACGATGTGAATGAAATACAAAACCTGCTAAGGACATGATAGGTTCAAACTCTGTCAATAGGGATATTTTAAACAAATCGGAAATTCAATAACATTCTGGTCCAGTATATTAAAAGGAGAGTTTTCAGAAAATACTACGACGAGCAATGAAGTCAGCAGGGTTTAAATCGATCAACAATGGGGTTTAACCCGAAACAGGTTTTCAACAAGTACTGGGAAAAGAGTTCCAGTGTGATTCGTCGAGGTCGCTTATGGAGATAGATCTCTTCTTTTTCCAAAACGTAGAGGTCGCACATTTCACCTTGCTGGTGCGATGAGTAGAGGAGAATACAAGGATTGCAAAGCCCCTTAATGCTCGGGGATCAACCTCATTTGGGATCTGAAAGATACCTCAACGATTGACGAAGATTGCTTGCTATGGAAATCGTAACGTTTCCCCATTCAATCGCACAACAAATCGCCCCTAGGGTTGGTCAGATTCTATCAACGTCTATACAACCCTCGATCGGAGAGATCCAGTGATACATCAGTCAATGATTAATGTAAACCTGAAGATTTTCTGTCAACAAGGAAAGTAAAACGCCAACGCCCAGAAATATACAATCTCTGTAGATAGGGCAATGAGATGAATAACTATGCCAAGAATGCAACGGATCTATGAGGATAATACTCAATCGGCATGCTGTGCGAAATATCTAAGTCAGGGTCAAGGCTGCGGTCTATCCCGAGAAACTATCGAGCAAAAATAAATATATAGGCACAATCAAACACTATCACCCCAAAAGGTACAGAGACCGATTCCTACAGAAATAGAATTCCATGACGGCTCCAATCACTAGCTTCTTGGAAAAATAACTACACCGAAACATCATGGACATAATTTCCGTCCTGTGTGACTGCGGTAGCAAAAGAAGACCCAAGATAACTCTGGTATTTCCAAACAAGACGCCTAAATAGATGTAGAGAAACAGAACGAATACCTGAGTTTCGTCTTGATGCAGAAACATGGGGGTCGAATACCTTCGGGGCCATCCCTCCATTTCAGAGGTCAACGCTGCTGAGCTCAGTTCTTACGGAGCTTCCTTTTCTCGAGGTTCAATGCTCTTTCCAGATTCAATTTCCCCCCCAACCTGGAGGCTGCGATCCCTTATAACAATGAAATTTCCTCGAGGAGATCGCCCAACTACCCATAAAATCTCCACTTGGCGCACTTGGTGCTACTAGGAGTCGGCCTCACTCCTGTCACGGGTAACTCTCCACTTGGCAAGATTGCTAAGTTAGCTGGTCGCTACCTAATACACTTGCATCTGTCTTTAATTTTCCTAGCAGGATAGCTAAAGACTTTACTTTTTATAAAATACGCTCTTATACTTACTTCATGGTAATTTAGCTTTGTGACCGTGCTATTCAAGTCATTGGATGCATACACATTGTAGGTTATGGTACCCATATGTTATCATAAGACATTATATGTTTTGTCCCAACCTATAATTACTAAAATATATAGATATACATAACCAATCCAACAGATAGCACTAAAACACATATATATATTAATCCAATATATTTTCAAAACAAAATACATATATAGATTATATACTTCAATAACTCATGTTTACTAGGATAATCTCCTTTTTAGGCAAGATCCTGTAGTTATCATGTTTATGATAAAAATCATAATCAACTACAATAATTTTGAAATTCTATAATACTTCTCGTATAATATATATATATATATATATATATATATATGTCGTAGTGTTTTGATATGTGATTGGGGATTATCAATTTTATGGTTTTCTAGTTAAAATAACACTCATAACCATAACATGAGTTTCCAAGTTCACTGGTGGGGCCTTGGCCTTGAGCTCCTCACCAGTAACCAAGTGTACAGTAATATTTTCATTTTTAACATTATAGGTCATAAAGGAGGGATATCACATCCTCATCCCCTTTAAAATAACACCGTCCTCGGTGTTCACTCTTCTCTTGGAGAAGTCAATTGTACCACAGAACTGGAATTCAAAGGAACAATGTTTAGTAACAACTTGTCCTCAATTTCATAACCAAACTCAGAAACCTAAATCATGAGTTCTTTATAGCACATATCACTTGTAATATAAGGAATAGATCTAGTGCTCCATGATTGTATTCTGTTGACAAAATCACAAACAACATTCACTTGATCCAGGAATTCTTGCCTAACACCTTAGTGCTCACACAACAATCCTTTCTCTCATGCCTTGCCTAACACCTTAGTGCTCACGCAGCAATCATCTCTTTCATGTTTTTCCTAACACCTTAGTGCTCTCGCAGCAAACATTTCATTCATGTTTTGCCTAACACCTTAGTGCTCTCGCAGCAAACAGTTCATTCATGTTTTGCCTAACACTTTAGTGCTCACGCAGCAAACATCTCTTTCATGTATACTAAGCAGCGTCCTGCCTCCCACATATACATTTTCTTATAGCTTGCCTAGGTCTTACAGCCAGCCGATTCTCCGAGAATCCTAGTGGCTGTTCAATCCCTGATTTTTAGGGAGTATTTCAAATTCCATTACGACACTCTTTACACAATTCCCCTCAAGCCTTCTCGCTTGAGTCCCGGAATTTATTTTCCCCAAGCCTCCTTGCTTGAGTTAAAAAAATCTTTTTCAATTTAATCAATTTATTTCGCCACATTACATTCTGCACCCATACGATTACTCTGACCAATCTGGGTTGAGTGCTTTGTTCCACAATAGTTATCAACATTTTTAAAAGAATAAGTAACAATTGTGATGTGAATCTTAATTCCTCACTCCTTATTTTACCATGCATAACTTTTATGCTCTTGTTTTTCCACAGGTTCCACAGAATTTCGACCATATGCTTAATTCACCTGTTAACAACAAAATAAAATATTTGTAAGGAGATATTTTTCTATGTATAAAATAAAGAAAATATCAGGAACTCATCCTTCACATTGCAATACCCATATTTGATCAAAACATTCTCTTCTTACTAAGCTTTTGTGAGTGGAAACACGACTGGTATGTACCCTGTTAGCACTGTCAAGTACCTCAATCATCAAGATACACTTTAGGCATAACTGCTTATCATCCATTTTCAAAAATAATCAAACTAAAGACTCTGCTTGATCAATAAACCATAAGAATAATTATCTTAGAAGGAGAATTTCCATGATCATATGTCTTACTTCGAAGTAATGCATTCCTCTTCATACTAACCTTGGTAATAACCTGAACCTGGATCATGCCACCAAGACACCTTACACCATATCATCATAAGTTAGCATAATCAAAATAACAAAGAATAAGAACCGGTGAGAGTTATTTCATTTGGTGACTTCCTTCCTTCTTACGAAATCCCGAGACTAGGGTTAAACCCTAAATTGTCAATCTCACAATTTATTAGGAAGGACGATATGTATCTCTAATTCTCATTCGAATCCAATTTAGATACACCACTTTTGTATGCACTAACATCAATACATTGTTTACATATATATATGTATGTACTTGCACACATTTTTAACAATAACTACATACCTTTCGTTTGAACCTATATGTAGGTTACATGCGTGCTTCAATGTCGCAACAATATTATGATTTCTTCATAATTAGAGAATATTCATGCTTCAGTTACATGCTTTATTCCCGTTAGCTCTTCCTGCAACATGTACCTTTACAGCATTCATCGTTAAGGGTCAATAGCATTTTACAAATTTACAATCTTGCTCGCGAAAGTAACTTGTTCAAGGCCAACTCAATTTTCTCACATCTCAAAGGACCTTTAAACTTGTCTTAAATCCTACTTAATGGATCCTTTACAAATCTAGGATGCTTAGATTGTTCATCTAAATTATAAAAGTTATTCCTTGCAGCAACATAAAGACGTCGGCAATTACTGCATTCTACTAACTTGTATCAGTATTTTATGTTAGTTCTAGGTTTCCAATACTCCTATTCATGCCACAAAACATACTCTTGATTTCCGTCTACACAATTAATACGTGAACCCTAAAATTTTATCCCTTAACAAAATAATCATTTTAAGAGATATATAGTTGTACATGGCTAGCAAGTCATCATAAATCCTAAAGATGTAGTCACGTATATATATATATATATATATATATATATTTATATGCATCATAACACCTAATCAGAATGTACATGAATATATATATATATATATATATTTATCTTCTTGGTGATAAATGATAGTCTACACTTTCCTAGTTGATGCTTTACGAACAAAATCTTAATGTCAACATAATGAGGCTTCCTTCATTATCAAAAGTACTAACTATCTCAGTTATGGTTTCCTACATTATCACTACGTTAATGTTCATACATCATAATGCTTTAACGTAACTTTTCACACACCTGAATATATATATATATATATTTTTTTCCTATTTTCACATACTGTTTTCATGCGCAATGTATCAACATACATGCAATAATAAATCATCCTCATTTGTGTAGTATTGATTTACTTAAATGCAAGAGTAGGAAGATCATTGCTCAATAATACCTTTGCAATTTAGTTAATTACTCAAGCGTGCTTTCGATCACATCCTTATTCTGTTCGTCGTCAATGTAACTACACATATAATTAGTCGCCTACTAACTAGAGGTCTGTTCTGCTATATTAGTTTTGAGAACCAAGGGTTAAGGTTATTTACCCACCCTTTTCACTAACAACCTTTAGCAACATAATAAACATTCTTTGGGGCATCCCTATCAAGGAAAATTTCATAAGTAGCACATGAATAGTAAGTATATGCACAGCCCTAGTCTATCAATGTACATAAGTAGTGGGAAAGTAGACTTTGTACCTAGATCTCTTTGGTGAGTTTTAAAACATAATACTTCGGCAAGAGAGAGACTTACTTTCAATCCACCCACGGATGTCTTATCAGTTACCTGAAGGTGGGTTCGTTTAGTTGCGTCTCATAGGCAGCATACCTTCCTTGGTTCAACCAACCTTATATTTCTCTTCCTCGCGCTGAGCCCAACTAAGCCCGAGTGTTTGCAACCTGTGCTCTGATACCATATGTTACATCTCCAAGATTTGCATGTTAGTAATGTAGTGATTTTTAGAAAATTTGCATAAGATTAATGAAACTTCAAAATACAATTCATTCCTGTAAGGACCAAGATTATGAACACATTTCCTGATAATTGGAGATTAGTTAAATTGAAATATTCATCACGCCTCATCTTTTACTTGAAAACATGCTCATGAAGTTCTTACCGTGTAAAGGTTAACTGCATCCGTAATGGTCCATAACAATGTGGTCGTCACATCACATCAACATGAAGTATCATTTTAACAACATGAACATGAAATATCATTTTAACAACATTAACATGAATTATCATTTTAACAATATTAAAACGAAATACCCCTGGTCAAGATGCATTTGATCGTTGTGTTATAATCATCAATTATAAGATAGCACCTTTGAGGAAAAAATCATGCAACCGTCAAAAGGAATCATACGCATATAAAAGCCATGGAAATAACGAGACCAAGATATAACGTGGTTCACCCGAACTCGGGCTAGTCCACAAAGGTGTGTGTGCCGCTTTTATTATTCCTCAAAGAAAATTTACAACTACAACCCAATGGTTGCTTTAATCATCTTCCAGCTTTTCCAAAAGCTTCTCAATGAATGAGTAATTTGGTTGTTGCAACCAGATTTCTTCTCCTTCCTTCAAGTCTCTATCCCATAGAGTACTTTATCAAACATTCCACTACCTCACTTTGGGGTATTACTAATACTATAACATGTCCAAAATACTGAACATACTTTAAAGAGATATTAGGTTTAATATCTTAAACAAAGGATTTCATCTTATATCTTAATATACCTTTAAATCAACATACTACCATAAAAGATATTCAATGTATTTACATACTTTAAAGAGATATTAGGTTTAATATCTTAAACAAAGGATTACATCTTATATCTTAATATACCTTTAAATCAACATACTACCATAAAAGATATTCAATGTATTTACATACTTTAAAGAGATATTAGGTTTAATATCTTAAACAAAGGATTACATCTTATATCTTAATATACCTTTAAATCAACATACTACCATAAAAGATATTCAATGTATTTACATACTTTAAAGAGATATTAGGCTTAATATCTTAAACCAAGAAATATCCAATGTACTAAATGTTGGACTAAACTCTTCCTTCCAAACATCTCTATTACTATAGAAATATAACAACTTTCTTGATCTAGAGCTTGACCTTGAATCTAATCTTTCCAGTCCATACTCAACTCCGGACTGCCACGTATTACACTTTTTATCAGTACAACCAGATAATAACTCAATACTGTGAAGAAAATCTACTTATATAATTAAACTCAGAAAAACAAACACAATCAGTAAGCGTCACTAATATGTATAAATATGCGTTCCCGGTATTGATGCATCCATACTTTTTACACTTATTTCTGCGTTATAAATAGAGATCTGTCATTGTTTATATACAACGACCTCTCGATCTGAAACAGAGTATATAAAAACTATACCTTATGAGATCGGTTAAAGGTTTCCTAAAATAAAACTCAAGATGTTTTTATGTCGAGATCCTGTTTCATATTAGAAATATCCATTGATACTAACTCTATCACCTATTAAGTACATAGATATATAAATTAAGAGAAAAGGACGATACCAGCTTAAGGAAAACCAGAAATAGAAGTTGATCCATCTTTCTGGCAGAGATTGCTAAAGTACGCAGAGTTTGCTTGTCGAGAAAGGTAGAAATGGAGAGTTCGACAGAGATTAAGGATATTATTAAAACCAACATTTTTTACTACGACTCTGCTAAGTTCAAGACAGAGGCGACGATGTGAATGAAATACAAAACCTGCTAAGGACATGATAGGTTCAAACTCTGTCAATAGGGATATTTTAAACAAATCGGAAATTCAATAACATTCTGGTCCAGTATATTAAAAGGAGAGTTTTCAGAAAATACTACGACGAGCAATGAAGTCAGCAGGGTTTAAATCGATCAACAATGGGGTTTAACCCGAAACAGGTTTTCAACAAGTACTGGGAAAAGAGTTCCAGTGTGATTCGTCGAGGTCGCTTATGGAGATAGATCTCTTCTTTTTCCAAAACGTAGAGGTCGCACATTTCACCTTGCTGGTGCGATGAGTAGAGGAGAATACAAGGATTGCAAAGCCCCTTAATGCTCGGGGATCAACCTCATTTGGGATCTGAAAGATACCTCAACGATTGACGAAGATTGCTTGCTATGGAAATCGTAACGTTTCCCCATTCAATCGCACAACAAATCGCCCCTAGGGTTGGTCAGATTCTATCAACGTCTATACAACCCTCGATCGGAGAGATCCAGTGATACATCAGTCAATGATTAATGTAAACCTGAAGATTTTCTGTCAACAAGGAAAGTAAAACGCCAACGCCCAGAAATATACAATCTCTGTAGATAGGGCAATGAGATGAATAACTATGCCAAGAATGCAACGGATCTATGAGGATAATACTCAATCGGCATGCTGTGCGAAATATCTAAGTCAGGGTCAAGGCTGCGGTCTATCCCGAGAAACTATCGAGCAAAAATAAATATATAGGCACAATCAAACACTATCACCCCAAAAGGTACAGAGACCGATTCCTACAGAAATAGAATTCCATGACGGCTCCAATCACTAGCTTCTTGGAAAAATAACTACACCGAAACATCATGGACATAATTTCCGTCCTGTGTGACTGCGGTAGCAAAAGAAGACCCAAGATAACTCTGGTATTTCCAAACAAGACGCCTAAATAGATGTAGAGAAACAGAACGAATACCTGAGTTTCGTCTTGATGCAGAAACATGGGGGTCGAATACCTTCGGGGCCATCCCTCCATTTCAGAGGTCAACGCTGCTGAGCTCAGTTCTTACGGAGCTTCCTTTTCTCGAGGTTCAATGCTCTTTCCAGATTCAATTTCCCCCCCAACCTGGAGGCTGCGATCCCTTATAACAATGAAAGTTCCTCGAGGAGATCGCCCAACTACCCATAAAATCTCCACTTGGCGCACTTGGTGCTACTAGGAGTCGGCCTCACTCCTGTCACGGGTAACTCTCCACTTGGCAAGATTGCTAAGTTAGCTGGTCGCTACCTAATACACTTGCATCTGTCTTTAATTTTCCTAGCGGGATAGCTAAAGACTTTACTTTTTATAAAATACGCTCTTATACTTACTTCATGGTAATTTAGCTTTGTGACCGTGCTATTCAAGTCATTGGATGCATACACATTGTAGGTTATGGTACCCATATGTTATCATAAGACATTATATGTTTTGTCCCAACCTATAATTACTAAAATATATAGATATACATAACCAATCCAACAGATAGCACTAAAACACATATATATATTAATCCAATATATTTTCAAAACAAAATACATATATAGATTATATACTTCAATAACTCATGTTTACTAGGATAATCTCCTTTTTAGGCAAGATCCTGTAGTTATCATGTTTATGATAAAAATCATAATCAACTACAATAATTTTGAAATTCTATAATACTTCTCGTATAATATATATATATATATATATATATATAGATGTCGTAGTGTTTTGATATGTGATTGGGGATTATCAATTTTATGGTTTTCTAGTTAAAATAACACTCATAACCATAACATGAGTTTCCAAGTTCACTGGTGGGGCCTTGGCCTTGAGCTCCTCACCAGTAACCAAGTGTACAGTAATATTTTCATTTTTAACATTATAGGTCATAAAGGAGGGATATCACATCCTCATCCCCTTTAAAATAACACCGTCCTCGGTGTTCACTCTTCTCTTGGAGAAGTCAATTGTACCACAGAACTGGAATTCAAAGGAACAATGTTTAGTAACAACTTGTCCTCAATTTCATAACCAAACTCAGAAACCTAAATCATGAGTTCTTTATAGCACATATCACTTGTAATATAAGGAATAGATCTAGCGCTCCATGATTGTATTCTGTTGACAAAATCACAAACAACATTCACTTGATCCAGGAATTCTTGCCTAACACCTTAGTGCTCACGCAACAATCCTTTCTCTCATGCCTTGCCTAACACCTTAGTGCTCACGCAGCAATCATCTCTTTCATGTTTTTCCTAACACCTTAGTGCTCTCGCAGCAAACATTTCATTCATGTTTTGCCTAACACCTTAGTGCTCTCGCAGCAATCAGTTCATTCATGTTTTGCCTAACACTTTAGTGCTCACGCAGCAAACATCTCTTTCATGTATACTAAGCAGCGTCCTGCCTCCCACATATACATTTTCTTATAGCTTGCCTAGGTCTTACAGCCAGCCGATTCTCCGAGAATCCTAGTGGCTGTTCAATCCCTGATTTTTAGGGAGTATTTCAAATTCCATTACGACACTCTTTACACAATTCCCCTCAAGCCTTCTCGCTTGAGTCCCGGAATTTATTTTCCCCAAGCCTCCTTGCTTGAGTTAAAAAAATCTTTTTCAATTTAATCAATTTATTTCGCCACATTACATTCTGTACCCATACGATTACTCTGACCAATCTGGGTTGAGTGCTTTGTTCCACAATAGTTATCAACATTTTTAAAAGAATAAGTAACAATTGTGATGTGAATCTTAATTCCTCACTCCTTATTTTACCATGCATAACTTTTATGCTCTTGTTTTTCCACAGGTTCCACAGAATTTCGACCATATGCTTAATTCACCTGTTAACAACAAAATAAAATATTTGTAAGGAGATATTTTTCTATGTATAAAATAAAGAAAATATCAGGAACTCATCCTTCACATTGCAATACCCATATTTGATCAAAACATTCTCTTCTTACTAAGCTTTTGTGAGTGGAAACACGGCTGGTATGTACCCTGTTAGCACTGTCAAGTACCTCAATCATCAAGATACACTTTAGGCATAACTGCTTATCATCCATTTTCAAAAATAATCAAACTAAAGACTCTGCTTGATCAATAAACCATAAGAATAATTATCTTAGAAGGAGAATTTCCATGATCATATGTCTTACTTCGAAGTAATGCATTCCTCTTCATACTAACCTTGGTAATAACCTGAACCTGGATCATGCCACCAAGACACCTTACACCATATCATCATAAGTTAGCATAATCAAAATAACAAAGAATAAGAACCGGTGAGAGTTATTTCATTTGGTGACTTCCTTCCTTCTTACGAAATCCCGAGACTAGGGTTAAACCCTAAATTGTCAATCTCACAATTTATTAGGAAGGACGATATGTATCTCTAATTCTCATTCGAATCCAATTTAGATACACCACTTTTGTATGCACTAACATCAATACATTGTTTACATATATATATGTATGTACTTGCACACATTTTTAACAATAACTACATACCTTTCGTTTGAACCTATATGTAGGTTACATGCGTGCTTCAATGTCGCAACAATATTATGATTTCTTCATAATTAGAGAATATTCATGCTTCAGTTACATGCTTTATTCCCGTTAGCTCTTCCTGCAACATGTACCTTTACAGCATTCATCGTTAAGGGTCAATAGCATTTTACAAATTTACAATCTTGCTCGCGAAAGTAACTTGTTCAAGGCCAACTCAATTTTCTCACATCTCAAAGGACCTTTAAACTTGTCTTAAATCCTACTTAATGGATCCTTTACAAATCTAGGATGCTTAGATTGTTCATCTAAATTATAAAAGTTATTCCTTGCAGCAACATAAAGACGTCGGCAATTACTGCATTCTACTAACTTGTATCAGTATTTTATGTTAGTTCTAGGTTTCCAATACTCCTATTCATGCCACAAAACATACTCTTGATTTCCGTCTACACAATTAATACGTGAACCCTAAAATTTTATCCCTTAACAAAATAATCATTTTAAGAGATATATAGTTGTACATGGCTAGCAAGTCATCATAAATCCTAAAGATGTAGTCACGTATATATATATATATATATATATTTATATGCATCATAACACCTAATCAGAATGTACATGAATATATATATATATATATATATTTATCTTCTTGGTGATAAATGATAGTCTACACTTTCCTAGTTGATGCTTTACGAACAAAATCTTAATGTCAACATAATGAGGCTTCCTTCATTATCAAAAGTACTAACTATCTCAGTTATGGTTTCCTACATTATCACTACGTTAATGTTCATACATCATAATGCTTTAACGTAACTTTTCACACACCTGAATATATATATATATATATTTTTTTCCTATTTTCACATACTGTTTTCATGCGCAATGTATCAACATACATGCAATAATAAATCATCCTCATTTGTGTAGTATTGATTTACTTAAATGCAAGAGTAGGAAGATCATTGCTCAATAATACCTTTGCAATTTAGTTAATTACTCAAGCGTGCTTTCGATCACATCCTTATTCTGTTCGTCGTCAATGTAACTACACATATAATTAGTCGCCTACTAACTAGAGGTCTGTTCTGCTATATTAGTTTTGAGAACCAAGGGTTAAGGTTATTTACCCACCCTTTTCACTAACAACCTTTAGCAACATAATAAACATTCTTTGGGGCATCCCTATCAAGGAAAATTTCATAAGTAGCACATGAATAGTAAGTATATGCACAGCCCTAGTCTATCAATGTACATAAGTAGTGGGAAAGTAGACTTTGTACCTAGATCTCTTTGGTGAGTTTTAAAACATAATACTTCGGCAAGAGAGAGACTTACTTTCAATCCACCCACGGATGTCTTATCAGTTACCTGAAGGTGGGTTCGTTTAGTTGCGTCTCATAGGCAGCATACCTTCCTTGGTTCAACCAACCTTATATTTCTCTTCCTCGCGCTGAGCCCAACTAAGCCCGAGTGTTTGCAACCTGTGCTCTGATACCATATGTTACATCTCCAAGATTTGCATGTTAGTAATGTAGTGATTTTTAGAAAATTTGCATAAGATTAATGAAACTTCAAAATACAATTCATTCCTGTAAGGACCAAGATTATGAACACATTTCCTGATAATTGGAGATTAGTTAAATTGAAATATTCATCACGCCTCATCTTTTACTTGAAAACATGCTCATGAAGTTCTTACCGTGTAAAGGTTAACTGCATCCGTAATGGTCCATAACAATGTGGTCGTCACATCACATCAACATGAAGTATCATTTTAACAACATGAACATGAAATATCATTTTAACAACATTAACATGAATTATCATTTTAACAATATTAAAACGAAATACCCCTGGTCAAGATGCATTTGATCGTTGTGTTATAATCATCAATTATAAGATAGCACCTTTGAGGAAAAAATCATGCAACCGTCAAAAGGAATCATACGCATATAAAAGCCATGGAAATAACGAGACCAAGATATAACGTGGTTCACCCGAACTCGGGCTAGTCCACAAAGGTGTGTGTGCCGCTTTTATTATTCCTCAAAGAAAATTTACAACTACAACCCAATGGTTGCTTTAATCATCTTCCAGCTTTTCCAAAAGCTTCTCAATGAATGAGTAATTTGGTTGTTGCAACCAGATTTCTTCTCCTTCCTTCAAGTCTCTATCCCATAGAGTACTTTATCAAACATTCCACTACCTCACTTTGGGGTATTACTAATACTATAACATGTCCAAAATACTGAACATACTTTAAAGAGATATTAGGTTTAATATCTTAAACAAAGGATTTCATCTTATATCTTAATATACCTTTAAATCAACATACTACCATAAAAGATATTCAATGTATTTACATACTTTAAAGAGATATTAGGTTTAATATCTTAAACAAAGGATTACATATTATATCTTAATATACCTTTAAATCAACATACTACCATAAAAGATATTCAATGTATTTACATACTTTAAAGAGATATTAGGTTTAATATCTTAAACAAAGGATTACATCTTATATCTTAATATACCTTTAAATCAACATACTACCATAAAAGATATTCAATGTATTTACATACTTTAAAGAGATATTAGGCTTAATATCTTAAACCAAGAAATATCCAATGTACTAAATGTTGGACTAAACTCTTCCTTCCAAACATCTCTATTACTATAGAAATATAACAACTTTCTTGATCTAGAGCTTGACCTTGAATCTAATCTTTCCAGTCCATACTCAACTCCGGACTGCCACGTATTACACTTTTTATCAGTACAACCAGATAATAACTCAATACTGTGAAGAAAATCTACTTATATAATTAAACTCAGAAAAACAAACACAATCAGTAAGCGTCACTAATATGTATAAATATGCGTTCCCGGTATTGATGCATCCATACTTTTTACACTTATTTCTGCGTTATAAATAGAGATCTGTCATTGTTTATATACAACGACCTCTCGATCTGAAACAGAGTATATAAAAACTATACCTTATGAGATCGGTTAAAGGTTTCCTAAAATAAAACTCAAGATGTTTTTATGTCGAGATCCTGTTTCATATTAGAAATATCCATTGATACTAACTCTATCACCTATTAAGTACATAGATATATAAATTAAGAGAAAAGGACGATACCAGCTTAAGGAAAACCAGAAATAGAAGTTGATCCATCTTTCTGGCAGAGATTGCTAAAGTACGCAGAGTTTGCTTGTCGAGAAAGGTAGAAATGGAGAGTTCGACAGAGATTAAGGATATTATTAAAACCAACATTTTTTACTACGACTCTGCTAAGTTCAAGACAGAGGCGACGATGTGAATGAAATACAAAACCTGCTAAGGACATGATAGGTTCAAACTCTGTCAATAGGGATATTTTAAACAAATCGGAAATTCAATAACATTCTGGTCCAGTATATTAAAAGGAGAGTTTTCAGAAAATACTACGACCGAGCAATGAAGTCAGCAGGGTTTAAATCGATCAACAATGGGGTTTAACCCGAAACAGGTTTTCAACAAGTACTGGGAAAAGAGTTCCAGTGTGATTCGTCGAGGTCGCTTATGGAGATAGATCTCTTCTTTTTCCAAAACGTAGAGGTCGCACATTTCACCTTGCTGGTGCGATGAGTAGAGGAGAATACAAGGATTGCAAAGCCCCTTAATGCTCGGGGATCAACCTCATTTGGGATCTGAAAGATACCTCAACGATTGACGAAGATTGCTTGCTATGGAAATCGTAACGTTTCCCCATTCAATCGCACAACAAATCGCCCCTAGGGTTGGTCAGATTCTATCAACGTCTATACAACCCTCGATCGGAGAGATCCAGTGATACATCAGTCAATGATTAATGTAAACCTGAAGATTTTCTGTCAACAAGGAAAGTAAAACGCCAACGCCCAGAAATATACAATCTCTGTAGATAGGGCAATGAGATGAATAACTATGCCAAGAATGCAACGGATCTATGAGGATAATACTCAATCGGCATGCTGTGCGAAATATCTAAGTCAGGGTCAAGGCTGCGGTCTATCCCGAGAAACTATCGAGCAAAAATAAATATATAGGCACAATCAAACACTATCACCCCAAAAGGTACAGAGACCGATTCCTACAGAAATAGAATTCCATGACGGCTCCAATCACTAGCTTCTTGGAAAAATAACTACACCGAAACATCATGGACATAATTTCCATCCTGTGTGACTGCGGTAGCAAAAGAAGACCCAAGATAACTCTGGTATTTCCAAACAAGACGCCTAAATAGATGTAGAGAAATAGAACGAATACCTGAGTTTCGTCTTGATGCAGAAACATGGGGGTCGAATACCTTCGGGGCCATCCCTCCATTTCAGAGGTCAACGCTGCTGAGCTCAGTTCTTACGGAGCTTCCTTTTCTCGAGGTTCAATGCTCTTTCCAGATTCAATTTCCCCCCCAACCTGGAGGCTGCGATCCCTTATAACAATGAAAGTTCCTCGAGGAGATCGCCCAACTACCCATAAAATCTCCACTTGGCGCACTTGGTGCTACTAGGAGTCGGCCTCACTCCTGTCACGGGTAACTCTCCACTTGGCAAGATTGCTAAGTTAGCTGGTCGCTACCTAATACACTTGCATCTGTCTTTAATTTTCCTAGCGGGATAGCTAAAGACTTTACTTTTTATAAAATACGCTCTTATACTTACTTCATGGTAATTTAGCTTTGTGACCGTGCTATTCAAGTCATTGGATGCATACACATTGTAGGTTATGGTACCCATATGTTATCATAAGACATTATATGTTTTGTCCCAACCTATAATTACTAAAATATATAGATATACATAACCAATCCAACAGATAGCACTAAAACACATATATATATTAATCCAAGATATTTTCAAAACAAAATACATATATAGATTATATACTTCAATAACTCATGTTTACTAGGATAATCTCCTTTTTAGGCAAGATCCTCTAGTTATCATGTTTATGATAAAAATCATAATCAACTACAATAATTTTGAAATTCTATAATACTTCTCGTATAATATATATATATATATATATATATATAGATGTCGTAGTGTTTTGATATGTGAGTGGGGATTATCAATTTTATGGTTTTCTAGTTAAAATAACACTCATAACCATAACATGAGTTTCCAGGTTCACTGGTGGGGCCTTGGCCTTGAGCTCCTCACCAGTAACCAAGTGTACAGTAATATTTTCATTTTTAACATTATAGGTCATAAAGGAGGGATATCACATATATAGACAAAAATCGCCAATATCTATGCCAACAACAAAGATAATCATCAATATCTGTGCCATGATCATCATAAAGTATGCCAAGAGAGAAGCGGAAGAGCATGTACAAAATTCATACATTTTTCAATCCAACAAGATGGAACAAAAATAAACCCTATATCATGTCATCGCATATCCCTTATAGCAATGTTTCCAATCATGCAAGAATTTTATGATTTCGATACCATATGCAAAAGTTACATAAGATTTCTTCAACCTTCTTCTCTTGAATTTCCACTATAACTGTCACTGTCACAAACCTTGACTTCCAACAAGTACAACTCCAAACCTGTAATGAATCGAGATCTAAAATTTCTACCACGTGTTCTTCAATATATATACTTCATATCCTTTAGGGAGAAGACTCTAAAACATCCATAATAAAAAATTGTATTGAAAATTTCAAACTGACATGTTTAAAGATGAGTTTTGATTCATTTAGAAGACCTAACTTTCCAATATCATATCTCCAAAAAATATAGCGAACCAAGATCTGAAACTTGAAACATATATTCTTCAATATATATGAGACTTCCTCTCCAAGGGGCATAGTTACAAAATTTATGGATCAAAATATACATAGAAAATTACAAACTGACCCATTTGAATATTATTCAGAAACCCTAACTTCGTGAGGTCATATGTATGCAATATAGTGAATCGACATTTGAAACGTCTACCATAGGTTGATCAAGATGTCTACATCATTTAATTGGAAGGACACTTTCTAAATCGTTCTAGAATAGAATATATAGTGAAAATTCCAAGATGACCTGAAACATATTTCACAACAAAAATCCCGAATAGAAATCATCATGAGATTTCATCATCCACTAGAATTTAGGCCTTGTTCACCTCATTTGCCCCTAAAATTCAGTCCTCTACTCTTGTATATGAGATCTCAATTTTTTGATTGATTGAAAATGAAAAGTTCCATCTCTTATTTATCCTCCTCAAGGGGGCTCCAACTCATTTTTGCAAAACAAATTTACTCTTCCTTAAAAAAATGATTTCCAATTTTTAAAGGGGTCTTTAATGGTTAGTACCCCACTTCAAGGATCCATCATGAAAATTCACCAAAATTCAATATACTCTGTATATTCTCAAATTTACCTTAGGGAGTTTCCACATCAACATACTTGCTTGACACATAAATATTTCTTGTGGGGATCCTTGCCACTTCATGTGGTCCAATGGGCCAAAGTACCACAAATTTCAAGGTCGTGTGTACCAAAGATCATTATTTTGGGGATAGTTCAAGCTTTGAACCAACTTGCTTTAGATCAAATTTGAAGACTCTATACGGCCCTCCCCACCATGGGATGTGTGACCCCAACCACATGGTCATGTGGACCCAACAACATTATTGTAGGTATTTATTCACATTGCTTCAATGAAAAGGTAGGGACTTCCTTACACTCCTCACCATCATCGTTAGGTGACCCACCATCATGGTCATCTTACCCATAATTGTGGTCATCTGGAACCATCTTTAGGAAATTCTTCACCCTTCTTTGGGAATCTTTAGGGACTCCTTTACACTCCACATCATCATGGTCATTATGAGCTTCTCTAAGGTCTTTTCACAACTTGTCTACAACTCAAAGTGTCTTCCTGTGAGGTCCATGTGCAACTTCTACACCATAAGAGGAATGCTTTGGAGTTATCTAAACTTGTGAAAAGGCTTCTTCTTCAATGGAATTCTTAGTACAATTAGGGTCTTCTCTAGGGGCTTGAAGGCTTCATCAAACATTCCCAAACAATCTATATCTGCTACAACCACATTATCATTATCACCTTGACACAAATGGAAACACCACATAACTCTTCACCCTTTTGACATCAATGAAACCCTGTTTGAAATCAATGACAACTTCTTCTAACAATATCCCCCTTTGTCATTGATGGCAACAAATTCAACTCTCTCTCCCCCTTGGACATAAATGACAAAAAGGGTAAAGCAAATTTGTTCATTTGCTCCCTCTAGGATTATGCTAGATCCCCTCGTCAATATTCTTCTCTTTGTTTTGATTATCATTTTCTCCCTTGCAAAAGATAACGTTAGTTGACTATGAATGCCTTCTGAAAATATATTTCTTTGCTGAAAAATCCCCCCCTTAGACTTGGCCATTTCTTGAAGCTTTCTGATGTAGCTCTCCATTTGTTTCTCAATGATTTACCAAACCACTGGTATTATGACTTTTCATTGATCTTCCTTACCTATTACTTAGACTCCTCCTCAACATTATCCATGATACTGGGAGTTTATATGCCAAATTATTTAGAATAATCGATACGACTCTACTGCAAAATCAACATCTGTAAATATGACACTTTTCTTTTTGGTTGTAGAATTATCTTTATTACTTGACTTAGCAACTATTGTAGGTATGTCCTCTGAGATTTCTCTATTGACCTGTTTTTCCTTCACATCTTCAGTACATGTAATACCAATTCCTTTATGCCTTTGATCTTAGAATCTATTCTACTTTCATTCAATATGCTACCCATATTTAAGATAAGAAAATTGTTTTGGTTTATTGTCCTGAACTTTGAGATTTCATCTTCTATAGAGAGGACCAATCCACAATATTTTTCCTTCTATCCTTATGAATTCTTCTTTCAGACTTTGGTATAATACTTTTATTTCATGGAAGACTACATCATGCTTTTTCATTCACAAGCTGTGTTTCCAAAGTTGTGGAATTTGTAACATTCAATATTATGGTTCATCATACTTCTACAATCTCTGGCCATGTGTCCATAATTGTGGCAGAAGTAACATTCAACATTGTAGTTCATGTGGACATATCCATTCCTTGCTTGATCATTTCCTCCATAAGCTTTACAGTCTCTAGTCCCGTGTCCAAAATTGTTACATGAAAAACAATAACCAAAAAATAAACTTTGGTACCTCGGAGCAAAATATCTTCTTTGTGATGTAACTTCTTTGTGTCCATTCTTCCTTGAACCATGCTGACCATGAATTATTATTTTGTAATATTTTACTTGATGGGAGCATCTATGAATATCTACATAACTCTTATCCTTTTCTATACTTTCCTTTTCTAATTTCCTAGATATTTCACTTTCTTAAATGCTCTTCTCAAACCTTGAATTTGTCTTCAACTGAGCAGTTGTCTTGTCCAACTCTTCCTTTAGAGAAAGCATCTCATGTTCTTGCTTTTGACAAATTTCCTTCTTCTCTTGAAATTGACTTGTTATGTCTTCTTCAACTTTCTTGGACTCTTCTCTTTGACTTTTTAGACCAACAATGGTCCTTTCACATTCTTTAATACTCTCTTTCATCTATCCTTTTGAAATCTAATAATGCACAAGATATTTTTGCGACTGACCTTTTAGTAATTGGCTTTCCTCTTTGAGCTTTGAGAGTTCCACTTCAATTTCCTTGATTTCCAAAATCAACTTTTCAAATTATTTCTTTAAGGATCCAATTTCAACTTCTTGTGCTGGACAATAATTTTCCTTTCTTTTACATGCTTCCTCCTCTTTTATTTGAGTTGATAATGTTTCTTCAGTGTTCTTAGACTCTTTAACTAGCATTGTATTCTCTTCTTGATACTTCTTCATTTGTTCCATTAGCATCTTGTTCTTATTTATTTCTTATGTCAAGTCATATAGGGCACTAATAATTTATACTTCAAGATCTACAACCCCTTCAATTTATGAATCTTCTTTATCTTCAAAAACATTGATTTCAGAAACTTCATCATCTGCTTCTGGATGTTCTTCATTTTCTATATCTGACCTTTTCTTTTGATTGTCCTCATGTTCTTGATCTAGATATCCCTTTGTGTAGTATTTTTGTAGCTTGTCCCATAGTTCTTTAGTCGATGTACACTTACCAACTTTCACTTTTTCAAGAGAAAATAGTCTAGGCAAGATGATATCCATTTCCATTGCATGATTCTTCCTTAACTCCTACTTGGTTTTTTTTTTGTGGTATTTTTGAAACATTGTAACCATTCACAATAAATTTCTAGATATCAATACCTTGTGCATGGGTGTGTGCAAGAAGACGAGGGACCTTTTAGATGCAATCCTAGTTTTTGAAAACACGATCACGTTACATAGAAATATAACGTGTTTCTGCTACATAGCACTTGGTATGGTAAAACCCGATCCTGACATGTCATTAAACATGTAGGATAGGTAAACATAATACATATGTGTTATACAACTACAAAATGCGTACGTGTTATCTAGTTATAGAAAACATGCACGTTTTGTAAATCTAAAATCAATTTAAATACACAGTCGCGATAACCTGCGGCGCATTTCAACCATCAAGAACGCGAATTTGAGTTTGGACAAGTATTGGAGGAGACGGATTTCGTTGGAGGGGAGGCAAATTGATCGATGGATTGTCATCTAATCAGGTAATTCATTCATCCATACCATTTTTTTGTCAATTCTAAACCTAAATTACCATTATTTTATAGTTTAAAACAACCTAATTTTGTAATATCTAGCAAATTGGAAGTAACCCAATCTCTAATTAAATTCACATCTCCCTCAAACCAAATGAGTGAATAATTACAGTGAATCCCTTTTCAAGAACTCCAAAATTCCTAATGTAACCAAAAATTGAAATAATAGAACTCCTCCCTTTCTACAATGTATCCATCCACATGAAACCCAAATTTTTAACCCTCAAAGGCCATTTCCCCATGATACTAATTGAATAAGTTTCCTCGGAAATGGCCATAACAAGATGAAATGCATGCACAAGCATGAATAGAAAAAATGCATAAAAATTTAGTAACTTGGTTTCTCTAAATTTCATCACAATCATTTGTCCATGAACATAATCAAAATTTCATCACAAGTGTATGTAGCTATACATTGCCTCTTAGTTAAGCACCCTTAACTAAATTCCAACACACATTAACAAGGTGCCTCTCAGGCCTGCCCTTTTAAACATAAAAAAATGTATTATATATAAAGTCATAAATGACTTTACCTTGACCTAGCAAACTCATAAATGAATTTACTCAAACAGTCTATGCCCCTGCATCACTAGGTTTATCAACCATTTTTTAAAATAGTAAAAATAGTGGGTAATATATTTCTACATGTTGAGTCTCTAAGCTCATCTACAACCAATTGTATTCTAGTCCACAATTTCCCCATTTTCCCATGTCAATTTTGGTTGTTTTCCATGTTTATAGAACAATGGAAATGGTGAACACCCATGAACTATCTAGTGTGTGTCGTGAGAGTGTTCCAAACCATGATCGTGTCAATTATATTTAGAGGATTGGTGAAAGCCCCGTATCACCCATTTTCTTGCGTCACATATCCTAATAGTCCCTCGCCCCTGTCATTTACATATCCAACAATCCTAATCTACAATCAGAAAGACCTGCGGCCCTGACCTAGTAACTACTCCTAGAAACCTATCCTAAAACCCTTCTAACATTCTTACCTATCTCATCCCTTCTTCCCTTGTATGTTGTCCCAAACCTACATCTATCCTAAACTTCCATCCCTCTTAAAGACTGTGTTTAAGACACGGGTCTGAGTTTTACCACCTGACATGCCCCCGGGCATGTTACCTTAACCATCTTTCCAAGCCTAACAAGTCATATCCTATTCTTACTTATTCATTAACTGAATGTAGTCACAGTCCTAGGACCGTGACATTTAAATTTAGTTGTTCTATCTCAACTTAATCTTCATCCTCCTAATCAACCATCTTGTCATATCAATCACATATCATAATACTTGGATCATTAATAAATATATGTGATAATTCTGAGATAACACTGTCATATTCCACTTGTGATATCTTATTAAGTTGACATTGTTGTTATTGTGATTCTATTCACAATCTCTAGTTGATTATTCAACATCTTAATCATTGATAGTCATCTCAAGTATATGTAATCATATTGGCAAGACAAACTGATACATATCCGTTTCATTCCATGCCACTTTGTCCTCCCCTCCAACCACAAAGCGTAATATGTTGAAATCAATAAATTTAATGTTAGCTTATGAAGTTGATGGAAATATTGTTTTCTGCAAGGGATATAAAGGCCAAAACATGTCAAAATAACACTCCTAAATTCTAAGAAGTTTAAATCCAAGTGTGCATGGAAAAGTCACCAATGAGGGTTAAGAAGTGCCTTAACTTCTAAAAGTAAGTTGAACGAAACTTACTTTTAAATTGTTAAATGTTTAAGTTTAAGTTTTAAATGTATGTAAGTGAATGCCATTAATTTGCTTACTTGAGTTTGATTTAATGCATTTTCAATTTTGAAGAGACATCATTATATACCATGTAGATGTTTCTAATGATTTTTGTATTGATGTTTTTACTGCAGTTGCGGCTATGGACACAAATGCTAAGATACTGATTGAGCTTTCTCGCTTGAGGGGCATTAGTGCGGCTTTTATTGGTGGTGACAGGATTCATCGCTCACTTGCATCAACTCTAGATGCAATTGTTGACACTATTTCATAGTCAAGCAATTTACTATATGATATTACATCATATAGAGAAATAAAAAGACAAGAATATGTTCATGGGCTAGACTACACTGCAATCAAAAAGTTGAAAATATACAAAGAGCTCATATTTGCATTGTTTAGGGACCCTAGGTCGGGGGAAATCCCAAATGCAAACAAGCCCCATATATCTATTGAGTGGTGCACATTTCAACCATTTATTGATAACTTGATGGATAGATGGTATATGGTTTTTGATATGCCACCACATAACAACAGGGAAATGCCCCTGTATTTCCTTCAAAAGATGTATGCATAGTTCATGTTACATAAACATGTAAACTATTTTGATATCTTGCAGTTTTAGGGGATCGGTGGGGGAATTCCCCAAAACCGGCCCAATGTGAGGCTTCGAGACCCTGATTTCCCTATCCCTACACCTTTCAGGCAGTTTCCTATACAATATTTCCCACCTGCACATCGTTTTATTCCACAGACACATTATGCATTTTTTAGTTTGGCACGGGAGGTTGTTCGCCAAGGAACTATGGTTCAAGATATGGGTGAGGGAGGGACATATATCCTTGGTGTGGTACATACACCATGTCGTCATGATGCAGTACCATTGTCTAGTGTAGGACCATCCACTAGTGAAGGGCCATCTACTAGTGTAAGACCATCGGCACATCCCCAACCTAGTTTTGAGCCTCACGAGTGCACATCGTGTGGTCGTCCCTGCTATGGTCTTGTCTCAGATGTTGCCTTCAGTGGGTTTTTGAGTGATGTATGTATATGGTCAATTGTAATAAATTCTTCATTTATTTTCCTCTTTGTACACATATATATAGTTTGAGCTAATATATTAATTTTGTGAGCTTGTAGTTGATGCTTTATGCTGGCAGCAACACCCTAGAGTCAGATGTTCCAGACTCTATAGGGGGGCATGATATTCCATCCACTGATCACATCGTTGGTGGAGGGATTCATGATGCTACCCAGTTGGTAGGCCCCTCTTATATAGCACCCATTGCCATATCTCACACCGAGGTAAACATTTTAAAATTTCATTTTTTAAATACTTGTTAATTTGTTAATTTCCACATACTTTACATGTTAGTTCACTAATGCTATCTATGGTCTAATATTTACAATTATTAAACTTGCATATGGAAGATCATTCATTGGGGAAAGCTAATATGGAGGTAGCATCCATGGTCGTATCATCCGAGGAAACTTCTAGGCTCCAAGAAAACAATTAAAAATGTCATTTTTTAAATACATGTTTGTTCGTTGAGTCATGCATGTCTAACTACATGAACACTTGCTGACTATAGCCACCAACCGAAACATCTGGACCATTGCCTGGATTTTTATCTTCTCATAGGCCATTCGTGAACAAGGGTCATGTGTATGTGAGGCGGCCTACTCCTAGCAAGACTCCAGCTGTCCACGACCATGGACTTATTGATACCATAGTAATGTATATCCTTCGATGATATTTCTTGGTTAACTTGAAACACAGTGCATAAATCGTTTTTGTTAATGTTTTAATTGCATGTTTACTACATCAGGAACCAGAGTTGTCTATTGCAAACCTCACATCAATGGTTGAGGAAACAGTTAGTGCTGCATCTACAATGGAAACAAGTCACACAGAGGTATATATCTATTTCAAAATGATCTTTACATAGTTTATTATTGTTGTGTATTGTTTATTCATGCATGTCTAACTGTTTCAACATTTGGTGCTTGTAGCCACCAGGAGCAGGAGCAGTTCCTGGTCCCCCTGGTTCAACCATGGTTGCGACCATCCTGGATGTTCAACCAACAACTCCATCTGATACCATGGTAATGTATATCCTTCGATGATATTTGTTGGTTAACTTGAAATCCAGTGCATAAATTGTTTTTGTTAATGATTGATTTGCATGTTTACTGCATCAGGATCCGGATTTGTCTATTGCAAACCCCCAGGGGTCATTGATGTAGCAGTCAATGTTGCATCTGCAATAACAACAAGCCACACAGAGGCACAATTATTTCAACATGATCTAGACATATTTTATTATTGTTGTCTATTGTTTATTCATGCATTTCTGACTATTTCAACATTTGGTGAATGTAGCCACCACCAGTAGGAGTAGTTCCTGGCCCCCCTAGTTCGACCATACTTGCGACTATCCTAATTGTTCAACCAATAGCTCCATCTGCTACACAAGGAACACAGTCCCCTTTGTCACAGTCTCTCATTGAGGTGAGATGTCCATTAGTGACCAAGTGTTTCATGCAATTTCCATGCACATGTTCATAATTGTTGAGTTAATTAAGATATGGTCTTTTATTTGCAGAGACTGATTTCGAAGAGGAGGATATTGGTGATCGGACCATCAAAGATGCCAATTTATCCAGCGGAGTGGGTGAGTGTTTGTTATAAATCAATGAGCCACAAATTAATTTTTTTAATTTCTATCTTGAGCTAATGTATTAGTACATAGTTTGTTGAATTTAACAATTGATATTTAATTTGCAGGATCCATAGACGCACACTGATCCTAGAGATGTGCCTAGAGGATCAACGTCAGGAAAGAACAAGAGGAAGCTTGAGTTTTGATGTGTCTTATGGGATATATGTACATTTGGATACATGTACATGTGGCTTGGATAGTTTTGGATACATGTACTTTTGGATACTTTTGGATATATATGTACTTTTGGATACGTGTACATGTGGCTTGGATAGTTTTGGATATATGTACTTTTGGATAGTTTTGGATACATGTACTTTTGGATACTTTTTGATATATATGTACTTTTGGAGACATGTACATTGACATTTCATTTATAAATGAATGATACGTTTCACTTTGTATTTGTTCTTCGGTTTCCACATGTTCTTGTGTCAATCTATTGTGTTGATTTTTATGGATTATCTATTATTTATGAATGCACTATGTCAAAAGAACGAACTATTATATTTAAAGGTTTCAATGAACTCACTACATGCACACTAATTGGATATCTAATTAAAATTTGTGATTTTGGATGATCATTACAAGTTAAGTCAAAGTTCTTTCTCATGTAATTTAATACAACTAAGTGCAATACAATGTATTTCAAGGTTTCAATGAACTCACTCATGCACACTAATTGGATATATCTAATTAAAATTTGTGAGTTTGGATGATTAAATTACAAGTTAATTCAATGTTCAAGTGTAATTTAATATAACTAATTGCAATGCATGCTACACATTTCATCAATGCCCAATATTTGATTGTAAAATTAGATTCAACACTACAAATGAGTAACTACATACAAGTGCTCAAAGCAAAATTGGTGAAAGGAACAAACATTACCTCGGGATTAGAGAAATAAAGTGCAATTGATAAGTACAGTGCAAACTTACTCAATCAGCATGAACAATAAATGCTCATGTTCTTCATTTGTAAGACACTTCATGTCTTGTATTTGTCCTCTTGAAGTTGCACATGAAGGAGAAGGAAACTCTTATTTTAGGGTTTCCTCATGAGCTTTTGTATTAGGGTTTTCTCATGAGCAGGTGCCTTCTATTGTTGGTTGGGAAGGATATGCTTGGATATCCTTATGGCTTGGAGGTCATCTTCATGGAGATAAGTACTCTTGTTTTCATGTGTCATTAAGGTTTCTTCATGTGGTAAAACCCTTGAGGGATAGGGTTTGTTCATGGTCTCATTGTACTTTTTTTCTAAACATAATTATTCTAAGAAATGTTGCTAGGTTTTCTTCCCCATGAGGGTTTCCCGGGATAAAATGTTGCGTCTCTTCTACATTGTTATTCTTAACTAGATCCTACATGTTAAATTATTTATGTAAATGTTTTATGGTTAAATTTATGCATTGAACTAATGGTTATAATTGCTATAAAGCATTTATGTAGATCAAGTATAAAAATTTTAACATGGTATAAGAGGTTAGTTTTCAAGAAGGAAATTATACAAGCCTTAAAAAATAGAAACCCTAGGAGAACCGAAAGTCACCAAGTGTCCCGGACCGAAAGTCACCAAGTGTCCCTAAACGACATTTTCATGCAACTTGCAACTCGACATAAATCAGAAACTGAAGGTCGGATCGACGAACCGTCAGCTCTGTAGGTCTCCTAGCATGCAATTACCTCTAGGGGGCCTTCTCCCTTGTGTTCTCATGGCCCAATGACTTCATTGTGCATTCATTTTGTAAACTAGGGTTTTTCTTAGTTTCCTTCAATGCAACTCTCGCATTGGTGGGTCAACTCTACAAAACCCTCCACCGAGATAGTGTTGGTAGTGTTCCCATGTTGGAATTTCCCATACACACTTGCAAGAGCCAACATCACACAATCTTGCTGCTCTGTTTGTTTTTTTGCTCCCGGACCGAAAGTCACCAAGTCTCCCTGAACGGCATTTTCATGTGACTTGCAACTCGACATAAATCCACTACCGGAGGTCGGATCAATGAACCGTTGACTCCGTTGGTCTCCTAGTGTGCGATTACCTCTAAGGGGGCCTCTCCCTTGTGTTCTCATGGCCTAGTGACTTCATTGTGCATTCATTTCGTAAACTAGGGTTTTTCTCAGTTTTCTTTCAATGCAACTCTCGCAATGGTGGGTCAAATCTGGAAAACCCTCCACCAAACTAGTGTTGGTAGTGTTCCCATGTAGGAATTTCCCATACACAGTTGCAGGAGCCAACGGAATGAAATCTTGCTGCTCCATTTTTTTTTTCGCTCTCGAACCGAATGTCACCAAGTGTACCTGAACGACATTTTCATGCGACTTGCAACTCGACATCAATCTGCAACCAAAGGTCGTATCAATGAACCGTGGACTTCGTTGGTCTCCCAGTGTGCGATTACCTCTAGGGGGGCCTCTCCCTCATGTTCTCATGGCCCGATGACTTCATTGTGCATTCATTTTGTAAACTAGGGTTTTGCTTAGTTTCCTTCAATGCAACTCTCGCATTGGTGGGTCAAATCTGCAGAACCCTCCACTGAGCCAGTCTTGGTGGTGTTCGCATGTCTGCATTTCCCATACACACTTGCATGAGCCGACGACATGCAATCGTGGTGCTCCGTTTGTTTTTTCGCTCCTGAACCGAAAGTCACCAAGTGTCCCTGAACAACATTTTCATGCGACTTGCAACTCAACCTAACTCTGCAATTTTGGTCGGATCGACGAACTATTGACTCCGTTGGTCTCCTGGCATGCGATTACCACTAGGGGCCCCTTACCTCATGCTCTCATGGCCCAGTTACTTCATTACGCATTCATTTCGTAAACTAGGGTTTCCTCAACTTCCTTCAATGCAACTCTTGCATTGGTTGGTCAACTCTGCAAAACTCTCCACCGAGCCAGTGTTGGTAGTGTTCCCACATTGGCATTTCCCATACACACTTGCAGGAGCCAATGACATGCAATCTTGCTGCTCCATTTGCTTTTTCACTGCCAGACCAAAAGTCACCAAGTGTCCCTGAAAGACATTTTCATGCGACTTGCAACTCGACATAACTCCGCAACCGGAGGTCAGATAGAAAACCGTTGACTCTGTTAGTATCCTGGCATTCGATTACCTCTAGGGGGGGCCCTCCCTCGTGTTATCATGGCCCAGTGACTTCATTGTGCATTCATTTTGTAAATTAGAGTTTTTCTTAGTTTCCTTCAATGCAACTCTCGCATTGGTGGGTCAACTCTGCAAAACCCTCCACCGAGCCAATGTTGGTAGTGTTCCCACATCTGCATTTCCCATACACACTTGCAGGAGCCAACAGCACACAATCTTTCTACTCCATTTTCTTTTTCGCTCTCGGACCGAAAGTCACCAAGTGTCCCTGAACGACATTTTCATGCGACTTGCAACTCGACATAAAACCGCAACCGGAGGTCAGATAGAAGAACCGTTGAATCTGTTGGTCTCTTGGAATTCGATTACCCATCTAGGGGGGCCTCTCCCTTGTGTTATCATGGCCCAGTGACTTCATTGTTCATTCATTTCGTAAACTATGGTTTTGCTCAGTTCCCTTCAATGCAACTCTCGCATTGGTGGGTCAACTCTGCAAAACCCTCCACCGAGCCAGCATGAAGAAAACACTATGTGTCTAGAGATCATGGGCTATATTATTCTTGTACTAAAGTATAAGCCCACAACCATATGCCTAAGCTACACTTACAAATTACAAACCAACTAGGGTTTCATGAACTACACACCCCAGAATAAAACTAGGGTTCACAAATTAAGACATGGAACTACAAACTAGGGTTTTATGAGCTCTTTAGGTTTAGATAATTAGATTGGTTAGTATCATTTAAGTAGAAACAAAAAGTCCATATACCTAGGGTATGCACATACATGAAACAAAATGAATAGGGTTTAACATGGATCACAAGTGGAAGTTCACATGCATGCATGACTTAGAAGTAGAAACACATGTACATGAATTACAAGCAAAACCAACTAAGGTTTCTTGAATTATAAGAAATCCATGAGTATAGAGATCAGAGGCTATGTTATTTTCATTAAAGTAGAATCCAATAGCCCATATACCTAGGCTACACTTACAAATTGAAAACCAACTAGGGTTTCATGAACTACAACTTGCATATTATAAATAGGGTTCACAAGTTTGGAGATTAAACTACAAACTAGGGTTTTATGAACAAATTACATTTATATCATAATATTGGTTATTCTCATTCATGTAAAAACCAATGGACCATACACCTATGCTATGTACTTAAATTCAACAAACCGACTAGGGATGAACATCGATCACAGCTGGAAGTTCACATACTTGCATGACTTAGAAGTAGAAACACATGTACATGAATTACAAGAAAAACTAACTAGGGATTCATGCATTACAAAAATACATGATTCTAGAGATTAGGGGTTATGATTCTAGAGATATGAAAGATACACTTCCAAAAATTACACCTTAAGGGAATGTAATACCTCATTATTTGTACTCATAACATGGAAGGATTTGAAAGAAACTAGTCCTTAGATGTGTGGTTTTCATGGATAGGAAGGGTAGAGTAGGAGGGGCAGGTATGGTAGGTATTCTAAGGATGCAAAGGAGAGTGGATGAGGGGAACAAATAGGTATACTAGGGATGCTATGTGTGTGATTTCAGATGTGCCAAGAGGTTGGCATAGTTGTGAAGTGATTATGGTGGTTTAGGGCTAGGTTTATGTAGTGTATGGTTAGGGTAGTTTAAGGTATATATTAGAATTGTAAAGAGGATAGATAGGATGATTTTTAGAGAAGTTTAGGAGGTGAATCGACAATACTCAAACCAGCAAGGAAACAAAACCCTAGGGGTCTTGCTAGGCTTGGAAAGGCTCACAAAATTAAAGGTTAGACTTGGAGGAGAAAATAGAAAAAAACTAGGGTTTCACGAACTACAAACCATAAACCTAAAAAGTAGGATTTATAAATTTACACAAACTAGGGTTTATGAACTCATTAGGTTTACATCATTATATAAATGTTAGTCTCACTCAACTAGAAACTAGTAGACCATATAACTAGTAGACAAGAAATGAAACATTTAGCAATCCAAAGATATTCCCAATCGATGCAAAGTGATAATAAAAGTCACATATGTATGGAAAACAAGCTATGGAGGAAAAACCAAGCTTCTTTTACAGTTTCCAAAGTTAAATTTTACTTGCATACCACTGTAAAAATCAACATCATTATAGTTGGAAATTACTTATGTTTGATAGTCCTTAAAATGTTCTTGTAGCATGTTTTGGATGGCCAAGTTGTTGAATACTTTAGGGAAGTTAGGATAGGGATGTTAGGGAGTGAAATGATGTGAAGTAGGGATGCAATAAAGGGTTAGGACAGTAAAAAAAAATAGCAATCCTGTAGGTGTCTAGGCAGTAAAAGATGGCAATAAATACCTTGCTTTGAGAGTCTACGAAGCCTAGATGAAGGGGGTAGTCCTAGCTTTAGTTTAGGAAAGTTTAGGGTGTCAAAATAGGAACTTAGGGCTACCCAAAAGGGAATTGACAGTTAGTAAAATAGGTAGTCCTGTAGGTTTTTTAGACAAAACAAATGGCAGCTAGTGACTTACGTTGAAGGATTATGATACTAGGGATGTAAGTCTAGGTATCTAGGATATGCTAGAAGCCTAAGGAGTGGGAAATAAAGGTTAGTTAGGGCTTCAAAATAGTTGAGGTCTGCGTTTATTTTAGGAGCAGGAGCACGTTAGTTTCTAGGGGGAGTTAAGTGTGTTTAAGTCTTAGTGTTAGAGCACCCAAGGAAAGTTTCATCTAACTCTACCCAATCCCATCATGTTAGATTATGCTTGCAAGCCAATAACCATAATGAAAGTGAAGTTTATCAATGCACCCTCAAGGATAAGGAGATCACACCTTCTCTCTTTATTATGTATGAATATTTCTTGTGAAAGAGAGGGTTCAAACACTATGATTGATATTAACATGATCATGTTATTGATATTTACATGATCATTCATAATCTTGAGGTTTATTGATCATATGTAAAAATTGGCATATTCATAAACTTGACATACAAGAGAACTTTTGGCATATTTATAAACAACATAAATGAATATTTGGCATATCAAGAACACAAAATTGACATGTTCATAAACAACATACATGAGAAAATTGAGCATATATCAATATTCAATTACAAATAGTATAAATAGTATAGTATTAAAAGTATGTAACATACCTCATCATGCTAGATCCCACCTATTAGATCATACAACCAAGCACTCTGGATCATCTCTTATAATGATGGTCTCCATTAGTCTCTCATGCTCTGTATCCGGTAAGAAGTAGCGTACCTTCGATGAATTTCAGCTAGGCATTGTTGTTAAGTTTAAACCAAATAGACTAGCAAGATCACTGAAAGAAACATAATCACAAGATAGACACAGAATTTACCTTGGGAAACCCTCATGGGGTAGAAAACCCAACAAAGCTTTCCTCAATAAGATGATCAACCAAAATACAATATGTGCTCCCTCCTTCTCTTTCTCCTTAGCATATCTCCCAGACAAGTGCGCTACTTTCTGAGTTGTACAAGTGTGTCTAATGAGGAGTTCACCTCCTCTATTTATACTTATTCCCGACTGAACAAAGACCCTAATGGGGCCGACTTGTCCTGGAGAACTCTAATAACCCCTAAAATATAAGTTCAGGGCCGACCCCCACATGGTGGGTCTAATAACCCAAGTTACCACAACTCATTGGAGGAATAATCATCTCCGGATACATAATAGGGTTACCTCGGAGGGATGAAACATCTCCAGAATAATAATGTACAAATATAATATTCTTAGAAGTTACAATATTCAACACTCCCCCTTAACGAGAAGGATACTATAACAATGTCTGCAGGAGCAAGGAGTCATCGACTACATCATACATGATACATCTATACATCATCGGAAGCTTTCTTCAATTCATCATCATCAGTAACTCAATCAGTTACTGGAACATCAATGTCATCGACATAATCATCACATGATCATCAACACTATCATCAGTCTCATCATCGCACGATCAACAGCATCGTCATCACACGATCATCAGCATCGTCATTACACGATCAGCAGCATTGTCATCACACGATCATCAGCATCGTCATCACACGATCAACAACATCGTCATCACACGATCATCAGCATCATCATCACACGATCAGCAACATCGTCATCACACGATCATCAACATCGTCATCAAAAAATCATCAGCATCGTCATCACACGATCAGCAGCATCATCATCACACAATCAGCAGCATCGTCATCACATGATCATCAGCATCGTCATCACACGATCAGCAGCATCGTCATCACATGATCAGCAGCATCATCATCACACGATCAGCAGCATACAAGATGATCAATCCTGCTCTCTTTAGGACATAGGTCCATGGATGATACAATCTAGATCGAGTTCCAGGATGATCAGTCCTTATCACTTTAAGACAAGTCTCATGTCTAGGGACGATACAATCCCATCACGTACATCTTGAACCCAGTTCATGGATGATGCAGTCCTCATGTACATTTTGAACCCAGTTCATGGACGATGCAGTCCTCACGTACATTTTGAACCCAGTTCATGGACGATGCAGTCCTCACTTACATTTTGAACCCAGCTCATGGACGATGCAGTCCTCAGGTACATTTTGAACCCAGTTCATGGACGATGCAGTCCTCACGTACATTTTGAACCCAGTTCATGGACGATGCAGTCCTCACATACATTTTGAACCCAATTCATGGACGATGCAGTCCTCACATACATTTTGAACCCAGTTCATGGACGATGTATTCCTCACGTACATTTTGAACCCAGTTCATGCATGATGCAGTCCTCACGTACATTTTGAACCCAGTTCATGGATGATGCAGTCCTCACGTACATTTTGAACCTAGTTCAAGGACGATGCAGTCCTATCTTCAATTTTCGGAGACATCAGTCTACAGCTCAATTCTAGGACCGAGGTCCAATCCCCTACCTATTCATTCAGGACTTCATTCTCGGAGACATCATGTCTATGGCTCTCTTTAGGACTGAAGTCCAGGGATGATCCAATCCTTTTATGTCCACCAAGGACTTTATTTTCGAAGACATACATCTACGGCTCTCTTTAGAACAAGTGTTCAAGGATGATACAATCCCTCTTCTTTCTCGGAGACACTTGTCTACGGCTCACTTTAGAACTTGTGTTCAAGGATGATGCAATCCTCACATGTATTCTCACTAATACATCTAACATCAAAAGAATGTATTCTCACTAATACATCTATCATCAAAAGCATGTATTATCACTAATACATCTATCATCAAAAGCATGTATTCTCACTAATACATCTAACATCAAAGGGATGTATTCTCACTAATACATCTAGCATCAAAAAGCATGTATTCTCACTAATACATCTATCATCAAAATCATGTATTCTCACTAATACATCTAACATCAAAAGCATGTATTTGCACTAATACATCTAGCATCAAAAAGCATGTATTCTCACTAATACATCTATCATCAAAAGCATGTATTCTCACTAATACATCTATCATCAAAAGAAATATAAGAGTCCTAAATCTAAATATATCTAAGTATCCAGGTGTAGTAGACAGGTATCCTCATCAACGATCTTTGTTGTTGATGAGACAAACTCATCAACAGAGATTATACTACTCCCCCTTTCGAGGAGGGTCCTTTTGAACTACTCCGAGCTTGTCTCGGAAGTATTCAAATTTTACTCGAGATTGAGTTTTGGTCAAGATGTCAGCAGTTTGATCCTCAGTGCTCACATACTCGAGCTTGATAGCTCCTCTCTGCACCATATCTCGTATATAAAAGTATCGGATCTCAATGTGTTTTGACCTATCATGGAATACAGGATTTTCTGTCATCTTAATGCAGCTTTGATTGTCACACATAATTACAGTGGGATCTATTTCCAAGTCAAACACTTCAGATAATAGTTTTAGAAGCCATACTGCTTCACAGCTGACAGAGCAAGCAGCTATATATTCTGCTTCAGCAGTACTGAGAGCCACACTAGTTTGTTTCTTGCTGAACCATGAGATCATGGCCGATCCAAGACCATAACATCCACCTCATGTACTCTTTCTGTCTGAGACACTTCCTGCCCAATCAGAATCTGAGTAACCATGTAATCTGAGTTCATGACCTCCAAGATAATATAGACCAAAATCTAGTGTACCTTTTAGGTATCTCATTATATGTTTTGTAGCTATTAGATGAACCTTTCTAGGTTCTACAAGATACTAACTTAGGGTATTTACAGCAAAGCATATATCTGACCTAGTATTTGTCAAATACATCAATGATCCAATGACTTGTCTATATAGAGTTAGGTCCACTAGTTCCGATGAGTCATTAACTAATAACTTCAAGTTGGAGTCCATGGGAGTGGCCATGGATTTACACTCCAACATATCAAACCTTTTTAGAATCTCCACAGCATACTTACCTTGATTTAGAAAGATTCCTTTTGGTTCTTGCCATACTTCTAGACCTAAGAAGTAGTGCATTAATCCGAGATCTTTCATCTTGAATTCTGAAGAAAGCTTCTTCTTGCTTTCAATAATCTGTTTCTCATTTCCGGTTAGAAATAGATCGTCTACATATAACAACAATATAACTGGTTCATCATCCATCACCTTGAGATAAAGAATTGGGTCAGCTTTACTCTTGGTGAAACCCATGCTAGTTAAGAAATTCTCAATCCTTCCGTACCAAGCCCTGGGAGCTTGCTTCAACCCATATAATGCCTTTTTCAGTTTGCATACATGAGTTCTTCCATCTTTAACCTCAAACCCTTGTGGTTTCTCTATGTACACTTCTTCTTCAATTACACCATTCAGAAAAGCTGTCTTAACATCCATTTGGTGTAATTTCCACTTCATCATAGATGCAAGTGCTATGATAGTTCTAATTGAAGTATACCTAGCAACTGGTGCAAATGTTTCTTCATAGTCAATTCCCTCCTTCTGAGAGAATCCTCTGTCTACAAATATTGCCTTATATTTTTCAATGCTACCATTTGCAGCATGTTTTATCTTGAAAATCCATTTAGAAGAAACCACACTTTTATCTTTTGGTTTGGGAACTATATCCCAATCATTTTTCATTATTGACTGATATTCTTCTGTCATTGCTTCTACCAATTCTTTCTTCTGAGATTCCTCTTCATAGCTAGTAGGTTGTTGATCCACAAGATCACACATCAAGGCCATATAGTTGGATACTAGCTTTGGTTTCTTTCTTTCTCTAGTGGAGCCTTGAGGAGCTCCATATCTTTCAGCTCCTTGAATAATATCTCTAGCCCATGCTGGCCTTCTTTTCTTAGATAAATCTGTTATAGGAAGTTCTTGTGGTTCCAACATGTCATGATCCTCTGGTGAATCATTTTCAGGGATGTGCACAGCCTCTGTGACTCTAGGAGATGTATCTTCTTCATAGATTTTTTCAGGTTGGCACTTCCTGGATTTCTTGAGAGCTGCTTCTTCATTAAATGTTACATCTCTGCTTATTTCTATATGATGAAAACCTGGTATGTAGATTCTGAAGGCTTTGGATGATTCACAATATCCAACAAATATTCTATTAGAGCCTTGAACTCTTTGAATTTTCCAAAGACTTCATTCTTACCTTTTAGGAAGTATATCCAAGTTTTCCTTGAATAGTCATCGATGAATGAGAGATAGTATTCAAACCAACTTAGAGAAGTGGTGGGCATTGGTCCACATACATATGAGTGTATTAGCTCCAAAATGTTCTTAGTCTTTGTTTCACTCTTTGGAAAGGGGTTCTTGACATTCTTCCCTTTCTTACATCCTTTACATGAGCCATCATGATCAGCCTTCAAATCTGGTAATCCTATGACCACCTTGCTTACATAGGGTAAGGATTTGTAGTTAATGTGAGCTAATCTTCTATGCCATAACTCACTGGGGCTAGAAACTTCATGAGCAAGGGCAGCTTCTAGATGACCCTTGAGTTTATAGAGACCTCCTTCTTCTTCACCAATGATAACTGCATCTTTAATTGATTTTCCTTTGGACCACATGAGTACTTGTCCATCTATGAAAGCCACTCTAAAACCTTT
This sequence comes from Larix kaempferi, assembly GCA_027924585.1. Lineage (NCBI taxonomy): Eukaryota > Viridiplantae > Streptophyta > Pinopsida > Pinales > Pinaceae > Larix > Larix kaempferi. The sequence continues at coordinate 10,194,398 of BSBM01000407.1, forward strand.
CTTATATAGTGCTGAGATAGAGAGTAGGTTCTTCTTTAAACCTGGTACATATAAAACTTCTTTCATTTTCAAGGGTGTTCCAGAATCAAGCTTGTAGCTTGCTTCACCAATTCCCTTGATGGGATATTGAAAATCGTCTCCTAGAGATACCTTTTGAGGGGAAGACTTTTTTTCAAGTCTTGAGAGAGATTTATTTTGACCAGTCATGTGTTTTGAAGCACCACTATCAATGAGCCATGTATCTTCTCCAGGAGACACAGATCTAGAGAGTGCAGAGAATAGGACATATTCTTCTGGATCTTCTCTCTTTACTTTAGATCTTTTCTTTTGAGCCCTTTCCTCTTCTTCTTCTTCTTCTTCTACTTCTTCTTCACTCTCATCGTCTGCCATATGTGCATGATGTATTTTGTGAACAAACTTCTTCTTCTTCCTTTCTGGAAGAGTACAGTCTCTAGCATAGTGTCCTAGTTTAAAACAATTATAACATTGGACTGTGGAGAGATCTCTTTATGAGTTTGTTCCTCCTTTCCTTTTGAATCTATGAGAGGGTTGAGACTTCTTGTAATTCACTTTCTTGAAATGACCCTTCTTACCTCTTTTGGTGTGGGTGGCCAAGGCTTGGTCATCCTCTTTGATAAGAGCCTCTTTGTTGGCTACCCTAGCCTCTTCTTGAACACAATCCTCCCACACTACATCAAACTTCATGCTTTCTTTTCTGGCACATAGTTTGTATGAAAGATTCCCAAGGTCTAGTGAGACCATTTAGAGCAGTCGTCACAAGTTCATCTTCATCAAGAGTATCACCAATGGCATCTAGTTGCTCCTTGATTAGTGAGACCCTTGAGAAGTAGTCTTGAATGGATTCTCCTTTGCGCATCTTGGTACTCTTCAACTGAGTCCTTAGGTTCATCTTTCTATTGATGTTCTTTCCTTAATACATTCTTCCTAGGGCATCATACATTTCCTTTGGAGTCTTCTTGGAGGCCACTTGGGGAATCAAGTGGTCTTTAATAGAATCAGCTATGATTCTCTTTTCCCTAATCAAGTCCTTCCTGTGCTTTTCTTTGGCTTCATCTCCTTCCGGTTCTGCAACTTCATCCTTGATATAGTGAGCAAGATCATTCTCTTCAAGAATGAGACCAATTCTATATTTCCATGCCTGAAAATTCTCTATACCTTCTAGCTTGTCTTCAAGCTTAGTGTTTGGAGCCATCTTCTCTTAGGGGATTCCAAGAGATAAGAGACAGAGTAGTACTTACCTGGAAATATTACTTTTCCGGATCTTGGGACAGAAATTCTGGTTTTATCGCACTTTTGGTAAAACTAGGGTTTGACTTTCCCGGAGTTCTACCCAACCAAAAAGTTCGATCTAGGGCTCAAAAGATTGGTTTTGAGAAGGGATATCCATCCACGTAATCAGAATTCAACAATACCAACTTTCTGTTGAAACCAATTTCTGGTTTATCACACTTTTGGTAAAACTAGGGTTTGACTTTCACGGAGTTCTACCCAACCAAAAAATTCAATCTAGGACTCAAAAGATTGGTTTTGAGAAGGGATTTCCAGCCATGTAATCAGAATTCAACAATACCAACTTTTTGCTGAAACCCTAATTTTCACCGGAGAGAGAGAGAGAGATATGTATTCTTACCTTGTGAAAGATGTCCTATTCAGGCTAGCTCTGATACCACGTTAATTTTAAACCAAATAGACTAGCAAGATCACTGAAAGAAACATAATCACAAGATAGACATAGAATTTACCCTGGGAAACCCTCATGGGGTAGAAAACCCAGCAAGGCTTTCCTCAATAAGATGATCAACCAAAATACAAGATGTGCTCCCTCCTTCTCTTTATCCTTAGCAGATATCCCAGACAAGTGCGCTACTTTTCTGAGTTGTACAAGTGTGTCTAATGAGGATTTCACCTCCTCTATTTATACTTTTTCCCGACTGACCAAAAACCCTAATGGGGCCGACTTGTCCTGGAGAAGTCTAATAACCCTTAAAATATAAGTTCAGGGCCGACCCCCACATGGTGGGTCTAATAACCCTAGTTACCACAACTCATCAGAGGAATAATCATCTCCGGATACATAATAGGGTTACCTCGGAGGGATGAAACATCTCCAGAATAATAATGTACAAATATAATATTCTTAGAAGTTACAATATTCAACAATTGTTCGTACCTGGAGGTTTGTACCAATGATTAAGTTGGTAAAGTGATACACACTTGCACCTGGTTTGTAATCCATGTAAACATATCAACCCTTCTTTCTTGCATTGTTGTCCTGTATCAAGTATTCACCTTTAACAACCATAGAACCGATTGGGAAGTGGTTGTTTTCATCATCAGTCATGGACATATTGAGGGTTTGATTTCCCTCTATACAATGTGCCAACCAAGAATCACCACCCCATTCACTATCTTTTGAGGCAACCACTGCGTATATGTGCCTTGAATAATATGATTGTAGGTATATGATCAAAATATTGTTCGTGTCATACAATCCCATTAATGTACATTTGAAGACTATACAAATAAACAAAAAAATGTTAAGGAAATGCATCATACCAGGTTGTACAAGGTCTGAGACATGATCAAAATCTATAGAAATAGATAATTGGTCTTCTTCCAACGGAGTTAACTCAACAATTGCATGCTTATCTAGTGGAATTGATATGCAATCCCATCAATCAACCCAATCCAATGATTCACACCCATCTTGGTCACCATCACAACAAGGTGGGAAAAAACAAGAGATTTTTTCTGGTCCAAATTTCAAATACTGGGTTATCAGAGCTTCGAACCAAATGAAAGCCACGAGTCTCAGGCACAGTCTTGCACTCCCATGCATGTGAACGATCTATGTCTACCACCTCCCAAAACAAATCTCTCCACATGTCTCTTTCTTCTGGATTCTACTCGCATAGTTGATTCCTCTCCCATTACTGGCGTGCACCACCTGACTATAGATTGAGCATTTCGAATAGTAGATTCCATAGATAATTTCAATTCCTCTACTCATAGGGTTGTTTTGACACATGCTCTGGCTCCATCATGCTCTCCTTTACCATGCCCAGTCTCAAAATAGTTCCACATAGGTGGCACTTTGTAGTTTTTATGCAACGAACACAACCATTGAAATGTGCGTCATTTTTTAACTAACCAACACATCCATCAAACCAAATCCAGTTTTGATCCTTCTATATGTTCCTGCCATTCAAGTGATCATAGAGCATGATGAAGCAATGACGTACATAGTGGAATTCATGGCACCTATCATCACTTATGTAGAAGTGATATTCCTTCAGAATTTCTCTTTGCTCTTCACTGTTATTTGTACCATGCCTATATGTGATATGGACCATCAAGGAAACCTGCTCATAGTGATAATACTAATTTTGGATCTCATTTTGAGGTTGCAAAATTTAGTTCTCGGAAAAATCAACAACTGAAAGTACATTTCCATGGGGAAATGTATCTCTTCATATTCTAAACTTCTCACCCTTCCATCATGCCAAGTGGACATGCTGAACATATTGATGTGTCTTTTCAATAAATTCCTTGACAAAGTCACTAACTTGTACCTGGTGACACAAAATGATCTCAATATCAGTTTTTTTTGTAAGTAAGGATTGAAATGTAACTGTTCAAACATAAATTTATAGATATAAATGCATACCTCAGATGTCAACAATAGTATGTTTTTGCTTTCTTTCCCTGGGACTATTTCATAGGTGATATATTTGAAACTTTTCATGTCTATAACCATATTCCCAAATTCATTATCTCCACTCTTGTGCATACATTGGCTCAATAATACCATTCCAGCATAGTTGGAGCATGTTTCATCCAAACAAGATTTTTCACAGTATGTTTGACCCTCAGGCCTATTGCACATGATGCTATGAATGAATTCTCTTGATGAAATTGGTGGCATTGTTAGGGAGAAATCCTACACATGGTTAGTATGCAACACATGATGATTGTACAAAAATGTTTCATAGTAATATTCATATTCTACATGGTATCTACAACAAGTGTTATGAAGAGTATTTATTCTAATATACCAGGGCTTACATTTCTCAAAAGATCTTTGTCCCAAGTTCAATTATCTATGTTCATTCCTAAATTTCTCGTATAGTTATGTCTGTGTTATATCAAGAAGATGCTTAATATGTGTTTCATGATCCTTTGAACCCCTTCTCAGTTTTAGTACATCCTTCCAGTTTGAAGAAGGCCTTGTGTGATCATGCCAAAAAATATTCACTAGTCCCTTTACTACATCAACTAGCTTCATGTCACGACATGGCAACCAACCAATAAAGGCCTAAAAATATGTCTAATTGGTTGTGTCAAGATGTTCTCTTCTAATAGAATACCTATGAAGGGTTTTTACATTCAAATTAACTAGTTTGGATGTAGGCTTGAGAAAATGAAGGACCCTAGTGTTCTTATTTACAATTGGTTGTGACAACACACAACGAGCCACATTGCGGTCCTTTGAACGTGTGTTCTTAACAATTTTACCAAAGGCATCTACTAAGCTTTTAACTATATGAGAACTTGCTTCAGAATTCTTTATCATATTTATCCCTAACTTTTTACTAACAAAATTCATGCCCTTAGATTTTAACAGTGATAAAAATAATCTACATTTATCTCCATCGCATTTAGAAACAAAATATTTATCAAGTATCTGTTGAGTTTGATAAGAAATACTACGTTTAGATAGCGTACCTTCAATGGAATTGAGGAGACTTTCATCAACTTCTATACGCTTTGGAGTTCTTGGACATGTGCTTTCTAATGGAGGTAAGGGGGTTGGAATTCTACCATGTATCGCATCACCAAGATGCTCTGGCGTTTCAGTAGTGGCTTGTTGTCCTTCATTCTCTTCCTGGTAGTTGGATGGTGGAAGTCCAACATCCCCATCGATGGTCCAGATAATATTTTCTTCTTCAACTATAGGCTCCATGTCCAACGCCTCTCTTACCTGATCACTTGTATAACAACAAGAGGTGAACAAATTTTGTGTTTCTTCATGAGCTTCATCTTGAGATGGTACTTATCACTTTGACTTGAAGTAGGAATTGAAACATCCCCTAGTGAGCACATACATTTTTTTTCTTGATTACTTCCATGGGGTGTTTGTTCAACAACTATTGTAGAAATTGAAGGTCCCTCTAGTGAATGCTTCCTTTTTTCTTGTCGCGGATTACTAGGATGAACTATGGTATCCTCTATAATTGGATTTGGATTGGTTTCCAAAGAAATCCTCCGATTCATCATGTCTATTCTTTTCTTTTCTTTCTCTTCTTCAATGACTTCTTGGGGTCTCTTCTTCCTTGCTGATTTTCTTCCTCGGTTATGTGCATTCCCCATCACCACAATGATAAATTAAATATAGTTTGTTTTTGTTGCTCCTCAATTACAAGCTTTCAAACGTTTAGTGCTTTCGAACTATAGATCCTTCAAGGTGCTTCAATCTTCCTTCTCAATTGTTCATATTTCCCATCAAAACAATAATGAATGAGAAAATTTACCTTTCGTGCTCTTCAATAAGAAGCAAATGAAAGTTAAATCATAAATTGTTC